>JAJMGD010000018.1:0-323824 GCA_030568515.1 Suhomyces guaymorum
ATTAACTATCATAGATAGAGAATTCTTTACCACTGACCTCAAACCAATTCTAGTACTCGCTACTGCATATACTAGAATCTGTGCACTACCCAAACGACGCACTAACTAACAGAGTCAATTGTGAAATAATCACGTGACCTGACATATATTTCAGCCTGGAAATAGCGAGCTTCATCCATACACCAAATGGCAGGACCTGGAACTGGAACAAAAGCGCTCACGATCGTGTTTGTATCGGTGTTGAGTTGGTACACCGGTCTTAAGTTCTGGAAGCCGATTGTGATGTAAGTGTGAAATTTTCCATCACCCAAAGCAAAACTAACCAATAGAGAGCATCTCAAGCAAGAGGACAGATTAAGAAAAGATATTGAGATCGATTATGACGAAAACGAACAGCCCAAGTCGTGGGAAGACTTGCGGACCAAGGTGACTCTGTCGTTGAAGCGGGAGTTGCCCGATGCAAAGGAGAAGGAGAACATCATGGAGAACTTGAAGGTTTTGGAAGAGGCCAAGAAGGAGAAGTAAAGGAAGAAACCCAAAAGACTAAATATCCTTCTAAAAAGTATCCAAATATCCTAAAAGATTAGTGGACCACCACTTGATGAGTTATTTGGTGGTGGAATCAACGAAGATGAAGTTCAAGATAAGGGAAAGTCTTCATCCATAGAAGTTAAACGCAAAATAAAGCTTAGGAGGATCAAGCCAGATCTTACCGGGACCTATATGTACATAGCTAATAGAAAATTATTCAATAAATTATATAAATTAATCGATAAATTAATCTAAAATAATTCAAATTAGTCCATATTATTCCATATTGATCCAAAATTCATCCAAAAAAATTGAGCCAGTATACGACTGACTATAAGATGACTATCCGACTTACCACAAGACTGCTTTTAAGACTTTCACATTTCCATTTAACTTGTCTCTCTTAGTATCGATATCTTTCGCCAATTTCGTGCGATGCGCAGGTCTTCGCGACCATCAAAAATTAAATCTTAAATCTTTCATATCACTCACTACCACCATGGGTAAACTCAAGAGAGGAAAGAACAAGAAGGCAAGAGTGAATCCGCTCAGCCGTCCCGATGGCACGGGTTCCGGCTTGAAAGACCCTAAAAAGGACGAAACCACCCGTCAAACCAAAATCATTCCTTTACTCAACAAGCTCAAGTCGTCACCTCCCAACGAGAAGTCGATGGCCTTGGGGGCCATCACCGTGTTGTGTGAAGACGAAAGAATGAGAAAGATGTTGTTGAAAGAGAAGCTTGTGGCTGTGCTCTTTGAGTCGTGTTTGACCGACGATAACGATGAGATTGTGGTGGAATCGTTTGGTCTTGTTCGTAATATCGGAATTGAAGAAGGATCGGATGTCTTGAAGCATTTCTGGAGATTGGACCTCTGGAAACACATTTCTGCGGGATTGAACAAGATCGAGACCTCCTACAAGCACGTCATGGCCAATGGTGCGGGCAAGGACAAGTCCAAGATCCAGCTCTTGTTTGACTTCACCGAGAATATCTTATCGTTGGTGATGGTTTTGGCTGGCGGCTCCAGCGAGATCTACGATGCCATTTACCTGCAAATCGACCCGATCTTGAGATTGGTGTTCGACTTGATCAGCAACCAGAGAGACGGACAATCCGGGTTGAGAATCACTACGAAGTTGTTCAACTCGTTGTTGGAGTTTATCTACGAGTTCTCCACTGAATCCGAAGAGTTCATTGCCAAGCTTGAGTACGAGAAATTCGACTTGGGAGCACTCGTGCAGTACGTCGAGGCCAACCCGGCCCAATACAATGAACTCACCCAGACTTACTTGGAAGGGCTCAAATTCAATTTGGGTGAATCCAACGGTTCTGGCGGTGCCGAGGGCTACCGTTTGGGCGAAACCATTCTTGTGGAAGTATACCAAATTTTGACCAAAGTGAACTTGGAAGAGCTCGCTTCGCATATTGCATTGGCGCAATCAGCGCCTACCAAGGATAAGACGATGGAGGATGTGACCAAAGAGGGCAACGCGGTGCTGCATTCCAAAATGCAGCTTTCTGCGTTGGAAGTGTCTTTGGATTTGATCACCTCGGTGCTTGAATTCTTATCTGTGAACGAAGAGGCTGCCATGAGCGGCGAACCGCTTCAATTGCCTGCATCTTTGATTGACACCTTGCTCAACCGTACTTTCCCAATCTTGGTCGAATTACTCAAGTTCGAATTGAACCACCAATACGTCTTCCAGTTGACCAGCAAGATCTTGGTCACCTTGAACAACTTCGTGTGGTTGCTTCTCTCCAACGAGTCGCTTCCTGTGGAATGGTTCGACAAGAGCATTGATACCTGGAACCTCATTCTCCAGACCTCGTTCGAGCAATTGGACCTCCAGAAATTCACCTTGAACATTTTGTGGGGTCTTGCCAAGTGCTTGGGCCCTCAAGTGCCTGTTCAAGACGGTATGATCGAGTCCTTGGTGACCAAAGGTAACCAAATGAAGAGCGCCGCAGAGTCCGGAGACGTCCAGGATGACTCCCTCGACGTATACCAATCGCTTGTGGGTCTCTTAGGTACTTTGGCCGTTGTTGCCAACAACACCGCGGTAACGGGCCAAATTGGTCAATTCTTGGTGGAATCGATTGTCACCTTCAAGCTGAAAACACAGCCATTGGCCACCGAGGTGGTGATTGAAGCATTGAACCAGATCTACGACGTTTTCAGCGATAAGGAATATGCCTACGACGCTGAGATATTTGTGGGACAAGGCTACTTGAGCAAGTTGCGCGCCTTGGAACCAGAAGTGAAAACAATGTACAAGAAAATCGACAAGAACAAGTCTGGCCAATTGAAGGTGCGGGCCGAGGAGGCGTGGATCAACTTGGGACGGTTCATCCAGTATAAGGAGAATGAGTAGGTTCAAAGCACTAAAGGAGGGCCAAACTGAGGAACCAAAGACGAATGGAATCAAAAGGTTCAATGACAACTTTCTAATGAATAAGTCAAGGAGACTAAACGAACCAAAAGTCCGCCAAAGAGGAGAACTAACCAAAGTACTAGCCAGGAAGAAGAAATGGTCGAAGGAGGAAGAAAGGCCAAAAGAAGGAGAAATGGTCAAAGGAAGGAGAAAGGCCAAAGGAAGGAGAAAAGGCTCCAAAGAGAGATATAGCGTAGAGGAGACCAAATTTAATGAAGAATGTATATCTAGAGGTGACTACATGGTCAAGAGAATTCGAAACTTTACACAATAGAGTTAATTTTACGGGAGTTCCATGTAGCAAAATTGCCGAACACAGGGTCAAAAAATTACAGATCCAAGAACTGCCAGGGCTCCAGGGACTTGCTCAAATGTATACAGAACAAGCAGCGGGGCCAGCGGTGCAGCTGTGTTTGTAAGCGGTGTTAAGACCCCGATTGGATCTGCGGGGTGATTGTGTTGAGAGGTTCTCACAAGCGTTGCTCAGTTCCCGCAATGTCCGCAGTGCCCGCAGTGCGGGTGATGCGGCCTTTGACGCAGGAAGAGAAGTAACATTTATCAGTATCACTTGTAAATGTGGAAAATTTCCAACAAACTAGAATGTTATAGAGCTGCAGCCGAAAGCGCTATTCAATTCTCCAACCCGCTGACCCTCTCGCTTGAGCATGGATATGCGTAATATGACCCAATCTTGCACTTGTGCGGAATAGTCAGCTGTCAGGAGCTCTGAAACTTCTAGAAATTACGTCATACCACACTTGCTTCGAGAAAATATCTGAAATCCGTGCGTTCGGCAATTTTAGTGTCACCAAGACGCACACTGACACCGGTATACGTTGTCTACTGCTAGACACGATCAATTACGTTTGTTACCAATCGTCAATAATGTGGAGAATCCAAAACTTACAGCACGTTGCTGATCGGCTCCCCGACCCCAGAGCTTGCGCCTGCGCCCCTGATATCGCCACCCTTTGACGATCCCTTTGACATCACAATAGTCTCAACTGACAATTCGATTACGAGCGTGCATTTTTTACGGGGTGTCTGCATATCCTGGCTGCCGTATTCGACCCCGAGAAATGGATGTGGTACTGAATTGGTAAATCCGAAACAGTGCGTCGGGTCACAATTTCGGGTGGGCCGTGCGGCGGCGATGTTAGCTCAGCGCTGGGCAGAAGGCAATTCATTGATAATATTTGCCAACTTGGGAAGTGGGGATAGCAAAGTTGACTCTTCTCCACATGTTGGACCGATTGACACTTTTTGAAGAACAGTTTTGATTGTAATCAGTGTGTTCACCCAAGATGATATTGTTTCAAGAAAACGCAAGCGGAAACAAAATGACCCCTTTCTATTTTCAATGCCGAATAAGGCGAAGATCCTATGTAGATGCAGGTAACATGCAGGAAAATATACGGCAAAATAACTTTTTAGATTCCAGCAAATTCGGTTGTAAATTTCCGGAGCGGACCTCAATACCCCATCGAAAAATTGCCCACTAATTTGTAATTGTATTGTAGCCTCCCGAATACTAGTGGGCCAATGGTCCTGTGCTTGCCTTGTTTGGAGCATGCCTCTACAGTTACGACAATAAGGGCTCACAAGCAATCCTGTGTTCTTAACAATTGCCCCGAGTGGTGACAGTTCTACTCAATCGGGAGCCGCATCTCTGCAGTGTCTGATGATGAGTTTCTAAATATATTTTTAATGTTTACTTTTGCAACAATCAGATATGCATCTCCCCCGAGAGTAACATGATTGGGTTCCTTAGAAAATAAAATCCGAGCAGTATATAAGTAAGCCTCCTTCACCATCTTCTAGAGACTTTAGTATCATACATCCCAACTCACGTTCGCTATGAAGTTCTCCGTCTCCGCCCTTACTCTCTTGGCCTCTGCCATCGCTTCCGCCAGCCAAGTCAACCTTTGGATTGAATCCGACAACAAGGACATCAACGGTGACTACGCCACCCCATTGCACGAAGGTGCTGGTATCCAATACCTTTTCTTGGGTGACCAAAGCTTCAACTTCGACTGGGATGCTGCTGATGGTGTCCTTTCTGGTCCAAACACCCCACCATTGATGAGCAACTTCTCCATTGCTGACCACATCGCCACCACTTCCATCCTCGGTACCACCATGGTCACCGTCGATGACGGATGGTTGGCCATCAACGGTTCTACTTCTGGTTTCTACGCTCAAATGAACATCCAAGAAGCTTACGACTACTCCAAGACTCAATACGCTCTTGTCTACTACCCAGACGGTGACCAACCATCTGACGCTGTTGCCGTCAAGGTTAAGGTTGTTGACGCTGACGCTCCAAAGAACTCCACTTCTTCTTCTTCTGCTGCTTCTTCCGCTACTGTCTCCCCACAACCAGGTGCTGGTTCTTCTAACGCCGTCAACGGTGCCATTATGGGTGGTGCTGCTCTTTTGGCCATGTTGATCTAAGCAAGCTAGTTTTCAGACCGGCGGCTAGGCCACGGTGCTCCAATTGCTTATGACACCTATCTAATTCTTATTTCGTTACGTAAATGCACATTTTATTTTCATGCACCGCATAGTACATGTACACATCCCACTCGACGTCCATTACCGCATTGGTTAATTAATTTCCTCTTTGGGGCAATTGTCAAGCCCAATGAGAAATCCACAGAAAAAGTTGTTATAGAATCAGCAGATATTGAATAAACTGAAATGACATCATTTAGATAGGGTTTAGATGGATGGCAGAATCATCTAGGTATGACCTCATCTTCATGAATGGCGCTTATCGTACTGTCGTAGCGCCGCCTCCAAAAATGCGCTTGATGATGCAACGCGGCTTTTTGTTGGTACCTGATAATCTTGATGCGGGGTGACCAAATGTGCGCAGATTTTAGACGAACTGAAATTAAGCCTCCACATCGAATAAACCATAATTCCGGACACAATAGTCTAGGCGAGTGAGAGATACTTCAGCTTTATGCGAGGTACCACCTTGCAATGACGACAAAAGTTAATTCTAGTAACGTGAATGCATTCGAATTTCAGTGGTGACAAATAGCGAGTGAATTTTGAGACATTCTAGTTAGTTTATTTTGCCTACAGCGCTTACGCTATTATTTACCCACAGCGTTATCCTGTGATATAATTCTATTTGCCCACAAAAATTATCCTGTGATATAGTTCTATTTGCCCACAACTCTATAATAATAATTCTCTTCAACTGCACTCATGCCACTATTAGCTTTCTTTTGCCTGCACTTATACCACTTATAATTCCTTTACCTGCTCAATTTACACCGCTTTATTCCCTTTACCTACTCCATTCACATCACTTTATTCCCTTTACGTACTCCATTTAGACCACTTTATTCACTCTAACACCCCATTTACACCATTTTATTCCTCTACCATCCCCATGTATAACTTCTAATTTCACGTACTCCACTTAAACCACTTTTTTCCCCATCTATAACTTTTAATTCCTTACAGCTTTTATGCTATGATATTAGATTCACTAAAATAATCTACACGAACTAAAGGTCTATGAATTACTCAAAGGCGCTGGACACCTCGGGCCACACTCTCTTGTACATACTCATGGCCACGACATCTTGCGAGGTCAATTTACCGTCAAATTGCGCCTTGAAGTAACCATGCGTACCAAGCGATTCCTTGACGAAACCACTTCTTCCGGACTTGGTGAACAACGGAATGGCCTTGAACCAGCTGATGTCCTCGGGGTTGAAGAACATGTACCGCACAGTCACCACCCGCTTGTGGATCTTGACTGGATGACCAGTCAACACCGCACGCTGTGCCATCACACGGGTGTGGTCGCAGTTGAGGAAGGTACCCAGACCGACGAACTCGATGCCGTCTTCGTTGGGCTTGAAGTAGATCACAGGCGCGTTGCTGAACAACACTGGCGCGATGGCGGTGGCAATGGAGGTGTTGCCCTGATGCACGAAAGTCTCGTACTTGTGGACGTTATTAGGGTTGTTAGAAGCTTGACTGAATGATGGCAGGATGATTTGACGACGAGGTCCGTATTGTACCACCAACGATTCCTTGGATGGCACCGGACGCTCGTAGTCTTCCCAGGACTGGAAGGAAAAGTTGCAGACCGCCAATTTGTGTTCGTATTGCAACAATTCGTAGAGGGCCACGGGGTTTTTGCGGCAATCGAGACGCTCCAAAATTTGTGCGGGGGCCTTGATATAGAGACGGGCCTTTTCACCGAGACTGATATGGGCTTGACGCAACGATTCCTTGGTGACTCTGTTTTTGGTGGCCTTGTAGTTGGAGATTCTCAACAATCTGTTCCAGACACTCGGAGCCTCCACGTCATACTCGTCGTAGTCCCAGTCACAGTTGTACAAGGACTTGATACCACGGAAAGCGGCCAAGCGCTCCTTGGCGCTTTCTGCAGGATTCAACTCGATTTCATCAGGGAACTCGAGATCGTCCTTTTCCATTTGACGGTACTCGGCCAATTGTCTCTCTTCTTCCTCGGGGGTCAATTCCACGTGCATCTCGGTGAACTCGGTTGGCGCATATTCGGTGGCAGTTTCTGGGGCCACGTCGTCGTGCATGCCTTCGTCGTCTTCCATTGCATCAGCGTGCATGGCTGGTTCCTCATCACTTTCGATATCAGAAGCGGCTTCCAAGACGTCATCCACGAACCAACGGCCCTGGTACTCCGAGGTACCTTTAGGTAACTTTCTGTGCTCGGGTCTCTTGACTCCATCGTCGTCGAAGTAGTTTCTGCCGTCCATACGCACCCCCAAGTCGTGGTCCTCCTCGCCGTAGAAGTCCATGTCGTCGTCCATCTCGATTTCTTCTGGGTTGAGGTCTTCCAAGCTCTCTTGCTCTTCATCTGGTAAATATGACTCGTAATCCACCTCCATGGTAGCGCGGCCCTTGGGCATCTTTTCGATTTTCTCGATCTGGAAGTCTCCCATGCCAGGAATATGGACCAAACGGTTGGCATTGAAACCACTGCCTCTAACAGTACCTTCAATCACCACCGCACCCTCGCCGCTTTCGGACCAGTATGCGTTATCGGCCACCACGTAACCTCTGGCGTCTCTCCACTTAACACTCTTGGGGAATTTCTGACAGATCGTCCGCAAACAGTTCAAGTTTTCCGATTCGATTTCTAATGCATATAATTTTTCGTCGTTAGGGAAGAAATGGCCGAAAAAGGATTGTAAGGACTGTCTGATGTCCAATTGGAGGTTTCTCTTGGGGTAAGCCTCCACGACATTAGGTAAGACTCCGATCACCGAGGCAATACCTTGTGCAGTGAGAGCACGCAACACTTGCTCACCAAACTCCTTCTCGACTTCTTGGGTGGCGGAGATACCAAAAATGACAAAGTCCGATACCTTAGCGGCATCGAGAATGGAAAGAATATCGGTATGATCTGGAATGATCACCTTCAAATTGGACTTGAATCTGGCGACTTTGACGTTGGTGACAGATGGGGTTTCAAGCGGTTCCGATAACTCTTCTCCTAATAAGGTTTGAGCGATACTGGCAGCTTCAATATCGTCGGTTAATGCAATGAAGGTGACGATTTTCTCGGCACCTTGGGAGCCTTCGAAGAGCTTTCTGGTCATTTTCGATTCCAAAATCTTGTTCTCTTTCAATTGCTTGGATAAGTTCTTTCTTTCGATCTTACTGAGCACCTTGGACTTGTTACCGCCTCCGACGGACTTCTCCACTTTACCCTTGTGCTGGTTTTTCAATTGGCCCTTGGACGCATGCTTGGACTTGAATGGCTTGTGGTCATTCTTCAACGTAGAACGGTGCGAGTGTCCACCTTTAGCCATGATTAATAGGGTATTGATATCAATGATCTACCCTATGTGTGAGATGAGATGCCTTTAATTTTTCACGGGTCACATGATAATCACGGGAAAACATCTAGGGCTCAACCCTCAGAAATGCGCGGAACCAAATCCACGTGCACTGCTCCTTCCTCCTCAACCTTGCTAATATACAGGTACATCGTGAAAAACCTAGCGCGCCAGTACCCACCACCGCCAGCGAAAATTCAATATAGAAAATTGTTTCAAAGGCTTTCTAGATATACAACAAACAAGTTATAGTAATTGTATGTAAAGTCACAGAGGATTCAAACGAGAGCATACAACGAGCAGGATGGACCAGAACGAGTATCACCACTACCAGCGTCTCAACCATGAGCAAAAATGAGCCAAGCGTTCCAAGGCTAGCAGCATCGAAATCAACCATCAAAAGGCATCAAATCAACCACCAAGGGATCAAAGAACCAAGAGATACGAATCAGCACAATCAGAAATACCAGCTTCAGAAACTTCCATTCCAATCGGTGCTCTCAAATCACCACGGTCAGTACTAACTTTATAGCAATATGGCTCACGAATCTGTTTGGTTTTCCCACCCAAGAAACTTCGGTAAAGGTTCTAGACAATGTCGTGTCTGTTCCTCCCACACCGGTTTGATCAGAAAGTACGGTATTGAAATCTGCCGTCAATGTTTCAGAGAAAGAGCCTCTGACATTGGTTTCAACAAGTACCGTTAAATTCACCAACATAATATGATGATTTCTATGTAATTATAATGGGGTTCTTGTCTGATACATCACATCAATAATCAAAGTCTTATAAAATACAATATTGACTCAATATACTCAATAGTAACATCCTTGTAGTGGAACATTCCAATTGTAGAAGAACCTTCGGCAAGTGACGAGGTGGTTCGATAATCGAGAAAATGGAACCAAGAGGTCCAACTAACGAGTTCCGTCGTCTTGACAGTCTTCATCATTTTCTTCTTCACCATTTCCACCGTTAAAGATTTATAATAGCATATCAATCTACTCTACGGCTACAATGTGTCCCATAATATCGACATTCAGGATTCATCGCCTCACTGAAAAGACCCAACGAACCCCAAACTTCCTAACAGGGAGCATCACTCTCGGGAATTTGAATAATAAAATGGCAACGAGTATAACTTGACAATTTACATTATCTCGTCGTGGCAAATATTCCCTTGCTTTAATAAGCTTTTTGATTAAGGAGTTTGAAAGGGTGTGGGAGCCGCGCCCTTTATATACTCGGGCATCGCGCGGTTACCCGGACACAACTTTTAGCAGCCGATTGCAGACCTAGGCATACAACCAATCCATCAAATGCCCCATTAACTTCTACTTTCTACGCCCTCTCCAACCTCCAACCTTTTCCCACTAAATCTCACATCTTCTACACTTCCTTTATTCCTACTTTTTTTTAAACCCGTTGATTGCTCAACCCGTAGTATTCATCCTATACTCCCACTCGTCGATATCGATCCGTAGAATCAATAACGACCTCAATAGCCCAATCATGGTGATAAAACTCGCCAACCCCACGGGGACCACGGCAAACACACTGATGGTATAAATATCAAAGAAACGCGCTCTCTTGGGCGCGCCCTTTCGCAACTCAAGATTGGAGGTAACAAAGTTCTGTCCGATGTATGTGAGTGTGAGACAACAACTGATAAGAATCCAGATGTGGAGGCCGTATTTGTAGCCGTCAGCGGTGAAGACAGACAATAAATACGATTCAATTGTGACCATGATGGTGGACATCGACAACACCCTGAAAATGGCGGCTGGAGTCAGGTAGATCACAATCCATCTCACAATCAAACTGTCTAATGCTGAGTATGATAAATAGGCACTGACAATACACCAGATACCCGTCAAGAAGTGTTCGGAAACACGGCCGCCGGTGATAGAAGGAGAACCATTTTGTCCCGGCATGAGTCCCGAAGCAATGGCATCGAAATTGGTGGGCTGATTATCCATAAACACCTGTTTCCACGACTGGATCAAGCCTAGGATAGGTGGAATGAGCGATAGGTCACGACATATCGCCAATGCAAAGTGTTGGCGGGCATTCAAAAATTTGAGCCCGACTTTCTTGATCGATGTTCTTTTGTAGTCGTCATTCTCCCTATGAGCCGAGGTACTACCATTGGGGGCCGAAGCGGGATTGGGAGAGGGAGAAATGCTGGGGATCTCGGACGAGATCACCAGGTTGTTTCTGGAGACCAGCGCCGACTCCACGGGCACGGCGGCCTGGATTTGTTGTTCATGCAATAGTTGGGACGTCTCGTATGACGGCACCACCTCATCGGGATCGAATTCGGTTGTTTCGGCAGGGCGATGACTGGACGCCACTCTCAGCGGCAAAGTGTAGTCTTCATCCACCTGATGGGACTGAAGGTCGCTGGTGAACCTGCGACGGACCAGATCCATCAATCTCATTGTGTCTGGGTATGGAGCTGGATGATTCAGAGGATATGAATAATCAGACAGAAAAGTCCGTAATTTGGTAGATTTGGGATCTAATGGAGGTGAAAGAACTCTGATGGGGGATTATGAAGTCTTATAAGGTATTATGAGATCTTATGGGATTATTATGATCAAGTAATGGTCAATAGGTCCCAGATAACAAGCTGTAAAAATTAAGGTAAGGTGTAATATTCGTAAAGTGAGTGTGATTCTCAATCGATGTTTTTTTTAGCGTGCATGTGGGATGCGATAGAACTACGAGATCATGTATAAAATAAATGCGGGTTTAAACTACGAGGCGAACTACAAATATGCAGCTAAACTACGAGCCACTAGAAAGATTTTATCGGTAAGAACAGCGAAATAAGCGAAGGAAGAGAAACTGCAAAATGTAGTTAACAGCAGAAAAGCGAAGCAAGAGGAAACTACAAATGAACTAGCTGTTAAAATTTATAATTTACAGATCTTGTGAGTACGTAAGCTTAAACTACGAGAATCTACAGTGAACTTCTAGCAAGAACAGCGAATTTAACTCAATTCTCTTTTATTCAATAAAAAAGAGCAGTCATGCAACTATAAACGGTATTAAAATTAGATGGCTTCTAATTGTTGGCTGATTTCTTCTAATTCGGCCTTGGAAGCGTTGTGTTGTTCGGTCAATTCTTCGAACTTCTTCTCCCATTCTTCCTTTTCGGATTCTAAAGAAGCGACCTTTCTTTCCAATTGTTCGGCCTTGATGTCGGTTTCTCTCAACTTTTCGGTGGTTTCCTTCAAGTTCTTGTCGGCTTCTTCCAATTCTTCTTCCAAAACTTGGTTCTTCTTGGTGTAGTTTTCGTTAGAAGTCTTCAAGGAGTGGGATTCGTCAGCGGTTTGCTTGATTTCGTCCAAGTCAGTTTCCAACTTTTCGACTTGTTCTTCCAAAACTTGGTTCTTTCTGGTCAAGGATTGGATTTGGTGATCCTTCTCAAGGTTTTCTTGTTCCAATTCCTTGATACGTTCAGCCAATTCATCAGACTTTTCTTGCCATTTTTCGGCGTCCAACTTCAAGTTGTTAAGTTTCTAGAAAACATCGTTAGTAAAAATTGTCCAACCCTTAAAATCTCGGCTAAGGAGACTGGTTGGTGGTCCAAGTCGGCATCAGCACCAGAAGCGCGTCCATTGGAGTTGGAGGAGCCCCTATCGGAGCCCCTAGAGGTCCGACCCGGTCCCTGCGGTTCTTCAAAAGTTGAATTTTGACTAACCTCTTCCAAATGGCCGTCTGTGCCGTGACGGGATCCACTCGCGTCTTCAGGCTGAAGAGAGCTCCAATCCACTGCCAAACCAACCTTGACGTCTCCTAAGGCCATCCAGAGCCAAATTCTACTTACCTCCCTAAGCTTGTCCATGATTGATGTTCTTGTAGTGAAAAGAAGAGTGGCCACCAAATGCTCGATCTGGTATATTTGTTGTGATCTGTCCAAATTGTTGGTGTGGTTTTGTGGCTGTTCGTCAAAAGGGCGTGTGAGGGCACCGGAGCTAGGAGAGGAAAAGCCTGCTCTGAGGTCGGAAATAGGGCTAAATTTAGGGGCGAGAACGGGAACGGAACCCTGAATTCTGATATTTAGAGATAAGCTACAAGGATGAAGAATTGGTATAATTGAATGACAGATATTGGGGGGCATGACCACGTTGAGTCATTCTATGGAAACGCGACACGCGACATTGACGGTTGGAAAGGGTGGAGTGAATCCGCCCGCGACATCGTATTACATGAGCCGGACAGGGGTAGCAGATTTGGGTAGCGGATTTGGAGCCAGAAGTACCTAACACGTGAGCTAGACAGGGCGACTGGGCCGAGCGATCAGGGGCTGAATAATTAGAATTATGGTGCGACATTCGACACCGCTAACAAACTTTACTCTAACAAACTTTACTCTTTTGCGCGGCCCGCCAAGTGGTTGTCTAACCTACGCGCGTTTACTGGTTACTAGATGGCGTAATCTTGTCTTCGTACCACTTTTCGTCTAATCACCGTCTCTCAAATGTAGTCGAACAGTCATACTTCCGTCTACTAGAGCTATCGTCTCCCTCAATCTACTCTCGAGGTCCCCACACGTAAGTTGAGCAATAGAAACAGATCGTCTCGCCTTCGCTATCGGCACGGGCACGTGACAATTTACGCACTTGGCTCTTTAGAGTTGCAAGCCAGCCATCTTAGCAGCCGCTACATTCCTTGCGTAGACGAGACACCGGTCCCCTGGGATCGATTTGTTGCACAGCCCTCTCCTCTTTTCTTGCGCTCTTCTTCCTCTCTTCTTCTCTTTCACTTCTCCAGTATATCCACCCTTAGCGAACGCTACTGCTACTCGTATCATTAATTGTGGGGCCCTACTTCCGCATCTGATAACCTGCAAATCTGACTACGATGGCTTCAGGATTGGTGGACCTCTCTTCGTCCACGGCCACCTTCCAGACGGCCCGGTCCAGCTTTGCCTTGCCCACGCCGCCTTCCAACTCGGGCTCCGGCTCCTCGGCCTACATCCCCAGCATCTACCAATACTATCACACCTACAACACTCGGTCTTTCATCGATTCAATCTCATCTCCCGAGTCTGTGACTCGGTTAGACCAGATCCATCCAATCACCGCCAGCAGGGCCAATCTCGACTCGCTAGACCCCATTGGCTCCGGAATCAACCACCAGAGATCAATCTCCAACCCGTTTGATGTGTTGTACGATCCAGGCCGCAGACCCAACTCGGGTTACACTCAGGCTACACCTCCACATCGTGCACAACAACAGCCACAAGTCACTCCTCCGATCATAACAGTGATAGAACAGCCCGGTATACGAAGAACAGGATCAGTCATTTCCAATTCTGCGACCTTGAGAAACCGGAAAAAAATCAATCAGCGCAACAAAGCCTTCCTCAGATCAACAGGCAGTGATGTGGAAACCATTGCCACAACCAGTACTGTTCCAAAAAACAGCTTGCGCGACAAAATCAAATTTTATTTCCCCGTGGGAAGAAAAAAGTCCTTGCGATACTCGTCAGTTCGCAAGCAACATGCGAATTTCAGCACCAAGGAACAACTCCAGGCATTCTTGACCCAAACCAACGCAGAGTCAATCATCAAAGAGCTTTTGCCAAGACAAGCAAACTTTTTCCATTACGATCACATTTTTCTACCGGAACCGGCCGTCAAATCTGCTAAAAAACATATAGATATCGTGGGACATGGTCGCTCATTTAGTATCCATCCGGCAAAAGCCCATGTCTCAGCGGCTCCCAGCAGCAAAGCAGTTCCGTCGTCTTCCCGTCATAAATCCAAGCATTCCAGAGCATACAGTTCGATTCCATTACCCGAAATCATCTACCAAAAGTACAAGACCGCCATTTTCAACCACGGCTACGATATCCCGCCCAAATTCGAAACCCTCTACCCTAACGACTTGCACTTACTCTCCAGCAAAGACATCAACAACATCAACAGAAAGCTTTTATTGGAAGTTTTGTTGCGCCGGACTTTGGCTGCAAAAATCGAGTACCGCTTGAAACAGCACCAAATCACCATTCCGCGCCTGTCTTCCACCAAGACCTCGGCCACCGAAACCACCTTCACTTCTTCGTCAGATGGCTCGTATCCCGGAAAAGCTTCAAAACAGGACCATCGCAGCCCTTTTAGTTCTCACAAGACTCACGCCCGTAACGCCACCATGACCACCAAGACTTCCAGTCAAGAATCCATCAACACCGAGAAATTGATGCAGCAGAATGCCTCTCTCTTCTCCGAATTGCTCCCATCTCCACAAATCAGTTATACTTCCGATATCTTTGGGGATATATACTTGGAGGGCGACATCTCGAATCTCTCCGCCAACTCGGTCAATAAGAGTGAACCATCAAGAAGAGAAATACCTAGAAAAGTGTCACAAGGAGCACCCTCAGCGCCAAACGCCTCCGTCAGGAGAATCCCAATGTTACCGTCAAACGAGCTGTTGTACATCAATGATTTCAACAAGGCTTACTATAACAGGTACAAGGCTAACCCTAAACAGAGCGCTGGCTTTGAAAAAGCATTATTGGGCTCAAATGTATACCAATTGAGACCAATGCAAAGATCGGTGGCTACATTGTCCACATCTAATGGTTCTGAAGAAATTCACCAATCGAGCTCCCTCATCTCCCCAATGAATAAAGCATCCAGAGAAGACTTGAAACGCGACGATCAATCCAGTTTATCGTCCTCCCAGAAATCCAAGACAAAGAGACATAGTATGCCAGCCTCAACTAGTACCAAAAGAAAGTCTGCGTCCACCACAAACACATCCATCTTCCAGAACCTTGATGATTTATCAAGTGACTTATCTTCATTTATGGAGGACGCCCCTAAGGGCCAAAATACTTCTTTCAAGTACACTCCACTGGGTCCGCCTCCACTGTCGCCTTTCGAAGCCGAGACTTTCACCACCCAAATCAAAAGACACTCATTATCCTCTCTTGACAAACACACGAATCCAAGACAAAACGTGAGCTTAGACTATAAAGAACGCGCTGCAAGTCATACGATTCTTCAGACTATCGGTCGATCAGGACAACATTCACCCATCAAGATAGTTTCACCTCCGGTCAATCAAGAAACGATCGCAAAACAAAATCAGGCACTTGATATTCTTTCATTGAAAGGATCGATATCTATTGCCGAGACTGCATCGGAATCCGCCAGTTCCGAACGAAGAAAATCCAGATCTGTCTCTAGAGATAGAAGTAAGAGGTTCACTATCCATGAAGAATGAAACCACTAGTCATCCATCATCAAAATTCATTCGGTGATAATAAATTAACAAGTCATCCACAAACATCAAAATTCATTCGGTAATAATAAATTAACAAGTCATCCACAAACATCAAAATTTGGATTTAATTCAACTAATTATTCAACTTGTCATGATTTCTTACATTGATAGATCACCACAAGTCATTGGTTACTACATGTCATTGATCACTTTCGATCATCACTCATCATTCGGTTGCTACATTTAGCAATGTTGAACTACTGCATATACTCATTAATAAGGATTCTTTGAATCCTCCAAATACTTAGCTCTAAAATACAATACCAATACTCATGTCAAACCAAACCCCTCAAGAATTGTAACCAAGAAAAAGGGTTATATCCTTCCCACCTTATGAATTGTAACCAAAGGAAAATGGACCTCAAGAATTGTAAACCATAGGTAACATGAACTCCCGGATTCTTTTTGCCGTTTCCTCGTCCGGTAATTCGTCTGGAATCGATGCCCCATTCCTCGTAGGATAATAAGACTGATCTAGCACATTCAACATGAATAATGGAATTTTGCCATCTCTGACACCCTCACAAACAGATAGCACGTCCTCAACACCAATATGACCAGATTCGTTCAAAGATATCAATTTGTTGAACCACTTACGATCTTTGATATAGAATGGAGTTGGATCACGACCATTTGTCACGGCAGGGGAATTGATAGCATCAATAGCGGCGGTAGCCAAAGCGTTTTCAAACGTGATAGTATTAGCGGAAGTGGGATCTTGAATTCTAGATCTTTTCAAGGCAGGATCCAACGAGTCGTCGTCTTGCGGAGCCTGGTTCAGGGTGACATCGGTTTCGGTGCCGTCATTAGTGATGGAAGATAATGCTTTTGAAAATGGAAGATTCATATCATTAGAATCCTCGGAATGCAACCTTTTCTTTTGTTTGCTAGCATGCGAAGGACTTCCCGGAAGTGCTTTGCTGGGTTTTGCGGGGACCAAGGGCTTGAAATATTCATTTGCAGCCTCGAGGTAATCGAATTTGGGGATTTCGTGGTAGATGTCGCCCAATCCTTCTGCGTACTTCGGGTCGAGACGTATCAACAAGGGTAAGACCTCGTTATGATACACCGACATATACCTTAAGTTATCGGTCAAGAAGAAATCGTTGACGATCAAATTACCCTTGTTGAAAGCACTCAAAGAGGGCAACGACAACGACTCGCTGTATAGCAATGACTTGATCTGACGTTCGTCAATCACAAGGGAATTGGTAGTATTATCAATGATTTGGAACCTTCCGATGTCTGGATTCCATCGGTACGAGTACCCCGTGGCCGAGGGGTTATTCTTCAGATGCAACATCAACACGTACCATATTTTGTATCTGTGATGATTGACGTTGAGTAAATGCTGCTGACACGAGTACTTGGTGTATGTAGAGTAGACAGTTTCGGGATTTGCAGCCCGCAACTGACCCGTCACATATGCCCATGCCTTTTTTGTCATTTCCGCCTCCGCCCCCTTCTGATACGAGTGCACCACGTCCGATAAGAGCTTGATCAAGAAGCGATCCATCTTGGGCGTCCATCTTCTATATTTGGAGTCTCTGGACTTCAAATCATACTCGGTGAGGTCAGTGATGTCATTCTGTTTCAATTGGGGTTCGTAGGACTGATGGTGGTGCGCTGCCTGTTGAAGGTGTTGCTGCTGCTGCTGTTGCTGCTGTTGTTGTTGGAGAAGTAATTGGTGATGATCTTCTTGTTGCAACTGATGATGCACCTTGTGAGGCTGCTGATTATGGATTTGATGGTGATGTTGTTGTTGCTGGGCGGTCTGAGCGGCAATTCGCAAGGCCTCCGCCGCCTGTTGTTGATCCACCTGTACCTGTTGCATTGACTTTCTAATGGTGTCGGGGGATGACATCAAACGGGTGGCTTGATAAGATGTAAAAAGTAAACAACTGCAACCTGTGATTGATCCTTGTTACACTTTTAAAACCTTCAAATTTTGTCAAGATTGTTTACAGGTTCTCCTCGCGCATGAACAATCGGTAAGGGCACGCCAACAAATGCGAGCGATTATAAGGTGAGAATCAGCCTCTGATTTATCTGAGCGCGCCAGAATGATCGGTAACTCCCGATAAGATGAAAGCGCGAAAATGCAAATTAGCCGGAAAATGTCCTAAAATGCAAATAGCCTAAAAGGGTCCTCAATTGCAAATCAGCCGTAGATTATCTCAAAATATTCAGTAAGTTCACCAAACTGTTCAATTGCATCATGAGCCGATTAGATTGTCTTTAAGGACTAGACGGTCCTCTTTTAGTATCCCCTGCGGCCTCCCTCACTGAAATAATCCTTCTTCTCTGCAAATCCAATATTGTAACTAATCAGTCTATCCTTCTGATTAGACTCATTATATCCGTCATTAACGGGCCCTCTCAATCTCCGCTCATTATTGAACTCCTCGTGTCTTTCTTGAATCTTCGTGAATTTATCCAACATCTCATAAATTCTCTTTCTCTTGATTGAAAGCTGATTACTGACCCCAGCAGTAGTGGCTCCAGATGGTCCAGGAGTAGACACCGGAGTTCCAATTGGAGCCAGAGACGTCAATGTGAGCGCACTAGCCGAGTGCACGTGTGTGATAGATCCGAGACGGTTATTGAGGGTCTTGAAAGTTGAAGATTGTGGTAATATCATAAGCAATCCATATAATGTTCTGTAGAGATATGGATGCTTTTCCGGTTCCAACAACTGCAACCTCAATTTCAAGAAAATGGGCGATTCAATCAACTGGATCAAGATGTCTAATTGAGTGAGAAGCTGGAATGTCACTTCTAATTCCGATAAGTTTTTGATGATCAAATATGCTAATTCGTAGTTGGAAGTCAATAAACAGAGAGAAAGCGCACTGGGGGCGTTATGACACCAACTTTGGAAAAGCGTGGCGAACAAGGACCAGTCCTCGATTTTGTACACATCAAGGTTCTTCAACTTTTTGCGGAAAGTGCCCAATTCGTGAGTGGTTAAAAGAATATCGTTAAGTGTAACGATCATATTGTTCAAGAACTCGAGGTCATCAAGAGAACTCAAGACTTCGGATAAGGTTTTGAAGATCTTCTCTGAGTTGAGAGTCACACACAATTTACGGATAATAAACTCAACTCTACCTTTGGTAAGACTTGCCGGATTGGCGTTTTCTTTCTCCAACAATTTGATCAATTTGACCATGAAATCTTTGAAAAACTCATCGTTCGTTTCCGATATTTTAGACAAAAGTTGGAGAACTTTAAGGATAACCTCGTTGCTGGCATCTGTGCAAGATTTGAGCAAGCTGATAAGATCGAACTTGTTCTCACCTTCTCCCACAAAGTGGAAGAAGTCTTGGGAATTTCTCGTGTAGAGGAACAAGAGCCATTCCAAAGAAATGATTTTCGATAACTCATTTGTGGATTCCAAGAACTTGTTCATGATGTTGGTTAATGTGTACTGCAATTGATTCTCCACAAATTCTTCGTGGACTTCTTTGGTCAAGCCGTGGATAATATTATCTTTAATTTCAGTACTTTCCGAATCGAATTCTTCGTCACCACTGCTGGCAGCAGTATCGCCAAATTTCACTAAAAGTCTCTGTAAACCATTATTAAATTCCAAGAATTGATTTCTGAGCTCGAAATCTTTATCGTCGTCGGAAATGGAGATATTGGAGAGCACAATCGAAACACACTCTGGCAAGCATTTCACAAACCCAATAGGTACAGTCTCCAAAATTTCTTGTAACCATCCCAAAACAATATATTGTATTTCCAAGTAAATCTCGTGGGGCTCGTTGGTGAGATCGATGTTTTTGCCCTCGCCCTTCTCTTCGGGGGTTCTAAGGAAAGATAACAAGATTTCGATGATTTTGGTATAGTCAATGAAAATGTCTTGGCCGTTTAAGAAGAGACCATCTTGTGAGTCGCCATCGTTGTCGTCGTCGTCGTCCGAATCTTTAGGGTCGTTAACGACTTTACGAACAATGGTGGTATCGTCTGATTTTATCGACTCGGTATCATTTTCTTCGCTCTGATGCAATTTAATATCTTTGATTTCTTCAGAAACGTCGTCAACGGTGTCCTGTTTCTCCAACGCTTCCTTTTCCTTGTTTTCCTTGATCTTTTCCTGTACTAAATGCTTTCTTTTCACTTCGTACTTCACTTTGTAGATTGACTTGATTTCTTTCAAAAATACGCCTAGGATATTGGATGTCTCCAAGCGGACGTCCGAAGGCGAGTTATTCATGAAAAATCTGATTAAAGGCTCCAAAAAGTTGGGCAAGAACGTGATGAGCTCCAACGAGGGTATGTCATCAAACAATTCCAACCAGCTGATCAAGAACTTTTTGGCAAATGGATCTATGGTGTACATGCGTTCCAACAACGTGGGGATGAATTTGGGCAACGAGAACGCCTTCTGGGTGTCTTGCACCTGGTTCACTTGGATGGCCACACCATTGGCGTCCACCAAGTGGGTTTGTATATCGTTGGAGACCTCCTGTTGCTGTAAGATGGAAATGTAACTCGTGGACTTTGCACTGACGATATCTTTGATGAGTCTATCAAGAATATCGGCTGCGTTCTTGACCGAAGATTCAGTATCGGTTACCAAAATGCACAAAATGTCAAAAACTTCGTTGAAATAAAGGAGCATTTCACCTCTCGCTATCTTGGCAATATTATAGAGAGACTCACAGGCATAGTAACGGACTCTGGCATCGGTATCTCTGAAAGTAGCGAAGATAGGTTTGATGATCTCCTCCAAAAAATAGGCAATGGCAAAGGAGCCAAGCGCAACAGAAACACTTCCAAGCGCGGTAATCGCACCCATCTTGGCCGAATTGGTTCCGCCGTTGGTCAATTCTGTCAATTCATTGATGATTTTGTAGATGGTTTGACTATCATTTCTGGCCAACGCCGATTTAGTCAAAGTTTCGATTTGAAACGCGGTGGCCTTCCGCTTTTCATAGATATGGTTCGAGAGATCCTTGATCAAGGAGGGCTCGAGGATATTGACACTGGCCATCTTGGGAAAGAGGGGATTGGGCAGCGTTGATTAATTAATCTACGCGATAAACAGGAGACTGATAATAGGGCTTGGTGGCCACGTGATTAATTGATCGTTGGCTGCGATCATTTTTTTGACGGCTGCGATTTCTACTTATTGTTATTACAATTTGGGCCTTTTCGGCTGCGGATTCTGTATTTTTTATTACGATAAAATCGTCTATTAATTGGACTAAAAACGGCGTAACCGTCTTTTATTTTGAACTAAAACAGCATAACCTTGCTGACCCATAAATAGTGGATTGAGTGCTTATCCATGATAAAATAGATAGGCTGCTTTCCATGAGAAAATGAATAAACTGCCGATCCATAAAATGGACCAACTGCTGACCCATAAGTAAAGTGGGGAGATGTCGTAACTCCCGTGTACAGATTTATCTGTATAATGCAATTCATTGAAATCGTAAGATCTCAGTTGTGATGAGTGAGGGGGGAAATTGGAATTTAGTTCCAACAATAAATGACAACTTGTACTGAATAGACGTCTTCAATAACGGTTTTTGCCATTAACGGAATGATCTAGTTCGAAGGACAATTTGAACTTGGGGTTATATTGTTATTGGCTGGTCTTGAGTCCCCGAATTATCGGTTCCATTCCTTTTCCTGCGCTTATTCTTGTCTTGACCCCTTACGTCCGTCCACGCCAGTGCGTAGTACTTCTCGTCCTCTTGTTCGTCGCCTTCCACTTCATCGCTGATGTTGATATCGTCATAATTGAAATCGGAGCTTTGATCGTGAAGATCCTCTTTCACAATCGAGTCCTCGGACTCTCTTCTGGCCTGTTTAGGACACTCTCCTGGCAAATTTGATAAATATGTTTCCATTACGTTCTTGCATGGGGCTTGAGGACAGACTGTGTTGGGAAGCACATTAAGTAACTGTCTCAAATCGGCTTCTCCATTGACAAAATCGGAAAGGGTAGGCAATGCCACCTTGAAATTGATAAATAAATTACCTCTTTTGTACCTCTTCAAGTCAAATGCAACATCCTTCAATTCGTCGACCTCATTCAAATCTTCGAAATATTCACCTCCATTCACCATTTCATTGATTGGCATCCCGAATCCCTTCACGAGCTTGGGCTGGTCGGGGTTAATGGTGCCTGTGACTTCTCCAAATTGAATGTTACCGTCGATCGATTTGTTCAAGTCTTGGAACCCATGCACATTTATGAAGATTCTGAGTGTTTGATCGGTTTTCAAAAAATTATTGATCAGAATCTCTCCGCCCAACAAAGCGGTTTTCAAGTCGATCTGGTGTTCCATGTAGAGATCGTTAAATTTCCTGACTAAGAAAGGGTGTGGGATTTCCCGTAAATGGATCACCACATCTCCTGGGATGATGTTGCGTCCCTCGTCGGCTTCGCCCTGTAAAATGATCTTATCACCGTTGTTGGAACCAGGCAAAACGTTGATCTTAATGATTTTCTTTTCCTTGACGTATCCGTGCACGCAAGCAGTACACTTATCGTCCTGAGATATGAATATACCAGTACCGATGCATGGTTTACAGGACCCAACCAGTTGGTACTGTGAGGACAGGTTGAAATAAGTCGTTCTGATCGATCCCAGGCCCTGGCACTGGCGACAAGTCTTAGGGTTGAGCCCGCCCATTCCCTTGCACAATTTGCACTTGCTATTCTTAGGAAGCTGGAGTTTGATGGTTTTGCCGAAATACATGTCTGCAAGATTGGCGTTGCAAGTGTGGTGGATATCCTGGCCTCTGACATACTCGTGATCCAAGGGGGACCCTACTGGTTCCACATGCTTCTTCATGTTGCTTTGTCCGTTTCCTGTGGGGAAGCCATTAAAATCTTTGGCAAACATGCTATTGATATCGTCGAAAACTTGGCTGAACACGTTGGGAGCGCCAAAGGCGCCCATTCCCATATCCATGCCCATTCCGGTAAATGTGGGATTGTAGAACACCCCCGAATTGCTGCTGGACTGGCTCTTTTTGGCGGGTTTGGCGACTGGTTCTTGGTAAGTTCCTTCCACCCCAGCCAAGCCGTAGGCGTTGTACACGTCTCTGGACTTCTTTTCTCTTAAAATCTCGTAAGCATGGGTCATTTCCTTAAACTTCTCGGTGAGTTCGGGATTATGGTTCGTTTTATCGGGGTGACAGCGAAGTGCCTGTTTTTTGTAGGCTCTGGCGATATCCTCGGTAGAGGCATCAGGAGCCACTGATAGTATGTCGTAGAGATGAGTTTCTAGTACCATGGCCCCGTCTGTGATGAATAGATAGAATAGATGTCTATTAGCGCTTGGTGATTGTCATGTAGATATTAGCCAGATCGGTAGTGCATATAGGACCCTGCTTCGGTTCTGTGCTTTTCGATAAGATTCCATCGCTTACGTCAGCAGTCATCATTTTGCGATCAAACTTATTGGCTTATCCGAACGGCTGATAAATTCTGGAAGCTATAGTTTCTACCAATTGTGGCAAAAATGGCCAAATCGTCATTTAGGTCAAAATATGCTTATGTAAGACGGCTGGAAAATCTAGAACCTACTGTTGGAGTCATTTGTATTGATAATTTCTCCACAGATTCAGATTTTAGATTACTTCGGTGCTGAAATCCGCACTTTCTACACGTACACAAATTTGGAAGTTATGTCATCAATTTCGTAAACTAACAAGAGATATTTCATCAAAATGGCCGAAAGGTGCTTCTAATGAGGAGAATTGCCAAGGAATGCTTTTGATTATTCAGGCCCAAATTTTGGACAAATGGCTAATTTTCAATCAGGGCCAGTTTTGCCCAAATGACTTTGATTCTAAGCATGGCCAATTTGGAAATGCCTTTAATTCTTCAAGCATGGCCCAACATCTGGTCAACAAAGTGCTTTTGGTAGTTGGCTCTGTATGACTTCGAACGGTTCACATCATAGTTCTTGATCTTTTGCTCTGTCAAACGAGCTTGTTTCTCCTGTTTGGTCACTTCTTGTACTGTCAAGCCTGGTGCAAAACGTCTGTCCACCAATGCAACTGTCCTATTGGACTCGCTAGGCACTGGGGCCACCGCGATATTTTGACGGTAGTATCTTGCCATGGACCGATGTCCAATTCTAGATCCGGTTGGAAGCGTCAATTCCACTCCAGTCTTGTCCACCTTCACTAAAGTGTAATTATCATTAATGCCATGGTCGTCAAACTCCGAATCTTCCTCGTCCTCTCCATCCTCGTCACCTTCTTCATCTTCTTGATTCTCTTCTTCTTCTGCTCCAGCGAAACTGACCTTCTTGCTCTTGCTCTTCTTATTCACAGCCACATCATCGTTGAAGTTGAAAAATTCCGAAACCGCCAACTTTTCGTCCTTGGTTTCGTATGGAAGCTTACAGTGCCCCTTGGAGTACATGTGTTGTCTCACACTGGTCAAGTTTCTTCCTTCGAATCCACACACCAAGCATTCAAGATCAACAGAAATGACCTCGCTGATGTACTCAAGCAATCCCGCCACATCGGTCAAGAAGGATCTTTCCGGGATGTACAAACCGTGGTTCTTATACATGTGTCTGATGTTGGTCTCAATTTCTTCATTGTCTTTTCCACAGTAGAAACACTTGGTGATGGGAATGGCTTGTAATTCTTCGATGCTTTCGTTATCGCTGGCCTCTGAGTCACTCTCAGCACTGAACTCAGCTTCGGCTTCAACTTCGACGTAGTCTGAGTCGGTGAAGTTCAATTCAGAGCCGGTTTCGTGACCTGATTCGAATTCATTAATGGAAGAATTACCCAAAGAAAATTGCGAAAATTCAGAAGTCACAGAAGCTGGACTGGCGGCTCTTTCTATTTCCACAAACTCTTCCGGACTGCTCTTTCTGCCCCTCATCTCTTCCATCTTCTTTTCGGCCAACATCCTGGTAATCAGCTTGTTGGTATTGTTCTTCACTTTTCTGTGATGCACGTAGAAACCGTCTTCGTCTTCATTATCGTTACTTTCGCCAAACTGCTCCTGACTCAACACCTTCTCGGCAAAAACGTCAGAACTAATGGAGGGCAACTGTGCCACTCTTCTCTTGAGATTATACCTGTGCCATTCCGTCTTCATGTGCTGTCTTTGCAACTCAGCGGTGACAAAGCGAATGCTGCATGTGTTGCACGTGAACGACGAGGTCAGGGGTGTAGACTGATGGGGTATAGCACTGTTCATCACTGTAATCAGTATCAGTTTTAGTAATATAATTGAATTTGATTGCGAACCAAAATGCAAATCAAGTAAGCAAGTTCATGAAAACCTGTAAAGTCGCGAAGCCTGCATTTTTTTCGAACTGATTTTACATGTTGGGCACGCTCAATATGAGTTTGAAAATTTTGACCGTATTAAGAACCCATACCTTACCCTGAGTCACAATGGCCGTCCACATCTTCGGTAAACACGTCAAGCACAACAGCTTGGTGAGTGTAAGTATTGGAATCTTTGATCCGTTCATCATACAATCTTTGATGCTTTTTACCATCATATTCGATGCCTTTTCATCATTCAGTGTTTGATGCACATTCATACCATATATGATGTTTTTCATCATATCTTTCATGCTTTTCAGCTACTAACATCCAGCATGGTTTGAAGAAGGCCATCTTTGGTATCGGATACCACACCGCCGAAAGAATATGCGCCAAGGTCGGATTATACCCACAGATGAGAATGAACCAATTATCAGAACCACAAATCATGGATTTGAACAAGGAGATCTCCGAAATGATGGTGGAAGGACAATTGAAACAAAAGATAAATAACGATATTCAACTCAAGAGAGATACCGGATCTTACGCTGGTTACAGACACGCCAACAGTTTGCCAGTTCGTGGTCAAGGTACCAGATCTAACGCTCAAACCGCCAAGAGATTGAACAAAATCCCAAGATACAAGATCTAGGCACATCAAGTCATTCATGGGGCAGTTTATCTTGGTCTGATCGACTTGCACCAGTATAGTATGTATATAAGTGACCACTATTACAAAGAAAGCAATGATTCTGTAGTAAGTGATTTAGTAAGATTCTTTAAAATTGGATTAAATATTGAAAGTATGAAAAAGAAAGATGAAGCATTATTAGGAAGAATCAGTAAGATAAAAGATAAATCGATTAATTCGTGGACAAACCTACTGGGTTATCACCTAATACAATTACTCTTATGAAGGGCAAAAAATATCGTACATTTAGATGATTTTCTAGACTTTTTGTATAATTGGAGTACATTTAGAACCCAGTTTAGTCGAATAGCAAAAATATACTGTAATACATTCTTGATATGATTCAAAAATTAAAAAATGGACGAGTCCGGAGTCGAACCGGAGACCTTTCGCATGCTAAGCGAACGCGCTACCAACTACGCCACACGCCCTGGGAAGAAGTGGTCCCTAGCAGGATCGAACTGCTGATCTCGGCGTTATTAGCACCGCGCCTTAACCAACTGGGCCAAGGGACCTTTTCTTGCAGTTCGGAATTTGGAAGTGTTCCACGTTCTTTCTGAGCCTGCTAAAACGAGACCCTTTCTCAGCTTTAAATCCCAAACCTCACTTCTTCAGTGGCTCTCTATGCCGCTCTCTTTTCCTGTAGTCCTCATTTGATTCTCCAACTAAGACTGAGCTGACATAAGCCCGTCAGGTATTCGCCACACGGACCTGTATATATACTATTTTCAATTTAGGGGGTAGATTCCAACCCCCTAGTAATCTTTCTACCAGATAAGGTTTCTTTTATACTTCAAGGTTCTCTTAGTTGTTCCCCTCTGGATAAATCTCGTTCAAATCGGGGCTCTCAACAGATTATGACTCATAATCAAAAATGTTCCTTACTACGTAGAAAGATGTAATAAGAAAAGGAAGATTTGAGGGTGTACGAAACAACCTGTTAGGTCCTGCGTTAAGGTATGCCTCATACAAGGAGCATTCAGAGCAATTGAGTGAAAATCGGTTATAATTTGCTCCGAAGTTTCCCACAATGCTGAGCAACGACTACTGGTACTGGAGCCCCCATCTGAATTAGACTTTAGATTAGTATTTGCATAGGATTGTTAGGGAAGGGTCAGTTAAATTAAATCTTCATACTATTTATATTGGAATATCTGGTAAGATCAGCTAAATTAATATAAATCAGGAAGAAGAGCTAAGATTAATTGAATAAGAAGTTTATCAAAAAAGAGAATAATTGAAGAAGTAGTTTTTCATTGAAGAGCGATTAAGTGAATTAGAAGTGAATAAGAAGTGAATAAGAATATTGTCATAAAAACAGATTAATTGACTGAGATTGAAAGAAATTACCACATCAGAATGATTGAATCAGGCATATTCACCTCTGGAAGCAAACCCACCCCCAAAGAACCGGAACGTACTGAAATTACATGGGAACGCATGCAAATGCTCCGTTTAAATAATCCATGGGTCCCGGGAGGTCAAGAAACATTGATTACCAGGTTAAAATTCGTCAAAAACTTGAATGAATTTTTGGGCCTTGGATTTAGCCTCAACGATCTTGCTACCTTGATTATCATCCATAGGCCTTCCGGTTATATTGGTGAAGGTATGGAAGAGATTGAAGACGCTTTTGAGAAAAGAGTGAACCAATTGGGCCAAGACGAGGTGCCTCCCGACACTTTATGGCTTCGGCTTGTCGAGTATGCAACATCCTTACCCGAAGCTATGGCTCCCAAGAATACTACGGCCCAGTTCAAGAACCTCAAGTTTGAACCGGGACAGAGTCTCTACGATTTTTACAAGGAGTTTGAAGCATTAAGAGCAACGTCTGACATGAAAAATGACACCGACGAACTGAAAATCTGGTACTTTCTTGACAAATTACCAGTGAAACTTGCGCCGCTTCTTGTCTGCCTGCAATACGCAACGTTCCAAGACCTCTTAACTCATGCGTTTTATATCGAGAGTTGGGCAATGACGAACAGTTTGTCCGCACAAAGGTTTGGTTTGCAAACAGATGAAATGGAGAATAGCAGCTCGCCGACTCCCAAATGGTGCAAAACTCGATGGTGCCATAACTGTCACCGCGAAGGTCACATCGCACGGGGTTGCAAAAACACTAAGACTAAAAGCACTTAAATAAGAGTATACACTAGTCAGAAGGAGCTGCAGCTTCCTTATAGTAAAGATTTTATGGGATTATCTTGCGAATCGACAGTACTCAGATAATTAGTTTCAGTTTAACAATATGAGTCAAAATTAATTTAAGTGGATAGGATGTGTTTGCGATTATCGAGTCAAGCACTAATTGAAAGATATTTATGAAACATTGCATATATACAGGCTTGTAAACGAAGAGTTGTTTCCGAAATTTGGAGTCTTCGAGGAGGAATGAATATTATAAATCTCTCTAAATTTTCCAAATATTTCGAAAAACTGGATATAATCTCCAAATTATTAAAATCTTAAAATTATGAATCAATACTAAATCACACTGTAGTTTAGTGATATTACTCCCATATTCTAAAAATTAGTTCTTGTGGATATTCACACCAACAATTCTTCGATATTTATGTTTCATAGATGAATTTTTCAAAAGCTGCGCACTTAATTTTTTGCAACAATTACCCTCTAACAACAATAAACCCTATGACTCTAGTAACCGATATTCTTATGGAGCTCATCCTATCATCGTACAGGACAATAATTCTACCTTCACAGCTAGCAACCTCAAGAGCCTATGCTTATCCGTTCAAAGTGTGTATTTATCACCTTCACTAAAGATCTTTGACTAACTATTAGGGAGTAATTTACTTCTACAATAATCCCAACTTGTGGCAATTCTATATGGTTCTTTTCATACCCCAAGTGATCATCTTATTAATAGTCTATTCGGTTATTCTTCTGATTGTTTTCCCATGGTACGCCTTCATCACTTTGCTTTTGTCAGGTCCATTTGGTTTCATTGGCGCGTGGCTTCAAGTGTTGACAACATCAGGTATGATAGCACAGTTCATCATCACATTCATTCTCATGCCGCATATCCAGAGGGTGACATTCAATCAGGTTCTAATCAATGAATTCTCGAACGATGTCTTATTGGAGAGCAAGTTGAACCTGATTCAAAAGGTTCCGTTTCTCGTAAAGTGCGGCTGGTTCTTCACCAGTATCCCCACGCCCTTGGTATTACCTTATGTTATAAGCAAAACCGTTCTCATGTATATTGTCGGACTTATACCCTATTTTGGCTGGATGAATATCTTTTTGCAGGCGCCTTCAAAGGGTCTACAGGCACATGCCAGATATTATATCTATCGCGGGTTTGACATGTCTGATATCAGACGGGCATACCGGTCAAGACCGGGTGATTACATTGCTTTTGGTGTAACGTCATTTCTTCTAGAATCTATCCCAATAGTGAATGTGTTTTTCATGTTTACCAATAATATAGGTGCCGCTCTCTGGGCGACAGACTTGGAACACGAGAGAAGAGGCACTACCCACCAATCAACCTCTCGTCGTGATAACCCAGCCAATTCGCCAGATCACTCAGATGCCAAAACTATTTGAACCTCAGTACAAATATATATTGTCAACGCATCCGAACCCAGCAGCAACCCCTCCTTCATTACTGGAGCTGAATTTTGATCTGAGAAGGAAACCGGCATTTTTATTGGAGATGATTTCACCATTTTCTTCGTTGTAAAGAATGGTTCCGAAAATTCCAAGCTCAGATACCACGTCCTCGTTGAAAATCTCATCGTTCCTGATGATTTTATTTTTATGGGTAGGAGGATTGATCAACTCCATAAGAATATAGGCATCCCACTCGCTTTCTTGAAGCGACTTCAAAAACCCAGGGATGTCTTCTTTATATATATTGTTTCCACCACCTTCTCTCTGTGGTTTCAAAACATATTTTTCTGGTGACTCGAATGCCAATTTTTTAGCTAATTTACCTTCTTCAGTATCATCTAATGGATAGATTGCGACGAATGTAGATAAAAGCTTGGCCAATTCCTTTTCAGAAATCTTTGGTAAGAACTTTTGCACCGTTTCCTTCTTGGTCAATATTTGTTGGATCTTTTTAGAGCCCGATAATTGCGTCAACAACGATGGACATTTGATGGCGGCGGATTTTTCCAAAATCACTCTGGCGTTCCAGGTCAGCTCAGGGTTGGATTCATAGTCGGATGGACCGTAACCTGATCTAAAATAAGCCACGGAAACTTCCTGGGAGGATGACTTGATAATCAACTTTTGATCAGTCTTTCTTACCTCCACTTTCGTTTCTATTTCCTCAAGAGTCATTCTCAATGACTTGATCCCATGATCATTGATAAGGGAGTATTCGATATGACGCTGGTCAAAACAGTTTCTTTCATTGGGCTGAACAATGAATAATACGATGGTGTTAGAAACATTCTGTTGCTTTCTATAATGAAGATCGGCTTCGGCCAATCCATCGGCCAATTCCTTGATCGAATCAGATACTGGAAGCTCGTCATCCTTATAATAATCGTCACCATAAACCCCCAATTTGTTGAGATAATTATGTAATTGACCAACCTTGGTGGAAAGTGCTCCAAATGAAACACTGACGGTGTTAAATTCAATCTGTTTGATTCCAGGAACAGCACTGGCTTCTTGGTTGTCGATCATGAAATCGTTTCTGAACAATCCTAAGGATAATGGCTGAACGAATTTTCCGTTGGGACTCTCCTTCAAAGCTTTGCCGTACGCTTCAAACAACTTACCGGTGAAGTCAGCATCGTGTTTGGAAAGAACGGTAAGAATGTCTATCAACCACCCTTTATGACTTGCCACCAAGTTAATGTAGAGCTCGTTGAAGTCACGTTGCACATCAATAGCATTCTCAAATGCGGATCTGGGAAAGGGGGTTGGAAACAATGTGGTTGGTGCGATGGAGGCATTATAGGTCTTGAAATTAGGAGGGTACATCACTAAACCATTGGCCAAAGACCATTGGCTCAAAAGCTCTGCCACTTCGGACTCCTTGGTCTTATCCAAGACAGGGAATGGTTTGAACGACATCGAGGGTTGTGGTGGTCTATGCTGATAAATTTGGTGATGGAGTTAGTGATGTGATTGATAACGCCACAGATTACAATCATGGCCTCGATTGTGTGCAGGTATATCCGATAGCTGCGGTGATGCAACCGAAATGAAACAGTGATAAACCCGTGATGCAAACAGCTTCGAAACGATTACGTCGGAGCTAATTCTACAAAATTCAATTTATCATAACGATACCGGTGCTTTTAGCTCAAAGAGACCTTTCACGGGAATCTTCGGAGTCTCGAGTAAAGGAACCAACAGGCTGCGAAATGAAAGACAAGTTGGGGAAACCTGTCAAATTTCATCTCGTGAAATGCTCGAATATTTGATTTCGAAGTACCGGAACTTTAAATTAGATCAACTGTAAATCCGGATCTCATTGGCCCTTAACCCGTTTGGTACTATCACCTCCCATGAGCCACTAGGTTGACTGCGAAATGTGGGGTGGAACGAAATCGGTGAGTGAGACCGTTGGTGAATTCATCCATATCACGTGACCAGGAAAAATCATGATGAGGCCAGGGCTAGAGCCCTCGCGCGCGGCGCCCGCTCTCTTACCAAATGCGGCAATGATGTATCAAAATTTTCAACAACCTCTACACTGAAAAGTGAATTTTAGTGCATAGTTATTCTTACTACCATATACATCAAAAAGTATGTGAACCAGAAGGTCAGACCCTGAAGCACGAATCATATATCGAACGGACAAACCATCAATAGCGAGATTCACCGCACCACTGCAACTACCATGAAGTGCTGTTAAATATGACATCCCGGTCCTACCATTTGATGTGATTCCAAACACCTAAACCGTTGAAAAATTCTACTAAGGTCCTAATGCCAAAATGTTCGAATGTCATCCTATCCTATTCCCCATGATATACTGATTTTGTTCCAGTCTGTCCGACCAATTCATCCATCTTCAATATACTAACATTCTAGTGAAATACTTAGCCGCTTACTTATTGTTGGTCAACGCCGGTAAGACCTCCCCATCTGCCGCTGACATCAAGGCCGTCTTGGAATCCGTTTCCATCGAAGTCGAAGAAGACAAGATCACCAAGTTGTTGGCTGAAGTCGAAGGTAAGAACGCCGAAGAATTGATTGCCGAAGGTAACGAAAAGTTGGCTAACGTCCCAACCGGTGGTCCAGCTGCCGCTGCCGGTGGTGCTGCTGCCTCTGCTGACGCTCCAGTTGAAGAAGCTGCTGAAGAAGAAGCTGAAGAATCCGATGACGACATGGGTATGGGTTTGTTCGATTAGATTAGTCTGACTATCATCACAACGAAAACTAATATAAATCACGCGTACATCTTGTAATATAAAAGAGCTTTATGAATCTGTAAGTATAAAGAACTTGATCGCCGAATCGTTTAAATAATGTACATCGAAAAGGTTGCTTAAGAATGATTCTCGTCATTTGAACTTGAACATGATTTTGGTTGCTTTCCCAAGCTGTGAAAGGTTACAATATTTACTGAAATTTAGTCTTAATGTTTCATGAATAGTTTTACTTCTCAATCCTGTAACTATAATATATTGTAAATTACTGAATACTTTTACGTTCTATTGTGTCTTGTTGATTTCTATTATAGTGTCTAAAGTTCATCATTCATGGCCTTTCTCATCGCATTAGGGTTGCCAAAGATTTCATGTCTGGCACGAAGCATTTGTTCATCAAATTCTTTTTCAGCATCCGAATAATCGTCTCTTCTTCTGTTTTCCTTTCTGAGCTCGACTTCCTTTGACAACCATTGCATGTACTCGTCCGAGGGCTTCAATGCTTTGTTGCTAGAATGGAGATTGCTCAACAGTTTGAAGAAAGTCTTGAACTGTTCAACCGAAGCCACCTTGTTATTGGCTAAGCGATTCTGCAAGAATTGCGAGATTTGATAGTCGGGGTTATTGGAGTTTTCTACCGATCTTCTGTCATTGCTAGTGGTAGAGAGATCGACCAAGTTCAAATCTTCGAATAATCCCAAAAATCTTTGTTTGGACTGTTCGCCTAAACTGGGGAAATCTTGAATGAGCGAAGTCAATCCTTTGTCGGTGGATTCGTGCTCACCATTGAAGAAGTTCAAAATGAAATGGTCGTTTTGGGCCAACGATTGGATGATTCCGAGCACCCGTTTCTGGATGATATCGCCGGTGGTAGGATCGGATAACTTGGCGAACAAATTGACGACGTACTCTTTGTTCAAGTTGTTCAATGCATTGGTCACGGCTTCCGGGTTGTTTCTGAGAGCCGAGCCCATAATCCGATAGATCTTCTCTTGGACATCTTCATTGTGGGTGCCGTCGGCGATGGACTTCAAATGCTCAAACACATCGGGGGTAGCTGTGAGCTTGACTCCAAACTCCAAGTCATGGCTCAATTCCTCCAAGGTGTTCAACGCCACGTCCAATCTGGTGTAGTCGTTGTCGAAATTGACCACTTCATCCACGGCTCCATCGTAATTATTCAAGTCTTCTCTGTTGACCTTATGAGCTCTTTCCTTCTTGCGGAACTGCTGGATCTTTTCCTGGATTTGTTGTTGTGTCCGTTCGTGGTGGACATCGTTTGTTTGTTGCTGCAAATCGACCTCTTCATCTTCAACAGGAGAGGTAATCACCAAGTCGTTGGTTTCGCCAGTATCTTCGGATGGGTCCATTAGCTTTGCTTCTTTGGTGAGGGTGTCTATGTTGAGTCTAACGTGTAAACCTGGCGGGATATCTTGACCTTCTCTGATTTCTTGCCACTCTTCGGTAGGTTCAAATAAGCGCGGATAACAGTCGTGAGGGTTGTTTGGATTATTACAAATAAGTTCCTGGTCGGTGTCGACGATTTGTGAGTGGACTCCAATAGCGGTTGCCAAGGCCAATCCTATCAAGTGAGGTTTCATTAAAGTGTTGAGGAGGACAGCAAGGGAGATTTGTATGACGTTTCAGTAACAATTCACTCACTTTTGTATGACGTTGCAGTTAGTGCGACAGACAACAGCAATTTGTTCTGTGTAGGATTCAGTTACGTGTGCGATGTTGCGACGCACTGGATGTGATTGGATTGTGTGCAGGCTGTGGCGATTTGGCTGCTAAAAATGCGACAAAAAATGCTTGAATAACTGGCCCTGAAAATTAATACAGCTTGATTAAATGGTGTAAATACTACACAGCGTAGATGGTCTAATTTTAGAACAGCTGATTAAGTACTTTACTACTAATTACAGGTTGATTGAATCTCATTTCTAATTCATACTATATGCAATGTTCTTATTATTTAACTATTAATACAGGTTTAAGCGGCAGCCTTTTCCAAGGCTTGCTTGATGTCAGCGACCAAGTCGTCGGTTTCTTCGATACCAACGGAGACTCTGACCAAGTCGTCGTAGACACCGCTGGCCTCTCTGTCGGCCTTTGGAATACCACCGTGGGTCATGATGGCTGGAACTTCAACCAAAGACTCAATACCACCCAAAGACTCGGCCAAGGTGAACAACTTGGTGGAGGAGGTGAAGATGGAGGCAGCGTTGGCACCACCGTTGATTCTGAAGGAGATCATACCACCACCGAGACCGTCTCTGTGTTGTCTCAAGACAACACCGTGGTTGTCGTGGGTCTTCAAACCAGGGTAGTTGACTCTGGAAACCAATGGGTGGTTGGCCAAGACTTCGGCGATCTTTTGAGCGGTTTGCGAAGCTTGTCTCACTCTCAAGTGCAAGGTCTTCAAACCTCTGTGGGCCAACCAGGAGTCGAATGCAGATGGAATGGAACCAATGGCGTTTTGCAAGAATCTGAATCTTTGGTGCAACTCGTCGTCGTTGGTGGCCATAACACCCATCACCACGTCAGAGTGACCGTTGATGTACTTGGTGACGGAGTGGACAACAACATCGGCGCCGTGGGCCAATGGGTTGGAGATGTATGGAGACAAGAAGGTGTTGTCAACAACCAACAAGACCTTGTTGCCGGTGGCGGCTTCGTGTTCCTTCAAGATTTGGCTGACCTTGGCGATGTCGGTGACCTTCAAGGTTGGGTTGGAAGGAGTTTCCAACCAGACCAAACGGGTGTTGTCTCTGAGGGTGGCCTTCAAGTCTTGGGCCAAGTCTTGCACGAAGCTGGCTTCGACACCGTGGGTGTTACCGACTTGGGTGAAGTAACGGTGGGTACCACCGTAAACGTCACCACCAGAGATGATGTGGGAGTTGACTGGCAAAGATTGGATCACCAAGGCAGTGGTGGCGGATCCGGAGGCCAAAGCCAAAGCGTACTTGGCACCTTCCAAAGCAGCAACAGCAGTCTCGAAGTTGTCTCTGTTAGGGTTGGCAGAACGAGAGTACTCGTAAATACCAACTGGAACAGATGGAGCAGATTGAGCAAAGGTGGTGGACAAGGAAATTGGCTCGATCACAGCACCGGTGTGAGGGTCCACTGGAGCACCCGCGTGGATAGCCTTGGTTCCGAAACCGAATTGTTGAGTGGAGTCGACAGTCATGCTTGATAGGAGAATTGAAGTAGAGGTATAGTTGTTGGAACTATCCGAGATATGTACAAAAGGTTGGACTTTTGGTTTGGAAAGATCTTGGAAAACCGCTGGTTTTATATTCTGAAAACTGTGGTGTCTGCTTACAAAATAGGGCCGATGAGAGCGAAGATGAGATCCTGCGTAGAGCCCGACGGGCCTTTTGTTAGCGCCTATAAGCGAGGTTTGACTGAAAAAGAAACGACGCCACAATCACGTGCAATGACACAATTTGCTCGACCCACGCGAAAATGTGGCAAAAGAAGTGGTCTGTCACGTGACGTGTATGGCTTTTTTGGGTTTCTCGGGCCGTCTGTCAGCTCTGGCAGCTCGTGGGGTGCAGGTTTGCCCAGAAATGTGGTTCAGCCGCGAACTGAGAAATCCCGTCCACGTGAAATGGCCTAATTTCTGATGTCACGCGTCACGTGACTCGGCAATCAGATTTCCATTCTAGAAGAATCTACCTTTAGCAAGCTAAAGTGGCTAAGATCAATCTCTGGACTTACAACACCGAGATCCCGACACCGTCAATTGGAGTCAAGAATTCTAGGCGGACGCGTTCCCACCAGTGGGCCAATGATTTTGGTCCAGAAGCGTTTCGAGCCGCCGCCGGGCTTAGTCCCCCTTACAGTTACTTCAAAACGCGCTAACCGGTATCTGACAGCTACACATTCCACTGTTGTATGTGCAGTGCCCTTAATGATTTTTCAGGTGAAATCCCAAGTCGAGTCTGGAAAAGCCGCTGCGTCAATCTGTCCGACCATCGCAGAAAAGGACTTGGGGTGCTTTCGAAACGGATTTCAATGGACTTCGGAGTGCTTGCGAAGCCGGCTTTATTCGACTTGGGAGGTATTGTAGTTCACCTTGTTCATCTTTGCTAGCAAGGATGACCCGTGTTCAATTACTAAAGCGCATCGGGTATCAGTACCAAATTGGGCACCAGCACCAGAATTAGTCCGTGTACGGTATCGGAGTATCTTCTATCAGTTACAGGGGCTAACCACCAGGGCCATGCGGGAAAACAACACCGCCACCTTCACCACCTATATGCTCGTAACGAAGATGTCTGGAACCCGGTGCTGCGAGCTATATGAGAGTGAAGCTATCTAGTATGCAAAACTGACTTGGATCCGCCGTTACGAAAAAACAAAGAATCATGCAGGACCGCATCAATAATGCAGCAAGGTGCATCACAAGGGCCCCCAAACGGCCGCAAGTTTATTCTCAAAGACACAAGGCCCACCGGTGAAGGAACGTACAATCGAGGCATTATCATCATGGCTTATCAATTACATGGTGGACTATGGATCTATTGCTCCGCCTTTATTGTTGAATAGCAACTTAGCCCGGTATACCTCTGGAATATTCGCACGTTTGACACAACTACCACCACGCGCATGTCAGTCAGCTGCAGTAAATTAACGCTGTTATCTGTAGAACAGACCAATATTTTTTGGCAATCGGGACCGTGGAAGCAAATATTTCAGATGGATGATGGTTTCTAGAGCTTTTTCATTATTATCCCATGATGTCATCTGGTACCCGCCGTCCATTTCCGTGCAACGCACTGCTTAAGACTTTAGAATAGTCTCGATCAGCGGAGATACACAGAACCGTATGGCTCTAGACACTGTACCCCGAAGTCTGATGAGGCTCGACCCAATCCCTTACTGCTCCGCCATGTTCGCTTGATTTGTCAAACGTGCATGGTTCTACCGGTGTGTATTTCTTTTGCCCCACCGGGGCCAGGGCTTATCAGGCAGATTTCGCTAGAGATTAAAAGTGCGGCAACGCATTCACAGCTGCAAACCTCAGTTAAATTAATCGGTTTCAAGCTCACAACTTTCCATTATAAAAATTATACATTCTATTCCGTTTCAGCAATCTGTTCGCTATAAATTCAGACCAATTTCCAGCAATTTGATCTACCATCAAGCCAAGGATCCAAGACCTGATCAATAATTAATATGAGATTTTTCACTGCTGCTATTGTCGCCACTGTCGCTGCCGGCGTTTTTGCCTCTCCTGTCCCAAAATCAGCCTCTGATGCTATCGTTGTCAACGAAGAGAGACACTTCGAGCCTGCTGTTCCTCAAGGTGGTCACAACTCCACCTACACCGGTCCTTTCAAGCACCACAACGGAAGCCACAACAGATCCAGCAACAATACTATCTGGCACAAGTATGCTGAAAAGAGAGGCTATGAACACGGATTCCACAACGGAACCAAGGGATCTCACAACGGTACTCACGGACACAAGTGGGGTCCTCAATATAACGAAACCAAGTACGACAAAAGAGGTTTCTTGAACGACACCGACTGTGACTAGTTTCACTGGATGAATCTGGCATTTTAACTAGGTTTACTAGATAAAATGGTTTGAGTGCCTATGGAAAATGACTTTTTTTTTTTAATTTGTTTCACTGGATGAAATGGTCGGTAACCTTTGGAGGACCTTTGGAATGACTGTTCTTAACTTTTAGTACTTAATTTCGATACTTTTGAATACCTTTATACTCATGACTTCTGATGAATGTTTATTGAGAATATACACCTTTTTCTTCAACAAATCACCTGAATCTGTAGTCAGTATATCACCACTGAATTCGTATATAGTGTAGTCCACATATCACCACTTAGTATGCATTGATTGTTGTCAGTAACTTATCCCGCCTTAAATATGAATCATTTTTGAGTATCCAAATATTTGAATTTTTGATCTGCATCTAATGTAACGTATAAAGATAATCATCAAGCCCATTGAATTATTGAAGAAAGATCTATAAGATCATTGATTTTGAATTGTATCCGAAAACAGGGATTCTGCTAGCCATTGAATCTGAATCTATTCTAAAATCCAAAAATTGGATTAATCCTTGTTAAGTTTTGTAAAATGTGCTAATTGAGATTTCATGACACCTCTATATTTTAATATACATCCTTACTTCGTAAAGATATTATTGTAAAGTATCCAAAAAATTAGGATTATTCGCAAGCTTAGCTTTGAACTTATCCCACCAATTATCAAATGCTTTCATGGGCACCTTTCCAGCATCATCGATGAAACTACCAAGATAATTATAGGCATGGCCCACGATCTTGTTGCCCAAAATTGCAATATCATTCACAGATTGAGGAGCGGCCTGTTTAGCTGGAACCAACGCATTTGCAGCCTTTTGTTTCTGCTGTGTCAATTGTATTTCGGCCTGAGCAGTAGGCTCGATCGATATCCCAATTTGGATAGTGGTAGGGTCACTTGTATTGATGGTTTGATCGTCAATGTTCATGTCGTCTCCTGGAATGCTTCTATTGGCCTGGTTGTTGTTGAGTCTATAGATGGCCGATGGCTTATTTGGGTTGATTCCTCCCAACAACTGGAACTCTTGCGAGGGTAATTTGAAGTATATCAATGCGGTGTAATTTGGGTCGACGAAATCGGAGTTGGGGAGAAGGAAAATGGTGATAAAGTTGATGTTACTGGCATTGGGCACGTTCACCACATACTTTGTGGGCTCCACTTGTTCTGCCAATTGGATAGCCCTTCCTGAGCAAACCGCGCCAAACATGCTGATTGTAGTTGTAGTCCTCGTGGGGGTTATTTGGGGGAGTAATGGGTGATCACCAGTATCACTGTAGTGGTCGAAGTTGTGGAGGTGGGATCGGCCTATTTAGGGTTTGCTATGTTGGGTCACGTGACCCGGTCATCGCCAGCCAATTCAGCGGGTTACCCGGCTTTCCTGTTTCTACTGTATTCAAGAAAATTCTCGTAGATTTTTATACACTATACGAATATAGCGGATCGTTATGTATGTAGCGGAACGTTATGTTCGTATTGGACGACTAAGAAGTTGGCTGTTCATGTTGGTTTAGACCAAGGCATGTCCTCACAGACGCGTCTACTCTTCTCCGACCATTGGCTGGTCATCGATACGGTTGTCCCAGAATAATACGTTGAACATATTTTCCATATTGAGCCCTTCGGCAATGAATATGGGAAAGATACCTCGTCACAGTTTTTCTATGATTACCCAGGAAGTGGCACATCCACTTCCAAGCATGGTAACGGGATCACTCCCTTTGTAGAGGACATTGAGAGGAAAGCTGACTGCAGCCGTACTCAATCTGTCTTCGTAGACTGGAGAGCCTGGCTTTTCTCCGCAATTGCCATGTTCTCCCCAACCCCAGGCCCATACTTTGTTGTCGCTGGCAACAGCGATACCGTGCTCACTGCCAATAGCGACTTGTTGGAACTCATCCGAAGGGAGCAGCTGGTTGTTTCTCTCGACTGAATCTGAAGAGAGTTGGCCGAGACTTCCAGAAGACTGGCTCTTGCTATCATTTCCAGAGGGGAACAACTGGCCGTGGCTATCGTTTCCGAAAGATTCGACAGTGACACCTTTTTTGCCTTGTACGAGGAAATGCACCGAAGACCACATCGCCTTTAAACCGACAACTTGATGTCCAATCTCATTAATGATTTGATGAGAGATCTCATTAATCACTGGCTTACCGTACTCCATGTACTTATCCGTGTAGAATGCAGTAAAGTCTCTGCCCACGCCGAAAAAGCCGACCTCTGAGGTTACCAACCCTTCGAAAGTAAGCTCCCTAGGATACCAGAATACCGATTCCGGCTTCTTCCCCATTGGACTCTCCCTCTCCCCCAACTGGCCCTTTCTGCAGTTACCCCAGCCGTAGAGTCTTCCATCCTTTAACTGGAGCACAGTATGATTGAGAGAAGACTTCACGCTTTTCACAGAATTAGGTCCGAAGTCAATCACCTCTTTTATTGTCTTCCCATCAACTCCCTTCCCCAAGCCCAACTCACCCTTGAGGCCCTGCCCACAAGAGTAAACCTTACCTTCTGTGTTCACCAACACTGTGAACTCCCAGCCACATGCGGCATGGGACCATTTGCCTTTTATCTTCTTGAATACATCGAGACTCGCTTCGTTGGCGTGTCCGCATTGACCGTAACTATTATCACCACAACTGTATATATCACCCGAGGAAAGTAGCACCAAAGTGTGGTTTCCTCCACAAACAATCTCCACGGGCCCGACCGACAACTCGGTCCGTATTTGCCCCTCGATCTCGAACTTTGCAGCCACTAACTTCAGCTGGTCCTCATCGTTGCCGATTCCTAGCTGAAACAGGCCATTTGAGCCACACGCAAGCACTTGATACATTCTAACCGTCTATAGTAAGTAATAAGTCCAGTTTCAATGTACTTTTGTGTTCATACTTTGCTGAAAGTGCACGGCTTTATCAGATGTGGAGAGACTCATCATTTGGATTTTGGCTGGCGTCCTGCATACGCCCTGGGTATACCGTCACAAAATTTTCGCTCATCGATAAGCTTACAAATTGTCCTTGCCACTGATTCGAAGATAAGAGGCCCTAATTTCCCCCAAAACCCTTCATTTCCCTGAATTCAACACTTACGAATTCAAAACTTACAAACCCTTTTCAATACAATGTCACAAGAATACTCCGAACAGCCAGAACTCGATCCCGAACAAGATCAAGATGAGTTCTTGGATCTCAATGAAGTGGCAGAAGAAGTCGCCGATGACGAAACCGCTCCTGCTCCCGAGGACGAAGACGAAGACATGGAAGACGACCAAGAAGCATTGGAAATAGATATGTCCAACAACTCGTGGGGCTACTTTGACCAACACAAGGACTCCATCTTCACCATCTTCAAACACCCAAAACTCCCATTAATAGTCACCGGTGGTGCTGATGACACCGCCTACATGTGGACCACCCACACCCAGCCACCCCGTTTCGTGGGTGAGCTCGCCGGCCACAAAGAGTCCGTGATTGCCGGTGCCTTCACCGGTGCTGGTGACTTTGTTTTAACCGGAGACATGGCCGGTTTCATTCAAGTGCATAAGGCTACCAAGGGTGGCGAGAAGTGGGTCAAATTTGCCGAATTGGAAGAAGTGGAAGAAGTGTTGTGGATCACCGCCCACCCATCCTTGCCCTACTTTGCATTTGGTGCCAACGACGGTTCCGTCTGGGTGTACCAAATCGATAAATCTTCTGGCTCTTTGGTGCAAATCATGTCTGGATTCTCGCACACCCTCGAATGTAACGGTGGTGTCTTCTTGGAAGGCAAGGACGAGAACGACTTGACCTTGATCACCATTTCTGAAGACGGTACTGTGGTCAACTGGAACTGTTTCACCGGTGCTGTCAACTACAAATTGCAGCCACAACCAGACTTCAAGAACGTCGAGAGTCCTTGGGTCACCGTCAAAGTCCACAAGAACGTCGTCGCCGTCGGTGGTCGTGATGGTCAATTGACCATCATCAACAACGACACTGGTAAGCCAGTGCACTCGTTGAAGACCTTGGACAATGTCGACGACATTGCCGAGCTCTCTATCGAGGCAATTGCATGGTGTAACGCTCCCCAAATCAACTTGTTGGCTGTTGGATTGGTTTCTGGTGATCTCTTGCTCTTCGAGACCCAACAATGGAGATTGCGTAAGACCATCAAGGTCGACGATGCCATCACCAAGTTGGAATTCATTGAAAACAGCCCTGTTTTGGTGGGTTCTTCCATGAACGGAAAGATCTACAAGTGGGACGCCAGAACCGGACAGGAACTTTTTGCCGGTGTCGGCCACAACATGGGAGTCTTGGACTTTGCCATTGTTGAAAACGGTAAGAAGTTGGTCACTGCTGGTGACGAGGGTGTTTCTCTTATTTTCCAACACGAATAGATGTATATTAGAGCATGTAATGAGCGCGTGCAATGAATGTTTAATTGAAGTAATCGAAATGTGTAGAGGAAAATTAAGTGTCTAAATGAACGGTTTTTGGAAGTATTATAGCGCGAAGAGCTTCAGTAATAGTTGGCTAAAAGATATCTATCGCCAGTTTTCTTAATACAAGACTTGAGTTAAAAAAATATATAACAACCTGGCCGATTCATAATTTCAAGTGCTTGGCTTAAAAGATCATATATCACTTAGCTGACAAAAGCCTCCATAACTGTTGGCTGAAAATCGCCTATTTGTGACTTTTCGCAGCCATTTGCAATGAGTGAATCTTCATCCCCAATAAATCTTCTATTTCACGAAGACAGATCTTGACTCCCGCGTTCCATTATCATTCTCCTCTCCTCTTGCTCTTCTACTATCCCTTCCTGATCTTCTTCTCCTTTTTGATTCTCCTCCCTTCCCTTCTCTGGTCTTATTTGGTAGTGCATACACGCACCACCATCAGTCGCGACGCGTCTGATTTCATCATCATAATCATCTCCATCTCCACCTAAACACATCATCTTACAACTACAATGAACAGCTTCTCTGCCGAGGAGACCAGCCAGGGGTCCAACAAGCCCTCCTCCGAAGATATGCTCTTTTTCTACAGACGGTTGCTCCCATTTAAACAGGTTTTCAAGTGGTTGAGTCATTCGCCCAAAGTCACCAAAGACTTCACGATGAGAGAGTTTGCTTTCGAATTCCGGACTGGTGCTTACCAAAGATACAATTCTTACGGAAATGTGGACGAATTCAAGCAGTCCGTGATCAACGCCAACCCAACCCGTTTCGAAGTGGGTGCGGTCTATACAGTCAACCCCAAGGAAAGGAAGAACCTTCCCAAAACGGCGATGAAACCAGAGTCCAAAGAACTTGTATTTGATATCGATTTGACCGATTACGATGATATCAGAACCTGCTGTCAAAAAACCGACATTTGCCAGAAATGCTGGAAATTCATTCGTGTTGGTTCAAAAGTGATGAACGCAGCCTTAAGGGACGATTTTGGCTTCAAACATATGGTGTGGGTATTCTCAGGAAGAAGAGGTGCGCATTGTTGGATCAGTGATCCCAGAGCTCGTCAAATGAACGAAATCACCAGAAAGTCGATTATTGACTATATGGACGTCTTGGCTTCCAAACTGTCTAAACTGGCATCTAAAAAACTGTTGGTGGTGAAAAGACCATTGCATCCACATGTGGAGAGATCCTTGGAAATCTTGAGTGGAGAATTCGTGGAGATCATCTTGGATGACCAAGACCCCTGGTTCACAGGACCAGACACTCCAGCTGATGCCAAAAGCTGGACTCAGATCGCAGAATTATTAGCATTTTTACCAGATCTCAAGTTACAAAGCCAATTGAAAGATAAATGGAAAAATAGCACCGGAATTTCAACTTCTAGAGATAAATGGGAGGATATAAACGTGGTGGCCAAGAGTGTGCTCAAGACTTCAGCCCAAGCGAACCAATTGCTCGAGGCCAGAAAAGACATCATTATCTACTACATGTACCCAAGGCTAGACGTTGAAGTCTCCAGACAAGTGATCCACTTGTTGAAATCGCCATTCTGTATCCATCCGGGAACCGGTAATGTCTGTGTACCCTTTGATCCTACCAAAAATATCTCTGGAAACTCTGAAGATGATGATTACGGATTCAATCCAATGACCGCGCCAAACTTGAGAATATTACAGAAAGAACTCGACCACTGGGAACAAACAGCATCGCCCGAAGAGGAAAAATTACCTGATTATGAAAGAACCAGTTTGAAACCGTATGTGGATTATTTTGCCAAGTTTGTGAATGAAATGATAACTGATGAACTTAAGGGAGTCTCGAAAAGGTCTAGAGAAGAGGATATGAGCTTCTAAAAGGTTTCCAAAGGACATAAGAAGAATGGATACACTAATGCAAATCTTGATGATAAATAATTAATAAATACTGAAGGTTTTGAAGATGTAATTGATATACACTATTACTATTGGTAAGTAACTAATTAGTAGTTGTACGCTTTGATAAAAAATTAATACAAATAAATCTCAAGATAAATAACTGATAAATATTGAAGACTTTTATGATAATTTATACAAATAAATACCCCAGATTTTAATGATAATGATAAATCCTTGTTTTGATGATCTAATAATAAATACTGAAGGTTTGGTGCTATTTTAGGTAGTTGGACACTTGAGCTCTCCCATATAAGAGGGCAAAAGTCCTTCATCTTTTGCTCTGTTCTCGTCTAAAAGTCCACTATTGTTCTTTATAATAATGCTCTCGAGTTCATCTGATGAACCCTTTTCTCCATCAAGATCCTCGTGGAACCATTGCAAATACTCCAATCTTTCGTTGTACCTGATATGACCAGAACTCAAATAGATGTCGCCATAATTCAAGTACGGGAAATGCCATTTGGGCACAAATATAATTGTAGGTGTATCCTTCAAAGTTGGATCGGATTTGTCGACTTTCAAGCTAAGGCCAAACTTGACACTTCTATAATCAAAATCGACATCGACCAATTCACCCTTAGTAGCCACCAAATAAGGTCTTATCACGGCATTGGTGGCTCTGACTCCATCTGGAGAAGCGTAGCACTTGCGATTGTACTTATATTGAACGTTTGAGCTTGTGGTAGAAATTAAGGAGGAATCCTGAACAGAATCTGTCTCGGTATAACTGTCATCGAAAGTATCATCTTTCTCTTGTTTATCTGGTGATTTCTCTGGTAAATTTTCTTGTTCAGGTGATTTTCCTTTTCCAGGTGATTTCTCCTCTTCTTCTTTTCCTTCTTTTTTCCCTTCTTTATCGGGTGTTTGGGTTAAAGAGAAAATCTCCTCCGTCTTAAATTTAATCTTTGATTTTTGAATTTTGCTTTTAATAAGACTGGCTGCATCACTTGCTTTCCTGGATTTCGAGTTCAATGCCTTGACGATACTTCCTCTTCTGCTCATCGATTGTGGTGTGGCTGGAGACGAAAAGTCCTCATAGTTTGGATTATTTCTATCGTCGACAGACCAGAACGAAAAATCTTCGTTATTCCATCTGTCACCCCATTCGTGACAGTTGATGCTTGTGTAGCACCAATAGGTATGAGACATGTTCAGTCCCTCCAATGCGTTCGAAATGGCATCCAACGCAGCGGTCTGTGAAATGTACTTACCGTTTCTGTATGACCTTTTATCTTCCATATCGAAAGGCATGCCTGTTTCCGACATCAAGACCGGGATTTTACCCAAGAATTCCTCTGCTTCCTTCTTCATCTCCAAAAACTGTTTTTTGATACAGTTTCTGATTGCTCTTTCTCCAAAGACAATACCCAAGACCGGATTTAAATAGCGCCCACGCATGATTCCCAAGGTGTCGACATTATACTTAGTATTCCAAGTCTTAAACATCAAGGACATTCCGTCGTAGTAATGCGGACAGTACACTGTCTTTTTGTCGATGACACCGGTGGTGTCATCCTTCAAGTTTGGTGGAACGTCTAGAACTGGTGGCTGAATAAATACGAATACTTCGGGTGCAACATCTCTGACCACTTTCTTGAATTTGAGATAGTAATCGATGAAATTGTTATTGATGAAGTACTCGCAATTGATGGTGGTTGGTTTGATTCCATTGTATGGGCAATGGTTGTGTTTGGGAGAGACTTGGTTGAAGTAGTTTGGATAACGTAATTCGCATCTGGCAATACTGATGTCAAGTCTCTTTTCGGTGGTGAGATTGGAGAAGTTTTCAAAGTCAATACTTTTATCCCAACGCCAGATGCCTTCACGGGCAAAGATACACTCGCCGACCTTCCATTTGGGGCCTCTTTTCCAGCCGTACTTTTTATCGACCAAAGCCGCTTCCTCCACAGAAAGCCATGCTCTTTGGCCCTTTGGATCAATTACTCTGGTAGCGAATTTCTGTGGCCCCGTCAACGAAATTCTATACTCGTCCACTTCACATGGAAATCCCATTCCCAATCTCATTGCCTGGTAAACGGTGGGGGTGGTTCCCACTCTAAGCTGTTGATTTCCAGGAATCATGCTCAAATCCTCGTGGCCGAGAAGTCCTCTATTGGGCTCGTTCATCAGCTCAAAGCCCATAATGGTTCCGTCCTCGATCATGTGGGGTAATTTGCGGTTGATCGCTTTCCAAATGTATTGGATCGCATTTAAATAGTGGTCTTGCAAGTAGTCCTGGATGTTCTTATTATCAATAATCAAGTTAGGGAAGTAAGTTCTGCCCCCGAAAAAGATGGTGAACATCACCATTGCTGCCAACCGCTTGTAGTTCGAGGCCCAGATCATTTTATGGTAGACATCAGCATCGGTAGCATCATGAAAACGGGCCTCGTTGTGTAAAATGGCCGCTTCTGTCACTGCAAACCGCTGTGGTTGCAAGCCAGCGGCGTAGAGCGTCCACATGGGAGCACCGCTCCCACCGGAGAATCTGGACCAAACGTCCTGGTGCATCTCAAGAAAGACGTAAAGACCTCCCACCTCGTGTAAAATCGATAGAATTTGAATAGTATAGTCCACGAAGCCGTCGTCGTACTTCCCTGGCCCCTCGTGCTCAATAGCCTCCCAGGTGAGAAGGTAACGAATGGTGTTGTAACCCCAGGATTTGATTCTGCTGAAGTGCTGGTACGCTTCCTCCAACGGGAACGGACGGCCCACAAAGGTGACGTTATCGCCATCAAAGAAGATATCGTCGTGTTTGCTGGAATCTCCCTTGTAGCTGGGAAGGTAAGGCTCCGCCGGAAGCTTCATGGACCCGTCCACGTTGATACCCTTGAGGGTGATCTTACGGCCCTGAGCATCCACAAAGTTGCCGGTATCGTCCGTTTGCAACGGCTGACATTCGAGGATGCTATCGTCACTGATACCTTCGGTGGCGGCTATGGGTGGATTTCCTGGGAATTGGCGCTTTAACGGTTTGAGTTCTGCCGGCAGAATATTGGTGGTGTAACTGTAGAGGCCGAGCCTATTGGTGATGGCCTCTCTGGTGTATCTAGCACTTCTCATACCAATGGATATCCAAGAACCGAAGCTTAAAACGATCTAGATTTAAGAAGTTGGATGTTTTAAAAGGCCCAAAGTGGAGAGTAAAATTCTAGACTCAGAACAGGTGATAGTAAGCAGCGTAAGCAATGAGTTCCGACTTTTGTATGCTGGTTGGCGGCTCCTATGACAGTATTTTGGTGATAGTTCCTATATCAATTGTTGGAAATGGTTCCTATGTTGATATCCTGTAGATGTTCTGATTCCAATATGCTGGTTATGGATTGTTAGGTAAGAATACTGGCTAATGGTTGTGAGGTTAAATCGCAAGTGTTAGGCTTACTTTTTGCGATCACATTCACTCTTTTCCCCACCATTCAGCTGCGAAATATGCCGGACCTGATGGAATATCCGGAAAAACAAAGGATAATCAGCCACACGTTTGAAGGGGATTATACCCCAGATTTGGGCATAGCTCTAGTGATGCTTATATATAGACTTCGTGCAGCAATTTTGATCCTCGAGACAATTGAATTGGATTATCTCCGAGCATTTTACATATTTTATGCTACTCTCAGCCAGTATAAATATTCGGTTGAACGGATAAGTCATTTATGAAAACATGTTACTATAATTTTGGTCTCCTGACGGATTCTGAGGCTTATTGAGCACTTGATATATTCTATCCAATTATGTCTCAGGCATTGGTCTACTCCTATCTATTCTTATTATACTATAATATTGATTTAAAAGAATACTCAAGTCTGTTATACAATTACATATTCCGCAAGGCCCTCGTAATAGAGATCTCCTAGAATTAATATCTGATTTTGTCTTCAGACTCTCTAGTTGATCTCCTGACTTGTGACTCTTTTGATCACCAGACTTCTAACTCTCAATATCTTCTGGGGATTTCTAATTTTGGGCCTCTTCTAATTAATTCTATTTCTATCTTATATTATACTCTCTTTATATTACATATTCTCCATTGCCCGACGCTTAACTTCATGGTGGGCACTAAGACGCCAGTCACCCTTGCCCTGCAAAGGCACGATTTTACCACCACTCTTACGCGATGGGTCTGCCACCTTGAAATACGAAGGAGCCAACTCCGCCAACCAGCCGGGCTCTATAACAGTCACACAGTGCATGTACTCCTTAGTAGTCAAAAGCAAAGTGTGGTAGAGAACATATTCCGGACTCTTGCCGAAAAGTGCCAGTGATGGGTGCAAAGATACCGGTGTTTGTTCATTGACGGTTTTGTATCCCTCTTGAGGATCCCTCTTAGCAGAGTTCTTGAAAAACCCGGCCACCAATGCTCGACGAACCCGGTCAAGCTGTGTAGCACACAGCTCGATTGGGTGACCGTATTTCCTCATGATAGTCACAAGCTGGCGACGTACTTCATGCGCCCGGCGCATGCTTCTCTCCTGGATGAAATTGTCCAGGCACCATTGCTTGCCCTGGTTGTTTAAGATCCATGCTCTGTAGACATTGAGCAAAGTGAGATGGTCTCCGTGGGGGTGATGGAACCGCGCTTTCCGCTGGTCTGCCGCGTTCTGCTTATCCTTAGGACGGTAAAATACTGTTTGCACCGAAAGCATCGCAACGATAGACAAGATCTCGTCGGAGCACCCGAACTCCACCAGCGCAATCAAGGTCTTGGCCAACGCCGGTTGCATGGGGAAGTCGGCCATTTTGCGCCCAAGCGGAGTCAACATGCCTTCACCATCAAGCGCGGCCAAAGTGTACAAGTCACGGAGAGCGCTGAGCATCGTGTTGACTGGTGGAGGATCCATGAAGTCAAAACTCATCAAATCGTTGATCCCCATCACTTTAAGCATCAACAAGGTGTAAGAAAGGTTTTGCCGTTGAATTTCTGGAATTGTATTTGGTAACATCTCGTTCTTGAACGCGTTCTCGGTGTACAACCGGTAACACTTACCGGGACCGGTTCTACCAGCTCTACCACTTCTTTGTCTGGCTTGAGCTTGAGAAATAGGCGAGACCATCAAGGAATCCATCCCGACTTTGGCGTCGTACGCATTCATCTTGACAAAACCGGGGTCGATGACGTAGTAAATACCATCAATGGTAATCGAAGTTTCGGCAATATTGGTGGCAAGAATCACTTTCCGTGATCCTGGTGGAGTAGGCTCAAAAATCCGACTTTGCATTTCCGCTGGTAATGCGGAGTAAACTGGCAATATGATAAGTTCAGGAACAGAATCTCCTAGTACTTTCATCCTCTCAAACAATGATTCACAACTTATATCAATTTCCTCTTGGCCTGTGAGGAACACTAGAATATCACCCTCTGGCTCCGATATGTGGATCTGGATCACCGAGTCTAATGATGCTTGAAGGTAGTCCATCTCGGGTTCCTTAGTATACAAAACCTCAACAGGGAACGTCCGCCCAGGAATATTAATCACGGGACAATTATTGAAGAAAGTCGAGAATTTCTGAGAGTCTAAAGTGGCCGAAGTAACGATGATTTTCAAGTCGGGATTTTTCAGCGCAGCTTGTTTAAGTAATGCAAATAAAACATCGGTAGCGATTGTTCTCTCGTGCGCTTCATCTAACATGATCACGGAATATTTCCGCATGTATGGATCGTCCAAGGCTTCACGCTGCAAAATACCATCGGTCATATACTTGATGACTGTTCTTGAACTGGACCTATCGTCAAATCTAACGGTATAACCAACCTCCTCACCCAAATTACATCCGTATTCCTCAGCAACTCTTTTCGCAACCGATTGTGCGGCAACTCTTCTTGGTTGGGTACAACCCACGAGTTTTTGCTGTCCTTTTTGATCATATTGCATCCCTTCTTCAGTGAGATACTGCACAATCTGTGTCGTTTTACCAGAACCAGTCTCACCAACAATCACCACAAACTGGTTGTTCTTGATTGTATCGACCAATCCTGCTCTCATTGCAAATACGGGCAATGATTCCCTTTGCTCCTTGATGGGAAGGCTAGTTCTTTTACCATACTGTACCGATTTCTGAGACTTTTTCCACTCTGATATGAATTCTTTGGTACGGGAGTCCACATTCGAAGATCCAGCACTTCTTGAGTCGGTTTCTTCGGCATTTGCAAGTAATGGATCGTAAGACTTTTTCTTTTTGGAGTTCTCGAGTTTCTCCGCTTTTTCCTTCTCCGCCTTTTCCTTCAATTTGTCTTCTTTGAACTGCTTGGAGAATTTGGAACCGTTCATGGCTGATCTTGAAAGCGATCCTTCGGGATTCTTGAAAATCTTCACGGGTGCTAGTTCGACAGAGTCTTTCGTTTGACCTTCAAGGAATTTTGGCTCGTCTTTATTCAACTCTATATCGATTTCGAGCTCTTGGTGTCTTTCGTGACGGTTTGAGTTGTCTTCAAATGCGGCATTGGGATCTTCTTCTCCCGCGATTTCCGGATAATCTTTCGCTGAAACGGCTCCAGAGGCTATAAGTTGACGGATCTCCCACCTTTCTGGCGATGTAAATTTCCGCTTTATTCCTTTAGGTTCTTGTGTGCTCCTTTTTTGCTCTCTGCCTCTTCTTCCCTCCTCTTCTATTTGTTCAAGCTCTGCGGATCTATCTATTCCTGTTATTTGATCAATCCCTCTCATGGATAGCGATATCTTATCCCTGGCTTTTCTCCTATTATTGCCATCGGCTTTTTCTATGCTTGTTATTTTGACAAACACTTCTTGGTTGAATTTCAAACTATCGGAAACCTGATTAATCCTGGTTTTGCCATCGTATGAGATCTGTGATATATGGCATAAACCGGATTGAAATGACCGCGGATGATTGAGTTTGATAAATGCTCCGTAAGAGGTGATACTGCTCACAAATCCCTTATATACTTGACCAACTTCTAAGTGCTTTTGCTCGGATTCATTCTCATTGAGTTGCGGACTTCGCGATTCACGTTTAATGTTTGTATCATGATTAGGAATGCTCAAAGCGGAATGTTCCAGTTTTATCCTAATGTCCAGCACGTTATTGAAGTATTCTTCCTTGACTACGGGATCGTTATGGAAGTCTTTTCTCTTGATTTTTGGATCGTTATTGAAGTCCTCTTTCTTGATTATTGAATGGTCTTCTTCTGTCTTGATTCTGGGACCGTTTTCCTGTTTGATAACCGGAGCATTATCCTTTGCGCTTGTAGCGATTGTAAAACACTCTTGGACGAAAGTTTCGGGAAAGTCTTCGCCTCCATTTTCTGCTAAGACTTGTTTGAATTGATCCAAATGTCTGGTACGATCTTGGCTAGGATCATTGATATTCTTGTATAGATTGAGAACAAACTTGGAGATGGTAGCGCCCTCATCCGGAATCTCCAAATGCTTCTGGACACATTGCGAGATTTGTTCCAAGAGCCTGTTTGTAGACTCTAGTTCTCCAGGCTCTGATTTCATTGACTGCTAAAACTTGTCTCTATCCTGAGATGGCTAATATGGTACTTGTATGCAGTACGGCATTGTGGAAGAGGACAAGAAAATACGCTAAAAAAATAATAAAAAAAAGAGTTTTTATGATTCAAAAAGTGCGAGAGATGAATAAAGACCGTAGTTGCTTCAAAGAGGCATTAAGACCTATGTAGGAGTGATTAGAGATGGAAACTAGATCCATTTGCCATGGAATAAATTTCCCCAAAATTAAAATCGTCAAGAAAAGCCTCTATGGCCAAGTTGGTAAGGCACCTCACTAGTAATGAGGAGATCGTCAGTTCGAATCTGGCTGGAGGCATTTTTTTTGTTTTTGCCATAATATAATTTCCAACTTGAACACTTGACGGAACCTAAAGGGATCTATTCCCAACCAATCTACTAAATCGGAGAAAAAGTAGTACTTGAAGCATCAGTCTTCTCGATATTTTAAGCAACTTTAATTTTCCCGGGGTTGAGTGAGTCAAGTATTTTTTATTAAATTGCACATTGTTCTTCAAATCTTCAAAATTATCTCCATATATTCAAAATTCCCAGAATTTCAACAATATCAGCCCAATATTTCTAGACTGGTTATTCTCCCTTCGACATTACATACATTTTGTGAGAAAAAAAAACAGGTCGTACCCGGATTCGAACCGGGGTTGTTCGGATCAAAACCGAAAGTGATAACCACTACACTATACAACCTCTTTCTTGGCTTTAAAAAAAGCTGGATTATCAGACTGTATCAAATAAAAGGAAACGTAAAGAGAGGTTCTTCACACGTTACTATAAGTTTTATATACTCTAATAATATCAATGAAAAGATTTCTCGAGAAAATTTTCTTTAATTTTGACTTACAAATATATCTAGATATAGATACAGAGTTAGAAATAATTAAGATATCTAAATTTTGAACTACTGGTAAAATCGAAATATGGATTACACGAATGCATCCTTCTCAATCCTTTCTTATAAGATCTAGCTTAATCTCCCATAGTCCCTTGTCGTAACCTTATAACCCTACACACATTTCATTGAGTAAGCCATAGTCGCGCGCGCACGACTCCTACCAAAACCAATTTCGTTGCCACCAACGGAACACTGCAGCGTTATCTACAATTACCACACAAGATGTCCAGAGAAGATCCATTAAAAGCTGAAAAGGATTTCAGCGAGACCTTGAATGAACAATTCCCAATTATTGACGGTCTCTCTGATTACAAGAGTGCCATTGACAAATTGTTAGTTCTCGAAAAGCAAACCCGTCAATCATCTGATGTGTCATCTTCCAAGAGAATCTTGGACAAAATCATAGCCATTTTGGTCAAGAATGATGACTGGGACTACTTAAACGACTTACTCATCCTTTTGTCCAAGAAACATGGTCAATTAAAGTCAGCGATCCAAACGTTGATAAATGCAGTCATCCAAAACTTAGATAGCTTGAGAGATGAAAACAAGAAGGAATTGGAAACAAAGATCAAGGTTATCGAGACGATCAGAACCATCACCGACAAGAAGATTTTCGTCGAAGTCGAAAGAGCAATTGTATCGAGAAAATTGAGTGAAATCTACTTACACCAATACCAAGACTTGGACAAAGCAGTGGATATCTTATGTGACTTACAGGTGGAAACCTACTCTTTGATGCCTTTCAGTGACAAGATCGAATACATTTTGGAACAAATCAGATTGACCTTGAAAAAGGGTGATTACAACCAAGCCAAGATCTTGAGCAGAAAGATTTTACTCAAGTCCTTGAAGAACTTCGACAGAGCAGATGAGTTCAAAGCGATTTACTTGAAGTTCTTGATCGAAATCAACAGCTACGAAAACGACTACATCTCGATCGTCAAGAACATGTTGTTGTTGATCGAAATCCCCTTGATCAACAAACCAAACACTATAGAAACCAAAGCTGCATCTCCTACCGGATTATCTTTGGAAACTACTCAAGAAGACTACTTGAACTATTTGACATCCATCATCTACTACATCATCTTGTCCCCACATGACCCACATCAATTCGACTTGATCAACAAGATCAGTCAAAACTCAGTGTTCAGCAAGAATGTTGCACCAAAAGTTTTTGACTTATTGGAGGTTTTCACCACTAACGAGTTGATCCACTGGTCGAACATTGAATCATTATACAAGGCTGATTACTTCGACAAATCGCCTATTTTCAAGCTGGAAACCAACTACAAGAATTTGCAAAACAGAATCATCGAACACAACTTGAGAACTATCAACAAATATTATCAGTGCATCAGATTGGAAAGATTGGCTTACTTATTACAATTGAGTGCAGCTGAATCCGAATCTTACGTCAGTGAATTGGTCAACAAGGGAATGATTTTCGCCAAAATTAACAGACCTCAAGGTATCATCAACTTCGAGAAAGCTCCTTTGAAGACCAAGGTCAGATACGAAAACGGTGAAGAAAAGAAGGAGAGAACTTCTGATGTCCACTTGAACGAATTGTTGAACGATTGGTGCTACGATGTGGACAAGTTGTTGGAAGAAGTGGACAGTATTGGTCACTTGATCAACAAGGAAGAAATGATGTACGGAATCAAGCAAAGCGCCAAGGCTTAATGAGGTGAATATATCTATTTAGATAATAACGACATCACTAAAATATATCAAAAGATGGAATGTAGCACAAGAAATGACGAAGATGAAGGTTCTACATGAAGTGTAGGGTATCGTTATTCACTTCGATAGAGTGAAAGATCGTAATGGTTTCAAAAAATTACTTTTGATAGTTACGTGCACAGGAAAGGATCATGATCCTAGTTTAAGAATCATTTTGATACTTACAGAAAGGGATCATAATACTATTTCGAAAAGCTACATTTACAGAAAGGGATCATAATGTCCCTAGTTTGATAAATCGTTTTTTATACGTATAATTGAAAAGCTCATAATATGTGATAATTCGTTCTCGAAGGTATAATAGAAATGTTCATAATAATTGTCAAATTCTTTTTTTAATATTATTTAAAGATCATAATGATTCGATGTTTATTTATAAATCGCCCTTGCGTACCCTTTGTATATATAAGAAATGAAAAACTTATCCTTTCATCCTCTTGCTTCTTCTATGTTTCATGCTCTTTATTCTTGTTCGATTTCACTCATTGATTCGCTTCGCTCATCAATTCGCTCATGAATTCGCTCAGAGCAAACTGAAACCAGCGACAATACCTGCAAGACTCAAAGTGGTGAACCAGTTGACAGATTCGGCTTTGATACCACTGGCACCGGATTTCTTGGAGCTGGATGAGTTGGAAGTGCTTGAGGATGAACCAGACTTAGAGGAGGAGGAGGAGGCAGTCTTGGAGCCACTCTTGGAAGCGGAACTGGAGTCGTCGTCGTTGTTACCGGCAGCAACACAAGCCCATTGTGTAGAGGCGTTGAAACCGGTACCCTTAGGATCAACGGTACCGTTGATGTACTTGTAAGCACCCTTTGGAGTGAGTGGAAGGGTGGCAGTAGCGTTCCAGCTAGAGCTTTCCTCTGGACATTCGGAGTACTTCAAGTCGGCTTGGTATCCACCGTCACCGCTAGGGTTCTTGGTGTTGGCAAACTCTTGCTTCAAGTTGTCGTAGTCGTCGTTGGTGGTCACATCATCACCGTCGAGCTTGACTAAACCGTAATCGTTACCTTCTTCGGAGTATTCGTAGACTAAACCACCAGAGAAGACGGAGGACATCTTATCGGAGTAAATGGCTTCGATTTCGGTGAATGGTCTTGGGGTGACCTTGTTACAACCGTATTCGGAAAGGAACAAAGGAACCGAGTAGTTGGAGTAGGCCTCCACCTTTTGGTCGTAACCAGAGGTGGTGAAGGAGGACTTACCACACCACGAGTAGTCGTTGAAACCGAACCAGTCGACTCTGGCCATTTCGTCGTCTCCACAGTTGAAGAATTGGGCGGTTTCAAGTCTGTTTTCAGAAACATCGGCAGCAGAGTAACCAACAGGGATGGATCTGAGACCGGTGTTTTTGATGAACTGCTTCATGTCACGGACAACTGCCTTGACGTAGGTGGCAGCAGAGGTGGAGGACTCGTCGTTGATGACTTCGTTACCGGCAAAGTAACCAAGGGTGTTGTTGTACTTGGCCATCATTTGCACGGTGGCTAACACCTCGTTCAAGTACATGGTGTTGTAAGAGCACTTGGCGTCGGAACGCGAGATGGAAGCGTTGGGGATGTTGACGTCCAAAATAAGGTAGATACCGGCATCGGCTAATTGCTCCATACACTCGTCGTGATCGGCGGTGTTGTCGATGGAGTACACTCTGATGGTGTTGATACCCAAGTCCTTGAAGACCTTGATGTCACGCTCACAGGTGGCGGTGTCGGCCAAAGGATCGGTCAACTTAGACGAACCACCGGGCTGGTAGTCGACACCACGGATATAGAAACGATCTTCGGATCCTTGCACAAAAAGGGCGTTCCCCTTGACTTCCACCGGTTGAATGGCAGCGACGGTTGCGGCCAAGGCTGCAAGAACTCCAGAGTTGAAAAGCTTCATCGAAAAGATAGTTTAGAACGAATGGACGATCAGAAGATCAGTTGAAAAGTATGGCTTTATCATTGCCGGATTTGCTCCTGATTTATACCTGCAATTTCCAAAAATTGCAGCACAAGCATAAACATTAAGCTTGGTGGCCCTGGCGGCGTTTTCTCGCACTAAAACAAAAAACAGTGCATGCCAAGACCCTGTTCTCCGCGCTGTCAATGCCCAGACTTCGCGCATCGGTGTAGTACACGGTGGAGGCGGAGCCGGCTATTGAGAGAATGTCTTGGTGCAGACTTGGCCTCTATGGTGGCCTGGTAACTGACGGGAGCACACTCGTGTATCAATCCTAGGCTCTTGGCCTCGGGATTGTCGACATAAGCTGATTGTCAGGGCTCGTTTTGAGGCAATGCGGCAGCGCTACATTGCTAAAAAGAAACGATTCCGGGGTGCTAGAACCTCTGTGTGGGGTCACGTGATGTGTTTTAAGTTACGAAATCAAAATGTGTACCTGTCCAAATGGATATTGAAACTTAAAATCGATTTTTGCATCACGTGACCGCTGCCTATTCGCGTGTTTTGATGATTTGCTGTTGACTATCGACACCAATGGCGTCTCAGATCCACTTTCTAGACATTAAGGGCAAGCCCTTGCTCTCTAGGGATTACAAGGGCGACATTCCCTCCAACACCATCGAGAAGTTTCCCCTCCTCTTGCTCGACTTGGAAAACAGCCACGAGGATGGCGACTACAAGCCTTTCATCTCCAGCCAAGGGATCAACTATATCTATATCAATCACAACAACCTTTACCTTTGCGCCTTGACCCGCAAAAACGAAAACATCATGGCCATCATCATCTTTTTGTCAAAACTTATAGAGGTGCTCACCCAATACTTCAAGAGCTTGGAGGAAGAGTCCATTCGTGACAATTTCGTGGTGATCTATGAATTACTCGATGAAATGATGGATTTCGGGGTGCCGCAGACCACCGACACCAAGATCTTGAAAGAATACATCACCCAAGACTACTACAAGCTTGTCAAGAAGTCGGCTGACCATTTGGTGCAACCACCTCAAGCGGTCACCAACGCGGTTTCGTGGAGAAAAGACGGTATATTCTACAAAAAGAACGAGGCCTTCTTGGATGTGGTGGAATCAATCAATATGTTGATCAATGCCAATGGCCAGGTGCTCAATTCCGAGATTTTGGGTGAAGTCAAGGTCAAGTCCCATCTTAGTGGTATGCCTGATCTTAGATTGGGTTTGAACGATAAAGGGATCTTTACCTCGCCTAACAACGACGAAGAGGATGGCTCACACTCCGGCGCCCAAACCAACACAAAGGGGATCGAAATGGAGGATATCAAGTTCCATCAGTGTGTCAGATTATCCAAATTCGAAAACGAGAGAATCATCACCTTCATTCCTCCAGATGGTGAATTCACAGTGATGTCCTACAGATTATCGGCGGCACAATTCTTGATGAAGCCACTTATCTTAGTGCAGTGTAAAACCAAGGTTCACAAGCATTCCCGTATCGAGATTCTTTGCTCGGTGAAAGCACAAATTAAGAAGAAATCTACCGCCAATAACGTGCAAGTGATCATTCCAATTCCAGAGGATGCTGATACTCCTAAGTTCACCCCAGAATATGGTAGTGTCAAATGGATTCCAGAAAAATCGCACATTGTATGGAAGCTCAAGACTTTCCCTGGTGGCAAACAATACCATATGAGAGCTGAATTGGGTCTTCCAGCTGTGACTGACCCTGAAGAGCTTTTATCGGCCAACAAAAAGCCAATCAAGGTGAACTTTTCAATTCCTTACTTCACCACCAGTGGTATTCAAGTTAGATATTTGAGAATTAACGAACCAAAGTTACAGTACCAATCATACCCCTGGGTTCGTTACATCACTCAGAGTGGTGATGATTATACCGTTAGAACAAAATAGCATTATTAATAAATACAGTTACAAAACTAGTAAATCGTTAAGCTAAAGATAAAGAAGTAGAGAAGAATACCCAGAAATGAAAAAAAATAAAGAATTATCAAGAAATAAAAACCACTGAGTTATACAAAATCTAAAGAATATTCAAAATATCCCTCAAGTCATGATTGTCTATTCATAAAGTCCCAATTTTATATAATTCTCTTACCATCCCATTAATCGTAATTTCTTCTCATTTTCAACTCTTCTCATTCTCTTATCACTTTTTCGCACCACCATCTCCACTCCCATGGCTGATCTGAACGAAGTGGAACAAGCCGTTCTCTACCTTCTCAAGAAGCGGCTCGAACGCCCCAGCTCGACATATCCATCCCTCACAAGACTCAATGAGCCCCGCTTGCGCAAAATCATCAAGGATAAGAAGAATGATTCCAGACTAGCTGACTTGGTCAAAAGGAGGAACCACTACACCAATAAGATCTACGAGTACTTGAATGAAGCAGCGGGTGGAAATTCTCATAGTTATTCAGCATCAGCATCCAACTCCAGCTCTAGGGGCTCATTGGCGATGTCTGAGTCGCGATATCGTGGTCCTGAAGTGAGGTTCATCACCAATAGATACCATGCTGAATTATACATTCTACATCGTATCCTTGAAGATGCGATAAAAATGGCGAAAATAAGAGAAATCATCAAGCAACAGCTCGAGGAGCAGGAACAATGGCAAGCCGAAGTGGTGAAAATGGAGCAGGTTTACCATGAAAAAGTGGAGCAAGTTAACAAGGGGAACGCGAAATCGATGGAGGGACTCCACCCTTCAAAACTACAACGCCTCAAGATGAACAACCAAGGAACACTCCAGAGACTCCAAAAGGAACATGAAAGTGATTTGGCAGCCTACAATGCCAAAATCGTGTCATTTTGCAAGCAAACAAGTGTCAAAACTATGGCCAAATTGAAAGAGTTGAAAGTGCCATTTTTCTGCACTGTGGAGCATTTCAAGTATCCAAGTCTTAACCAAGACCAAGAGCATGTTTTGAAGTATCTTCAAAAGGTGATAAAATAACAGATTGATGAGCGAAGCGAATCAATGAGTGAAGTGCAAGTAAGCTTATTTCCACTCTTCAAATGTTTCACAATAACTTAGTGACCGAATGAGTAAGTGAATGAAAAAGGGAATAAAGTGCAGATAAAATAGTTTCATTCAGGTAGGAGAAATGGAAATGAAGACACGGGATTAGCGATTAAAGGATATTGTCTGAAGTCAGTTCAGTCAGATATATATACTGGATTAATTCAATGATTCAGTCCATATTGGGAGATACAAGATTATTAAATTTATTCAATATTGTCCATCAATGGAGGTACGAATACTTGATTTGCCTGGCCAAGTTTCAGTCATCGTGATGAAAACTCTGAAATTCGCTGAATCCCCATTCAATATAAAGAGGATCCGAACAGGAAATATAATCGATCGAAGTTCAGAGTTTTCCCAGGCACCTAATTCATCCTTACAGTTTTTGATATGATAGACGTGGGATCCTTTCGTTAGGATATGTAGTATATATACAGTATATGCTATAACAAAAACCGGGTAAGAATTGAAATTTGTATCTTTCGGTGACAGTATGATAATGATAGGACTTCGGTCCTAATTCGCTCATCAATACTTTCATCCTCTTATTCTTCTAAAATCATTGATTCATCCTCTCTTCTGTGTTTTCACTCATTGATTCGCTTCGCTCATCAATTTATTATTCTTCTTTCACTCATTGATTAGCTTCGCTCATCAATTCGTTTATGGCAAGTCGGTGACACATCCCAAGGAAGCATCGCTGACCAACTTTCCGTACTTGGCCAAAGTACCTCTGGTGTACTTTGGAGCAGGTGGGGTCCATCTGGTCTTTCTGTCAGCCAAGACAGCTTCTTCAACTAACAAGTCAATCTTGTTGTTTTCAGCATCAATGACAATGACATCGCCATCTTCAACCAATGCAATTGGCCCGCCAACGGCAGCTTCCGGAACAATGTGACCAATCAAGAAACCGTGGGAACCACCGGAGAATCTACCGTCGGTCAAAAGTGCAACGTCCTTACCGAGACCGTAACCCATCAAGGCGGAGGAAGGCTTCAACATTTCTGGCATACCTGGACCACCCTTTGGACCTTCGTATCTGATGACACAGACGGTCTTCTCGCCCTTCTTGATTTCGCCGTTTTCCAAGGCGACGATGAAAGCTCCTTCGTCATCGAAAACTCTGGCAGAACCCTTGAAATAAGTACCTTCCTTACCGGTGATCTTACCAACAGCAGAGCCTGGAGCCAAAGTACCCTTCAAGATTTGCAAATGGCCACTTGGCTTCAATGGCTTGGAAACAGGCATGACAATGTCTTGCTTTTCTGGCAAGCCCTTCAATTTAGACAAGTTTTCCTTGATGGTCTTACCGGTAACAGTCATTTGGTCACCGTTGATCAAACCTTCGGCCAACAAGTACTTCATCACAGCTGGAGTACCACCGAACTCTTGCAAGTCGGCCATCACGTACTTACCGGAAGGTCTGAAGTCAGCCAACAATGGGGTGGAGTCGGAGAGTCTTTGGAAGTCGTCCACGGTCAATTCGATACCGACAGATGAGGCAATGGCAATAAGATGCAACACGGCGTTGGTGGAACCACCAGTGGCAATGATGTAGGTAATGGCGTTTTCGAAGGCGGTCTTGGTCATGATGTCTCTTGGTTTCAAGTCCATGATCAACAAGTTCTTGAGTGCTTCACCAACGGTGGCACACTCGTGGGCCTTTTCCTTGGAAATAGCAGGGGCAGAAGAGGAGTATGGCAAACTCATACCGAGAACCTCAGCAGCGGAGGCCATGGTGTTGGCGGTGTACATACCACCACAGGCACCTGGGCCGGGACAGGCGTGCTTGACGATATCCTTTCTTTCGGTCTCAGTGATGGCATCAGACAAGTATTGACCGTAGGACTGGAAAGCAGAGATGATATCGATCTTTTCAGGCACAGCAGGATTGTTGCTTCCACAGGTTGGAGAGCCAGCCATGATGGTACCACCGTAGACCATGATCGATGGTCTGTTGTGTCTACCCATGGCCATCAAGACACCAGGCATGTTCTTGTCACAGGAAGGAATAGCAATGTTACCGTCGTATTGTTGAGCCAAGATCATGGTTTCGAAGGAGTCGGCAATGATCTCTCTGGATTGCAAAGAGTATCTCATACCGTCGGTACCGTTGGTGATACCGTCGGAAACACCGATGGAGTTAAATTGCATAGACTTCAATCCAGCACGGTTCACGGACTCGGTACACTGGTCGTTCAAGTCCATCAAGTGCATGTTACATGGGTTTCCGGACCACCAGACTGAACCCACACCGACCTGGGCCTTGTGCATATCGTCTTCACTGAAACCAGTGGCATAAAGCATTGCTTGCGAGGCACCTTGGGAAGGTGGTTGGGTGATAATTGAGGAGTACTTGTTCAACTTCTTTTCAGCCAAGGTGGTGGACTTGCTGAAGTTTCTTTGAGCTAATCTTCTGGCAGAGCTGGAGGCAGCAGAGGCTGCCGCTGCCGAATGTTTACTGAGGTAACTCATGCTTGAATTGGACAACTACTAAAACAGAAGTGGCAGAAGTGCTATGATTCATACTTTTTATCGGGGAAGGTCGTGCGCGGGTGAATTTTTCACCGGCGCCGCTTCCGCAGCATTGCGCGCCGAAGTTACGGGCCAATGAAACATACTTTGAAAGTAAGCTAAAAAAAGGTTTTGATGTAGAAAAATATGACGACAACTGCAGGATTCGAACCTGCGCGGGCAAAGCCCAAAAGATTTCTAATCTTTCTCCTTAACCACTCGGACAAGTTGCCTTTTCCGTGACTTTTTGAAACCCAGCTTTAACTCACCCAGTTATTTCTCATTAAACATCCTAGAGCAATCTTTCAATTCACTTGGAATTTAATTATGACTTATCTGAGCCCTTAGCTTTTGTTTATGTTATAAAATATACAGAAAATTGGGGAAAAATGTAATCGAATTTTACTATTATTTGTGAAAAAACTAGAAAATAAAAGGTAAAATGAAGAATTACAGACTTCTATTAATTGGGATAAATTACAGTTTCAAAATCCATATCCCTTTACCTCTATCATCATACTTATCAGTTTAAACTTCTGCTCTTCCTCATTCTACTCTTCACCCTTCTATTTCTTCCTATTTCACAGCCATAGTGTAGTGTCGCGTACTTTCCAAATTTTATAAGCGCGCGATAACAACTCTAGCCAACTACCCATTTCACCATTCGGTCATCTTCTCACCAACCTGGCCAACTTCATTAAGACTTGGTCACTTCGGGATGAGTAACTATTTCAGCCAGTTTGTTCCTCAATTCGGCAATGACAAGGACAAATTGAAGACATTGACTGGCAATGAGACTACCAGTACTTTCCCCAAATTGAAGTATATCAGTGTGTTTAACCCCAGCCTAGTGAACGAGAAGGAAGAGTCCAACGAGGAGTTTCTCAAACAAATACTATGTTTCTGTAATGGGACCGAAAATGTGGAGAGTCAGGCCTCCAGAATCGAACAGCTTAAACTCATTGGTCTAATTCGTGGGGTAGACTCGTTTGCTAGAAATTTCACCAAGTCCAAGAATGGGACCAATATCATCAAATCATCGAACTCCTCAATCATATTGCATAATATCGAGCCCGGATTCTACCTCGCCTGCTCGGTATCCAACACTTCTGGTCTTGTGAACCAACAATTGATCAAATTGATCGAATCGGCATATCAGTACTTCGAGATGTTCTACTCCAAATTCGATACAATTCTTATAGAATATGGGCTAGAAGTTGCCAGGAAGACCTTGAACCAATTCTGGGCCGGATTCCTCACAAACTTTAACTCTCAGTTCTACAAAATCCCACCTGGTTTTTCCTGGACTCATAAGCTTAATTATAAAGGGTTCCTTGGTTTGATCCCATTTCCCGCCAAAAAGTCCTTCAGAAGAACTTATAAGAAATCTTCAATGGCTTTGAGCCATAGAGCCCAAGAGGACATTCAATTAATCTTGCAAGCAGCACCAGAGACCAGCAGGCCTCAAGGATTGATAATAGCATATTTTGACAAAAGTACGCCTAAAAAGTACGGAGCATTACAAATGAGCCATTTTGACAATTCTGATGGCAGCACAATATCCAAAGATAGTCTTATTGATCTCTACAATTGGCTCGAGTACTACGATTATCATGATAAACTCGATACTGAGAATCTCACCAAAACCGACCCATCTCTGATCTTTGAAACTAATTTGACCCAACCGGAGGTTGAAATCGATGAGGAGAATCCTCCTTCAAGCGAGGAGGGCGAAGTATCGGCTATTCAAGCAGCAACCGTTTCAGTATTGGATATATTGAATCCAATCAACTTGACAAACAATTTGGTGGTACTGCCATTGAATTATACCGTCAACAGCATGATAAATATCGGGGAACATGTCACCACCACCATAAGGGGAGGAGGCGAGCACATCGCAGGCGATGAGGACGCCCATAGCCAGGAACTGAACAATCCAGCCAATCGTAATCTGAATCCTACTAACCCTGTCAATTCTAATGAAAGCAGCTGGTTGAGTATGCCACCGATGCTCAAAAATCTAAGGATTGGTGCGATTACAGAGAGTCTTCCATTTGGCAATCAGAATGCTAGTGAATCGAACGGGAATGCTGAAACTTCTGAGGGTGAGGCCTCTGAGGATGAAGAGCACGAAGAAAACGATCTGGGAACATTTTTAACTGGGCCAAAGCAAGACTCAGAGGGAAATTGGGTAATCCATAGAAAATTGGCTTACCTCCCGATTACAATTGAAGGGAAGTCCGAACAAAGAGAATATCTGCTAATCGTTTTCACCAAACAAGACATTTATATCACCCTCGTCTATGACAGCTCGAAATCGGAATTAGACAGGGTTGACTTCTACAAGGAGCTCTCGGAAGAGCTCTTAAACCCGGCAATCGAAGAGATCCAAAACACTTTAATCAGTGGTAGTACCATTGCCAATAGTTTGGGATCGCTCAAGTCTCTTGATGGCCTTTTGCAAAACCCAGCAAATCAACTCGATAGTGAATTCTTTTTCGTTGTCTACGACGGGACAGAAGGTTCAATTCAAACGTCTCTTCCGTACTTGCCCAACATCACGATTCCCAAGACAAAGCTTTCACCTACCGATAAGGCCATCGTGAAGTACCAAGGAGCCATGTTTTTCCTCCACGAACAATTATGTTCTGTTTTCTTGATGTCGCAGAATAAGGATTTTTTCAGCGATACGGAAATGACGGAATATTTCCACAAATTCACAAGCAACAAGACCAATGATTGGATGTTCTACTACATCAAGCACAAAGGAAAATATATTATTATTATAAAGAATCACAATCGCAATTCCAAAAATTTAAAACGGGCTTCAGTGGCGGCGGCTGCAAATATTAGGAAAGCCAGCACGGTGGCTGAGAACGCGCCGGGATCTAACGTGCTTAATAAGATCACCGATGGAGCTTATGAGTACGCTCAATTAGGGTTTCTCGATAATTTGGGCGTGGATGTCAAGTACTGGCTTGAAAGTTTTAGTCACAATGGTGAAACTTAGATTCGCATCAACCTTCAATAATCGACGAAATTTCAATAAATTTAGACGAAATCGGTATTGACCGCAGCAGCAGCAGCAGGAGTACCACCATGACCGGCGGTAGCAGGAGCAACAGTAGGAACAGCTCCAGGGGCTGCGTTGGCCACAGGTGCGGTATGAGATGCACCAGCTGCAGCAGGGCTGGTGGTGGTGGCTACTGGAGCCTCGTGTCTCTCAGCGTTATTAATCTGCAATGCTTCTTTAGTCTTCAAGGCATCGACCCAATTGATGAAATGAGGCACGTCCTTGGCAATGGCGCTGCCCAAGTTGGCATGGGTGAACCAATGAGGAACCTTACCACCGGGTTGAGAACAGGTGGCCATGATCCATTTCAAAGCCTTGGTTTCCGGATCGAAAGTCACCTTTTCGATCGAGGTGTAGCGACCAGTGACAAAGTCGGAATCCATACCAGGACGCTCGAAGTTCTTGGAGTGCACCGCCAAGGAAATCACATAGGCTTCGTGGTCGGAGGGTTTATAGACGTGCACCAATTCATAGAAGACTCTCTTCTTCAAAGGGAATGGGAACTTGTAGTAGAATTGGCCCAAGTAGGTCAACGAATTGGGGTCGGCGCCGGGCAAGGTGAAAGGAGTCAATTCGTAGTCGTAGAGCTCCTTGACGTATTGTTTCTCGTATTCGGAGTGACTGCGCTTGAAGTCGGTGAGAGAACCAATAATGTATTGGAGCAATGCTTGGTGGTAACGCTCTTTCAAAGGGTCACCGAACTCGACAAAGTCGTAGGAACGGGCGTACCAAGTGTCGTCGTTCAAGCGACTGTTGCTGTATGTAGGCACACTGATGGGAAGGTTGGCATCAAGAGTGTATTTATACTTTTTGCCGGCCTTCCAATTGGGCTCAATCAACTCGAAGATGTACTTGGCCTCGGTGATCAATGAGGGGGCATCAAGCCCGCTAAGGTCCTCCAATGGCACGGTGTTGGTGGTGAGGGTGGCGACGCTCATAATTGACTTTAATTGATTGAAAGTGGATGATTTTGGGGCGATTTGGTGGTAATTGGTGGCGTATTTATTGTAGCCGTACCCCGAAAATAAATACTAAACAAGCATCAGCCTTTCGTAAATGGGAGCAACTAAGTTTGCGTCACATGTACCCAATTCAGCAGCAAGGAACAAAGGGGCGTTGTAACTGGGACGTCGCCAAGCGGCGGGTGGTCAGGCGTCCGAAATTCCCGGGATCCCAATTAGGATAGAGAATACAGCCGCATCCTCCGATACAAATTAACTACAATTAGACTTCAGTTAGCGGACTAGTCTTAGCAATTCTAGGATTGGTGCGAGCCCTGTGGTTACTAAAGTGTCAAATGGAGTGATTTTTCGGAACCCACGCGAGAAATGCGGAGGAATCACCGAAGGGAGTCTAGAAGAGGCTACGGAAGAAATGGGTAGTAGTTAGCGAAGCCAGGCACGTGGAAAACGAGAGCGGGAGTGTGGAGTAAGATGACGGTAACCAATCGTACTATTACAAATATACTATTACGAATATACCATTACGAATATCCAATTACAAATAGACGTCATTCCAAATCGCTTTTCTGGAATGCCCCAGAATATACTGAACAGAACAAAGGTGCGCACACGACCGCACCAATCTTAGTTTAAAAATTCCACCCTTCCCTACCAAAGTATTCAGCAGAACTAGTTAGTTGTACTGGACCCCTCGTCATCAGACAACCACTGGACGCCCATATATATCGGCCGCCGCACGCATCACTTGATTGTTGATAGCTACCAGACTGATTTCCTCCAGACCATTCAAAAAAACTGGTCTCATTCGAATTAGTCATCGGTGAAGTAGGGATAAATAACCACCTCGAAAAAGTCCTAGTTAATTCCAGCGAATCTCCTAGCCATGTCGCCCGCCTCAGGTATGGTTGCCAGCGCGGATGAAGCCTTCCAAGGACCGAACTTGAACGTTACATTGACATGTCCAGAATGTAAAATCTATCCCCCTGATTTGATCGAGCGGTTTAGTGAAGGAGACATTGTTTGTGGAAGTTGTGGCTTGGTTCTCAGTGACCGTGTGGTCGATACACGGTCGGAATGGAGAACCTTCAGTAACGATGATCAAAATGGTGATGATCCTAGCCGTGTGGGTGACGCCGGTAATCCTTTGTTGGATTCGGAGAATTTGTCCACCATGATCTCTTACGCCCCTGATAACGGAAGGGCAGGTAAAGAATTGAACCGTGCCCAGTCCAAATCCATCGTAGATAAGAAAGATAACGCCTTGGCCGCTGCCTATGCCAAAATCTCCCAAATGTGTGATGGTTATCAACTCCCCAAAATCGTGCAAGACAGTGCCAAAGAAGTCTACAAGATGGTCTACGACGAGCGTCCATTGAGAGGTAAGTCCCAAGAATCGATCATGGCCGCAGCCATTTTCATCGGATGTCGTAAGGCCAAAGTCGCCAGATCTTTCAAAGAAATTTGGGCCTTGACAAACGTTCCCCGAAAAGAAATCGGTAAAGTGTTCAAGATCATCAGACAGGTTATGCAAGATAAGAACGCCATGGACCCCAACGCCGATATGTTCAGTCCTGATAACATTCAAACCACCCAAACTTCGGCTGAAGATTTGATTCGTCGTTTCTGTTCCCATTTGGGTCTTGGCCAACAAGTCACCAACGGTGCCGAGTACATTGCTCGTCGTTGTAAAGAGGTTGGTGTCTTGGCCGGTCGTTCGCCAACTACGATCGCCGCTACCGTCATTTATATGGCTGCCTTGATCTTTGGTGTTGATTTGGCACCTTCCAAGATCTCTGATAAAACTGGTGTCAGTGACGGTACCATCAAAACTTCGTACAAGGTGATGTATGAGGAGAAGGACAAATTAATCGATCCATACTGGATCGAGACCGGGAAGGTTAAGATGGAAAATATCCCCAAGAGTTGATTTAATGAATGATGATTCAATAGGTTTGGTAATAAAAGAAATAACTAAGATGTGTACTTATAAAGTAAATACGAAAAAAATGTACTAATAAAGGAAAAATATTGAAATTAAGTAGAGAGATGTAAAAAGTGTTTATACATTAAGTTAAAGGTTGACGTATCTAACTATTGTAATTCACCTTCGAATTAAAAATAAATTCTATGTTGAGCTATTGTAGCTTATAACGAAGTAAATTAAAATCTATATTGAACTAATGTAATTTAAAGGCTATTCAAGTTTCATAAATTCTATGTAGTTAACTAGTAGATAAATGTAGAATATTCAACGCGAATGAGACTATTTATCATTAGACCCTTTAAATATAATACCTAACTTTTTCGACAAAAAGCTCCCAAAATAGCTACAAATCAGCAAAATAAACAAAATTATCTGGTAACCAACTCTAAATCGTCTTAACTTCGTCTTCCAGATTTACTGCTACTGAGTTCTTGTGGAGGAATTCCGGGAGTTCAGCCTTTGTTGCCCCACAATGCGCACGACCATCTCATTGAAAATCGTAAGATTCCACTTCGTACCAACCACCGATGTTCGGAGCAATAAGGAGGCTTGCCACCACGGCAACCGCAGTACCAGTATCAAAGCTTCAGGATGTGGTGATTGTTGGAGGAGGTCCAGCAGGCTTGTCGTTGTTAGCCGCCCTCAAGAGCTCACATAAAACGCGCCACTTAAAATGCACCCTTATTGAGGGATCCAGCTTGGATAATATCAGAAAGTTTGGTGAAGACCCTCCGGAAGACTACACCAATAGAGTGGTTTCGTTGACGCCGCAATCGGTCGAGTTTATGCAAGAGAGAATCGGAAGCTGGCAATACATCAACCAGGATCGGATCAAGTTCTACAACTCGATTGTGGCGTACGATTCTCAAGATAAAGACGCCAGAATCCAATTCGATGCCAGTATGACCGAAGGCAACGGAGTGCTTGCCGTGATGTGTGAGAACCTCAATATCCAGAGCTCTTTGTTGAGCAGGGTCGACGAGATTGGCGATGCCACCATCTTAGATAATACCAAGGTCTTGGATATAGTGCAACCCAACCAACCCGAAATGAATCACGATTTGAACGCCGAGCCCCAAGTGACGCTGCCAGGACTCGACTGGCCCATTGTGGAGCTCTCTAACGGCGAAAAGATCCAAACTAGATTATTGGTGGGTGCTGACGGCTACAATTCGCCAGTGCGGAAGTTTTCCGGGATCGAATCCAGAGGTTGGCAATATGGCCGTTTCGGAGTCGTTGCTACCATCAAGTTACAGTACGAGGACTACCGTGCGATCGGGTGGCAACGGTTTTTGACGACCGGTCCTTTGGCAATTTTGCCCTTGACCGAAGACAACGCCACCATCGTGTGGTCCAGCACACAAGAGTTGTCTGATATTTTATTGAAAGTGACTCCTGAAATCTTCGTGGCATTGGTGAATGCGGCCATGACCTTGGAAGAGGTTGACTTGAACTATATCTACTCAGTCTTGAAGAAAGACCCTACCGATATTTCAGTGTTGGAGGACATCGAATGGAGAATGTCCAAAATCAAGCTTTCTGAATTAGAAGAAAAGTATCCATTACAAGCGACCGAAGTGATCGATAAGTCCAGAGCCAGATTTCCCTTGAAAATGTCTCACGCCGATACCTATGTTGCACCTAGAGTGGCATTGATCGGAGACGCAGCACACACCATTCACCCATTGGCAGGTCAAGGATTGAACATGGGCCAATCGGATGTTGCCGGTCTCGTGGAGGCCTTGGAGAGAGGTGTTGAAAGAGGTATGGATATTGGCTCTACTCTTGTGCTTGAAAGATATGTCTCCAATACCTGGCCAGCTAACAGCATGCTTTTGGGAGTTTGCGACAAGCTTCACAAGATCTTCGCCACCGATTTCTATCCTTTGGTGTTACTTAGAGGAATTGGAATGAAGTCTCTCAATATGCTTGATGTTGTCAAAGACTTGATGGTCAAGTCAATGGCAAGATAAGCAACTGAAACGGTTGCCAGGAAGCTATAAAAGAGTAACTAATGATTTTAAGCCATGAAATAATAAAAAGAATTTTGATGAGTTCTTTAAAAATCTTGCATGTTATAAAATGATGCCAACGACAAGATGGAGTTATCATTTGACTTTAATGGCAGATAGAGTCATTGTTTGATGTCACCATAACTGATGACAAGCTCGCAGTCAACGCGCGCATGGCTGCATGGAAGTTTGCGCAACCGAAGCAAATATGCGATAAATATGCGATTTCGCAATGTAGATAGTTTTAATCCACGAATGTATCTAGTAAGCCCCAGGGCCCTTTTACCCAGAGTACAACGATTGTGGTCACATGTCGCCACCGTACGATATAGCTCTCGTGTGATTGACTTAAAAGATGAAGATCAAAAGCATGTGCCGGAAAAGCCCCATCTGGGCCAGATTGACTACCTGAGACTCCAAGACCACTACGATACCCCACATTATCCAATTGTGCTATGCCACGGATTCTCCGGGTTCGACAGCATCAGCATTCCCACCAAGTGGCTACCGCATCACAAAGCCAAGATGGCTTTCACCAGTCTCTTTCAGCTAGACTACTGGTACGGTATTCGCGAGTCACTTGAGAAATTGGGAAGCACCGTTCTCATTGGAAGAGTGCCTCCATTTGGCACCATTGAAGAGAGAGCCAAGATCCTCGATAAGTTCATCGACAAGGAGTGTCAGAAATTGCGGGAAAAGGAGTCAAAGTCTTCCATGTACCACTCAGAGAACAACCATAGTGGACACAAGAACCACCAGCACGAATCAGAAACATTCAAAGATATGCATAAACCAATCAAAGTCAACTTGATCAGCCATTCTATGGGAGGCCTCGATAGCAGGTACTTGATCTCAAGACTTCAAGACAACAAGAACTACCAAGTAGTGTCACTAACCACCATTTCTACTCCGCATCATGGCTCCGAATGTGCCGATTTTCTCGTAAATTTAATAGACAAAAACGGAGTCCTCAAGACAATGTGCCCTGATTCGGTGTATGAACTCACTACAAAGCATATGAAGCAGTTTAACCGAGAAATCCTCGATAAACCGGGAGTTTCCTATTTTTCCTATGGGGCCAAATTCGTGCCAAAATGGTTCAATGTGTTCAATTTGACGTGGAGAATCATGAGGCGCCAGATTATGAAGTCCAATAATAGCAAGAGTGCTAAATCGAGCTTGTACAGTGAAATGGGAAAAAGCATAGGGGAGACATTAGATGGAATTGGTGGTGAAAAATCCATAGAAAAGATAAAGGGACGTGATAATGAAAAAAGTTCGAAAAAGACAAAAAAACTTGATGATGGAAAATCCATAGAGAAGAAAACGGACAGGCTTAAGCATGGTACGGGAAAATTTGATAATGATGGAATGGTCAGTGTGGAGAGTTCCAAATGGGGCCAATATTTGGGAACCCTCGATCAAGTTGATCACCTAGATCTCATTAATTGGACCAACAGAACACGGACTGCTGTTGATAAATTAGTGTTCAACGAAGACCCAAAGTTCAACGCTTTGGCCTTGTATTTGCATATTGCGGATACCCTTGCCAAGAAGAACCTTTAAAAAAGAACCTCCAAAAGTTAGAAATACCGGGACAAGAAGAATTCTTACAGTATGCTTGAAAACGCGCATATCTTCTTGCTAAAAGTCCATTATTTATACTTAGAATTGCCATGATTTACGTTAATTCTTGTAGGTTATTATTACTTAAAAATAACTCGATTTATTTGATTTCATTGAGGTCATTATTACTTAAAATACCTCAACTACTTGCTTTCCTTTAGTTCTCCATTAATACTTAGATACTTGATTTATTGATCTGATAGAAAGATTTATAAATAGATAATCATCTTGGCTGGATCACTAAAGTAAGTCTATTTGTTTCAATTCCAGCTTGCAGTCAAGACAGTAGCCCAACAAAGAGTCAAGGCCATCCTCCACGTTTTGATCCTCATTCTTGTCATAAACGAGTTTATTCACAATTGAGGATTGAACAAACTCGCACCGACGGATCTCGTTCATAAGCCAATTTCTCCATTCGGCCTTTGCAAGCATCTCTTCCACCAGATTCAAAATCTCGAGTTCTACCAACAATTTGTGTCTTTTGACCCCCAAGTCTTGGAAGGACTTCTTGAGGTCTTGAGCCACAAGCTTGGTCTCTTCGTCACCGTAGATATCATCCCAATTTGTTGCAGTGTCTTTATAATTGGCAATGAACGAGTTATTCTTGAATGTGCTGAAACAAGAGTAGGACTCATTCAGATTATTAGAATTTGAGTCGTTCAGGCTCAGCAAATTTGCAGGAGTCCTACTGTAGAAAGCGTGTCTTCCACGCTCCAAAAGCTCCTCTGTATCTTTCAAATAGATCGCTCTTTGGAGCATCATTGGGTCCTTGGTCATATACTCATGCGCAATATGATCTGCCCTTCTGACTGTCCAGTATGAATGGGTTGTTTTACCCATGAGAAACAAATTGAAAATGGCAGAAATAAATATTATCACCACGAGCACCTTTTGCATTCTCAAACTCTTGAAAAAGGTGATCCAGCCACTGATGAAAAGGTGAATCAACTGAAGAATGAAATTGATGATTTTGAACATCACCTTTCTGGTAAAGATCTTGACGATGTAGAACAAACTGACTCTCATGATAGGAGGATTCTTGGCGATTTCCTCATCTTCCTTTTCTTCTTCAATATCAGAAGTATGGCTCAATTTACCATACACGTAGATGGACTTTACTGCTGTTCCATGAGTGCCGAGGTCCTTCACCGAAGACCGCAACGCTTCATGGAAGAACGAATCACGAGTGACGGCAACAGACAGATTAAGGAATTCAATGAAAGGCGTGAAAATCAGCGGCGACGAATAGTTCCGTCTCACATAGGTGTACATTCTAGTTTGATCTCCAGCAGACTTCAAAAGAACAAACTTGTACTCCACTTGATACGCCGAGCCCATCAAAAACTTGAAGCTGGATCTGATGTGGCTGAAGACGTAGTATTCATCGTCTTGAAGAGTTTCGATCAACTGTCTGACTTGAATCACCCACCGTTTCTTATTATATGTTGCGATGGTGTTATAGGTTCTTCTCAAGGTTCCGCCAGGGAGGGAAGTCCAGGGCTTTTTGATCACACTTTCGATTTTTCCATAGGTGAATTGTTCATTGAGAATGGTGGAGTTGTCTCCCAAAAGTGCATGGAAGATCGCCTTGGGAGAGACATTGTACCTTCTTTCACTGATAAGGGCATACTCTGGGGTGAAATCGGTTTTGAACGTGGTACTGGTCTTGGTGGTACTTTTCACAAGTGATTCTGTTTTTCCCGATTTGATTGGAGTTTTAGGGATCACATTCACGCTAAGACTAGAAGAATTGGGCGAGTTGGTCCGACTGACTTCTTCAGAAACTCTGGAGAATTCACGGTGTAGGTTGGTCATTGAGAAAGAATTGGGCTTGAGAGTGCTCATTTTAGGAGGATCCGGTCTTCTGTCGAAACTCATGGCTCTATTTCTATTTTTGAGCACTTCAACTTTGCCTGGTTCCGTGGCCGATCTTTCCAAAGATTCTGGTCTTGAAACGACGATTCCAGGAGTCCTCACTGGCGTTGGAACAGGGGTCGAGTCGGGAGTTCCCATGAACTGAGGACCTCTTTCAGGAGCTGGAAATCCACCTTCTTCACGCATCTCTTGCTCTTTTTCAAGCTCCATTTGTTCGTCCATTTTGGCGAAATCTTCGAGAATCTCTTTGGTAAGCTTGGGCTTATCACTAACTTTATTATCGATCAAGTAGTTGACCTTCTGCTTCATGGCTTTACCATTATCCAAGAATAATTTCATTTTGATCACACCATTGACGGTGTACATTTTCACCGAGTCGTACTGTTTCTGAGTCTTGTACTCAACAGACACCATATTGCCAACATATCCTTTGAATAAGGTAACGAATCCCAATGCTTGCATGTAGAAATAAACATGGTTCAAGGTGATGAAACAGCGACCGCTCAATTCTTGTTTCGAGTTTGCGGACCAGATCGATCTGTAACTGAGAAGACAGTATTCTCCAGGCTGAATCACGGTTTCAAATAAGGCTCTCATTTGAATATCGAGCGGAATGAGGTCCTTGGGATAGTATTTAGGATAGAAGATACCGGCGTCACGTCTCGATTGCTGTTTCTGAATCAAGTCGGGATCTTCTTGGAAAAGGTAAGGCTCCATCTGTTTTTCATCCTGGATAGCACTTTGCAAGTAATATAAACCCCAATTGACCGAACCCCAAACGTTGGCAGTCAATGCCGTGGGGACATAGGTGGGGTTGATGAGACTGTAGGATAAAATTGACGACTTCGTGGTGTCGGTGATGAAAGGAGGCTTGATCTGGAGAATTTGGGTGTAGACGTATTTTGAGAATAATCGTTCGTTTTTCTCGATGTGTTTGGCAAGATTACTGGGGGTAATGATTTGGCCCGTGGAGTGATGCACAATTCTGCTGCTAGTGAGTTCTCTATCCATCGTGGTGGCCAAGGTGGACGAAAATTCGGAGATGATTGGCGGATATCTTCCGGAAGCGATATTGAATAAATCGTTCTCTCCACCTGAACGAGAAGTCAGAAGAATACGGTTCCTTTCGTTCTGGAACACTTTCAACCACGATTTCAATTCCAAGAGCGTTTCTGCCTGGAACGTCACCGTCAAGTCACTGGTCTTCATTTCAAAACAAAATCTTCTGTCTTCGTTGGCGTTGTATTTCACATTACACAACAAAATGCCGATTTTGTCAGTTTCTTGAACAAACGTCTTCGAAGGAGAAAGCACAAGCAAGCCGAAAACACCGCCTTTGATGAATGCCCATCTTCGCACCCAGATCGGTTTCGAGGACCTTTCTGTCCATGTTTTCATGAAGAGATACCCGTGCTTCTCGAAGCCCTTTTCGTCAATATCCTCCAACATGTGCTGATTGATCAAGGAGGATTTGTAGTCGTTAGAATTGGAGGAAGGCTGGAATTGGAAAGTGGAAGACTCTTCCACTTGGTTCCGTGCCAAGACCATATCATTCCCAAGTTTCTCTATTGCCAAAGAGTACGAATCGCACCAGCTTCTGATCCGATTAATTTTAAGCCACGATTCCTTGATGAAATTGGCATTAGAGCCGGCGTTGAAAGCAGACCGCTTGTTCTTCCACAAATCAGAACTCAAGCCAACCAATACTTTATCGAGAAGGTTACCGAGAGTGGCTAGTTCCACCACCAAATCCAAGGAGGCATGAATGTAGTCCTTTCTGACCTGGAAAAACTCTTTGGCATCTTCCATGATTCCCGCTGGATCCTTCGTTTTCGGCGTCGAAAGATAGAGCTCCAAGTATTTATCGTGTTTCTCTTGGTAGGCATCGAAATTGCGCCGTATTTCCTTATACTGACTGACGTTTTTGGAGACAATTAAGTTGAGGTTATCGATCACGTACGAATTGACGTTCAAAGCTGACAAGTTTATACTCCACAACGCTTTGAGGCCCAGTAAGGTGGTCTGGAGTGACTGCATCGTATACTCCTGGTCAATAAGACCATCTTGCAAAAAGGAAGGCACCAAATGCTCCAAGAACGAGTTACAGTAGGTTTGGAGTTCCTTGGCATATTTGGGGATTTTTTTGACCGAAGAAACCAACGCAAGAAGCCATTTTTCGATTTTGCTGATCTGATTATCCAAGTGGTTAATACCGGCTCTGAAACTGGGGGAGTCGAGGGCGGCTTCCTTAAAGTTGACTGAGATCAACTTAAACTGTTTGAATGCCAATCCCGGTTTCCTAAGGTCGTCCGTGGTGTCGAAAGCGTCCGCTTCCGTACTGGCAGTAGAAGCGGGTGGAGGATCATCCAAACTGAGTTTTTCTTTGGTTTCAGAAATAGGCGGATTCGAGACGTTATTGGTATTCAAGCGGGCCTGGGAGTCGATTTTGAGGGAACCCGTGACATCAGGGGTGGAAGAAGCGCCGTTGAGCTTGCGGTTCGGCTCTTTGAGGTCTTCCGATTGACTCATGATGGGTTGAATACTCTGTATTGAGGTCTGTCTTGAGGTTTGCAATGAAGTTTGGGTGTTTCAGGTTAAGGATGAATTTGGTTAATTGGAGCCCTGAAAGATTCTAGAAAGGGAATTGAGTGGTTGGATAACAAGAAATTGTTGCCAGAAGAGTAATGTGTTGCTTGGAAGACACAAGCTTGGGGATATAGTTAGGTAGCTATCGTCTTGGTTGTGCGACATACACGCGACATTAGTATAATCAAAAGATCCGGAGCTTCCTTCTAATACAATGCGCGACATTTGTGGTGACGAATCTGGCATGATCATGTAACTTGAGGTGGGTAAAAGCAGGCAATGAAGCCCGAAATGAAGAAAATCTCCTTCTAGCCACGTGTAAAATCCTTTTCTTCGGAATGACTGAAATCTTTTTTATAATCAGGGTGATCTGTCGAAATTTCTTACAACCAGAATGAATATTTCTTATATGTAAAGTAGAACATAATATTACAAGTAATAATAGAAGAAGTGGAAATAAAATAATGCAAGTAAATAGAGTAAAAGAAGTGAATCGAGACGAACTGGATTGATAAGCCGCTATCAATTCAATGTCAAAATATGAAATTTCCCTTAAAGGTCTGTTGCGACTTCTTGCGTATTGTTTGATGAGTTAAATTTTCTTGAAATTAATGCTTGTTTCAATCAAAGTACCATTACTTTTTCTTGGATGGTAATGCTCTTCTTAATCAAGATATCATTACTTTTTCTTAGGATTGTACATGCTCACCGGAGTGTTGATTGGAAACCTGTGGATCCCTGCATTAAGCTTAGAGACTTTAGGTTGCTGAATTTTTTTGGAATCCTTGGAAGGGTCGTACTCTAAAATTGGACCAAATTTGATCTCCTTAGGTTTGACGTTCTCTTTATTGTCCTTGAAAGAATTAGAAGCTCCAGTTAAAATTGAGCCGTCAACTGGCTGCGCTGGCACAAAAGGCACGCTTTGTATTGGAACACCTGTTAAATTCACAGTAGCAGCACCAAACTGCTGATTTGGCATAAATTGTTGTTGGTTCATGTTGGCGGCGAATGGTTGGTCGCCAAAAGTCTGTGGCATCATAATGGAAGTGTCGAATTGTTGGCTGAGTAATTTTTGTTGCTCCTGTTTTTGCATTTCAAATTGTCTTTGCACCAGCATGTATTGTTCTTGCAACTTTGGGTGCAAAGAAGCGAAGGGAACGAAGCCACCCCCGAGATTGACCATCAATTGTTGTTGTCCTGGTGGAATGAATTGTGAGGTTTGTGCAAAAGTTTGGCTATCGGCTGGAATAACATTATCACGTAAAGGTGTAGATGAAACCATGTTAGGGTACATCTGGCTAGGAATGGACTTCGCTCTCATCAATGGAGATTCCATAGCAGGCGAAGGGGATGGTGGTGAGACGTTCATGCTCTTGTACTGATTGATATTTCCAGTGGACTTGGAATGGTTAATTGACGGGTGGACATTGGACTTATCGGATGCAATAGGCGATTCTTCAAAATGACTTCTGATGTTTTCCTGTTGTTTCAACATGCTTTGGTTAAATTTCTGGACAATGTCTGCATTATAAATAGGAGCGGTTAATGGACCCTGAAGCATAGCAAAGTCATTGGAGTTTGCCTTGTTGGTGTCGATTCTTAATTGACTGCTTGGCTTAATTGGGGATTCGTGCGAGATTCTGCTGCGATTAGGCGAGATCTTATATGGAGAAGAGTCTGCAAGAACGGTTTCGTTATCATCATCCTTTTCTTCAATAGCTTTGTGAGGTACCGATTCGAATTGATGCCCAGTAGATGCACCAAGATCCATGATATTTATGTTGGTTTCACCGTTACCAATATTGAAGTTCACATCGTGCACGAAGTAACCAAGAATGGAAGACTTCTTTTCATCAAACTTATTGCTGCCTTCGTAGTCTTGAGAGTCATTATCGTAGATGATTTGTACGATTGACAATCTCTTGCCTATGTAGCTGGCCCCATTCAACAAGAAATTTAAATAGCCTGCAAAAAACTGCTTCATGAATGGGGTATGAATTTCATAAGACTCATCGTTAAAAGAATAATAACCGTTCACCAAGTCAACATGCTCCACTAATAATCTTGTGTTGTTGGACTCATCATATACCTTGGTCAAACACTTCCACGTGAGCATGGAGGGTTGTTCTTGATCATCCGATTTATTGAGGATTCTGGCATCAAGCTTCATATTTGATTCAAAAATTCCATCTGCGAAATCCAAGCTTCTCTCTGGGCCAGTCATGTTCAGAGCCACTGATTGCGGGGATGCATTCGAATCATAAGAAACGTTCATTATTGGATGGTGACTGATTTGCCAAACTGGAATTTTCGCTTGTCTCAATCTTCCCACAAGTGAAGTTGGGAGAAGATCCTGGCGAGTTGAAAGTTCTGAAGACTCATACGATGAGTTGTATGCTGATGACAATTTGGTGAAGGAATGAGTAAAGCCTTGGTTAGAATTCTTTGTGTAGGTCATGTTAAATGCTTTGGGGGATAAGGTAAATGAGAACTGAGATCCATGATTATTCTTAGGCGAGGATAATAAAAGATCCAATTCATGATCAATGATTTCATTAGTTTTGATGGAGTCTATCCCGTTTGGACCACCAATGGCAGAGGGATAACTGGAGCTGTTCATGAGGTGTTCGAAAGGCGTCTTGATTAATTCGTCGAGATCATCGAGATTATCGTTAATCAATGATTTGTTGTTTGAAGGAGTAGACGACAGCTTTTGACTTTTAGTTTGCTTGTCCAATTTCTTTGACTTGGCCAAACGGAACAATCTGGAAGAGATTTGCTTGGAAGTTCTTAGTATACCGGTTTTGTTGAGAAGCATGCGGGAAAGGACCTTGTTTTGTGAAGTGTTCTTGAGGATCGAGGTACTACTATAACCAGTATGGTTGTTTCTGAAATCCCTATACTTCAAAAAGCACTTGATGAGGATGTCATCAAGTTCAGGGTACCACACCTTGTCACCGATATCGCCTGCTGAAGTTATGGAGGATGAAGGTGGAAGAATCGGTTTGTTGTGCTTTCTTTTGGGGACCGGCGAATCGATGGTGGAGTCGATTTGAGATGCAATGGAGTTATTGGGGGAGTCCAAGACCGAAGCCGTGGACAATTTCCGGCGTTTGATCGATTTGGAGATGGACAAGTCGATTCTGGACTTGGTTTCAAGGTCTGTTTTTGGTTTGATGGGAATGAGATTAGGAGCAGACTCAAGAGACCGCGTGCTTCCTGGATCCTCCAAAGTGCTGGGAGGCTCTGATTGGGATTCAGGGGTGATATCAGAGGTCTCTGGTTGCTTATGTTTTTCGGTTGTTTCTTCCGATTGTGCTGATTTGTGTTCGTCGTCATCCGCGGCAGTCTGTTGAGAACTGCTGCTTCCTCCTGATTTCTGAAGTCTTTTTGGCGTCAAGAACTCCTTTCCCTCTTCATAGATCGAGGAGAGCGACGTCAAGTTGGAGTCTCCCAAGGACGACCACAAGTCGTCCTCGTCTTTCTTCAAGGAGTCCAAAAAACGAGTGCCGCCGGAACGAGACGAGTTTGGCGGCGTCAGAAGCGCCGGGAACGGCTCTTGCTTCCGTTTGAGAGACTGGAAGAACTTATGCGGAGAGGCCGAGTTGACCGGGGATTGGAAGTGGAACGAGGGCAGGAAACTGAGGCCAAAACTGAATGTGGGTGTCATCGATTTGGTTGTGCGTTGACCTCGAGGGGTATGAGGATGGGGGCTGCCGGTGGCAGTATTGATGGGACCCGCCGCTCCAGAGGCTCCAGAGGCGCCAGAGGAGCCGGCGGACGCGGCTCCTGGCACTTGCAAATAGTTGGACAGAGACATGGTGGGTCGGTCTGTTCGTGGAGATAGAGATCAGGAATTGTGTTAATTGAAATAGTAGCACGCTCGACACGCGAAGAAGAGTGACTCCTGAAACAAACAGACGCGCTTTATTGTTCGGGTGGGGTGGGCGAGAGCGTGGAACGAAAGTGGAACGAATATGCGCGGGCTGGCTGGGTAACAAGGGGAGTTTGGAACGAGGAGAGCAGACATGGTTACGGAGAGGAGGGGTGGGAGCGGTGGAGGAGGTATTTGGAGCCACGAGGGATCCCATTGGGCTCGAGTAGAGTACAAGTGAACAGGCCCATCAACTAGTTCTGGGCCCACGCTTACATAACCAGGGTTTGGAGGGTATGTCTATTTAGTAACAGATTTGTTCCGCCCATACGTCACTATACGCGGGAGAACATTTTGGGAGGGTTGCGACTCGCGTCGCGACCTGATCTGATAATCAGGTACGTTAACCGATACGGAATATTTGTGCGCTAGCAAGTGGAGACCCGGCCAGCACCACGCGATAAATAATAAGGAATTATTAGCTTCAAATTATATATCCGATGATCGTAGTGGAACGGGAATTAGCCTAAGTGGGACTAAAATCATCTTTTGCGGGTGGTTGCATGCACGATTTCCTCCACCAAGGCATCGCAGAGTCCCGGCTGGAGTTTTTCACACTCTGCAAGGAAGAGGATCGCTCTTTCTACTGTGCTTTTGGTGGCACTGGATCTGCTGCGGTGGTGAACCTGCTCGAGACAGTAGAAGAGGAGGTGGGCGGGAACCTTAATCTGAGCCTTTCCCAGCTCATCTTTTATCGGTTCATTCTTTCCCAGTTCATCCTTGCCCATCGGTTCCGGCACCGGCGCCAAATCGGGCGGCGCTATTGTCGTTGTGCGAAAGTCCCAGATCGGCGGCAGCGGCCGGGGTTCCTCGAGATTGATACGGTACCGTGGACGAACAATTCTGGAGCCAAGTCCCGCTATCATTCTTGTTAGTTTTGATTGGGAGTGTCTGGAGCCGCCGCTGGACACAAATGGATGCTGCAAGAGTAGCGTGGCCGGCGGACGCCTGGTGGGATCCTTTACCAAACAGGCCCTTACAAATGCTTTGGTCGCAATCGCATAATTGCCCTCCAACACCGGAGGCAGCTTTTTGGGTATTTCAAACAAGATTTTCATGGGGTCGAACTGTGCCAACGGCGGTGCTCCCGTGACCATTTCGTAAACTGTGATCCCTGTGGACCATATATCTGCTTTTTCATCGTATCCTCCGCCCGCTTTGCGCCTGGTAATCACTTCGGGAGCCATCCAATACGGAGTGCCAACAAAAGTGTTCCTTTTGGCCCTGGTCCGTGTGAGCTCGCCACTGACGCCAAAATCAGCCAATTTGACCTCGCCGGCTTCGGTCAACAAGATATTGGCCAGCTTGATGTCCCGATGCACCTTCCCTTCTTGGTGTAGATATACCAATCCTCTCAAGACATCGCGCATGATATAACCGACGATCTCTTCTGGAAGCTGTTTGTAGTGTTTGAGTAGCTCGGAAATGGAGCGACCTCCACAGTACTCCATGACAATGAACAAGTTGACGTCATGGACGAAAGTTTCGTAGTATCGAGTGATATGGGGACTGGAGAGCCGCGACAAGAGGTGGATCTCTTGCACAATCAGGGTGATATCTTCGCGGCTCTCATCTAGATTGAGAACCTTGATGGCATAAACCTTGCCCTCTCGACTTGCCCTATAGACGTCGCCGAAGTTTCCTTTGCCAATACACTCGTGGAAGTGGTACATGGAGCTTGTGGACTAGAAAATTGATGATTTCGCAGCCACAAATGGGTGCGAAATACGCCAATGAAACTGTACATATTGGCAGTATCCATAGCTCCAGGTGAGTATCTACACAAATTAGAGCTATAATTGGGGAATGGGGGCTTACATCTTGTTAGGTATCGTTATGATTCATTAAATAGAACTAACCGTTTGGTATCTATGTACTTATTATTGGGGTCCGCACCCAAAGTCACTTTCAGTCTCATTACTCGAGGTAATTAAAAAACTCCTTCAATTACTCGTGTGGATTTCTGCAAGTGTACTCTCCCCATTCTCATCACTCGTGGATATCCGCGCCCAAAATGTACCGCTTTTGCTTCCAGTACTCCAATGCCTCGGGGGTCAAGAACTCCTTGTTCACGGAAAGTTGATCCATTTTGCTTCCGTTCAACAATAGCAATTCGCTGACCACAAATAATTTCCGAGGTGTCGCAGAAGTCGAGTCCTCATTGACCTCCACATACTTACGCAAGGAGTACTCAAGAATCGAGATCACTTGACTTCCGTGCTTGCTGTTTGCGGGTAATTGAAGGTGAGTCCCCACGTCTGCACCACACCCAATTGATCTCAGAACTTCTTGTATATCGATCTTTTGGATCGCCTTGAGTAAGGTTGTGCTGGGATCTTGGATTTTGGTAGCGAACATTTTTGCAATATATTTTGCTCGAATATACTCGAGTCTTTGCTCGTGCGGTGTTGAAGCATCTGGTTTGTTTGGTCTACCAGCAGCAGGAGAACTTGGCGAACCACTGGGAGAACTTGAAGTGGCATCACTCAAATAGCTGTTGGCAAAATTGTTATTGACGTATTTCAACAAGAATCTAACTTCATTCTCAAACTTGTCCAACTTCAAAGATTTGATTTTGCTGATATGCGATCCCAAATTTCTGTGACAGGAAGCACACTTTACGCAAAAACACACCAAGAAGTTGATCGAGACCCATTCGACAGATTCCAGTGATCCACAGTCTGAACAAAGATGGTTGGAGCTGTTAGGTATTGAGCGTACCATATTGTAAAATGTATCTTGTGATTCCAATGGTGACTTCGAGGTGATGGAAACGGGAGAGACCGATCTATCACCTTGCTGACTCATAATTGGTGGTTTGAAATCAGTGAGTATCTTGAGGTTGTGCCTTCCATTACGTTTAATGCTTGCTCTGACACCACCTCTGCTTGAATGTTCTTTTGCAGATTTGAGTTCTTTTCCGGTAGTATTTTCAATTCTGGAAGTGTTAACAACTTGACCAGCATTGTAGAGCGCTTTCATCCATTTGCTTCTTTCCTCTTCATTGATTGCTTGGAAAACATGCCTATGTCCCAGAGAAGTCATGATCTCGAAACAGTTTTGTCTTTTTTCGTAATTCAAAGCTTTAACGTTCGATAAGGCGACTTCAATAGGTTTATTTATTGGCGAAGTACCCTTTCTCCAGTCAGAGTATTCGATAAGTCTCCCCTTGTTAAGGACCACCCATTCTTTATGCCATCCCTGCTTACCTTGACCACCTAGAGTGTACAAAATTCCAGAGATCTCAGAATCTTGATTGGAATTTGACATGTTGGATGTACTCAAATCATTGAGTTTTTCAGATTCACTGAAAAAAATCATGTCCAAGTTTTCCTTGGTAATTTCTGTGTTATCATCGATGGATGTTCCCGCTGGGAAGTTTTCTCCACCAATGGGGCTCAATAATTCGGATTCCAGCAATTCAGTGATTTTTGGTTCTTGAGTCAAACCCAAGTCAGCAAACTCATTGGAGCTCACCGGTTTATTAGGACTACCCAGAATTTTGACGTAGCTTAACCTATTGTATCTGATTGCTTTAGTGAGTTCTTCATTAGTTTGACTTGCCTCGATCATTTGCCTCAATTGATACTTTTCACTATTGAATCTAAGTAGCACGTTTAGATAAACCTCATATTGTTCAGGTAGTAAATTTTTGCTTGTTTTGAGATCGTTGTAATCTTTGAATCTCAATAAATTGGGCTTTTTAGGATCGAATTGAACATTCACGAATTTAAATAGCTTCTCGAGTAGTTCATTAAAATATTGATTGTTAGTAATCAGATTAAGTTGATTCAAATAGTCAAATTTGGAAAGTTCGAAAGTTTTCCTTTTTTGCAAGAGCTTCAATTTTGGTCTTTCCTTGTCATTCGAGAGATACTTGTTCAACCATGCGTAAAATTCTTTGGAGTTAGCCTCGAAGTTCTTTTTCAAATGATGCAATTCCGTAGAGGAAGAAGAAGATCCCGCACTCGCCGAGGATGAGGTTTGTGCTCCATCAAAAGTGGTAGCGATTTGACACAACTTTTGGAGTAGTTTCAAATCAAAAACATCTCGTATCAAAAACTTCATATTTTTTTCAAAAGGTTCGATGATTGAATTCAATTGATTTTGGAACTGAGAAGGAAAGCCCAAATAATCGAGGATTGGGTTGAATGAAAGATCAGTCAAGGAGCTGATAATCTCCACAATTTTAATTTTGAACGAAAGAAGCCTTTTCATTGTATGATCAAGACCTCGAAGTTCATCTAGCAAACTCTGACACGCTTTTTTGAATGGGGATAAGTTTGCTTCGTATCTTTTGAGTTTATTTCTGAATTCTGGCCCATCTTCGAGAATAAGGTGAAAACTCTTTTTCAAATCGTAAAGTTTGAGTGGCTTATTATTGAGTTTATTAGGTACTGGATGTCTGACTTTTTCATGCGTTTCAATTATTGCAGAATTGGCAGTATCTGTGCTATCGGAACTAGGAGTGACGTCAATTGACAGATCGATCCAGACGTTGAATTTGAACAAGAAGATATACTCGTTCGTGCGATTGTCGTATTCCCAAACGAAGAAGTTCAAGAGCGATTCCTCGTAGATGTCATGCTTGAATTTATCGTTGATGATAATTTTTTGAATGTCTTTATTTTCATGATCAATAGGTAAGTGATCGAAGTTGATTTTGGAGATTTGTAAATTGCTCAAATCCTCTTTGATGATGGCAGTTTCCACCGAACTCACGCGCTCAAGCTTATTGCTTATTTGTTCTGTCAAGTAGTCTGTTTCTTGTGGTGCAATTGCCGGAGAATTGGATGCATCGAGCTCAGAGGTGAGTCGTTTGTGGTGATCGGCAATATCATCATTCTTGGAGTAAGACTTCACCAAAATCAACGATTTGTGAGTGCTTTCATTGCTCGATCTTATAGATACACTCAATTTGACCCTTGTGTTTGTTGAAGGCACTTTGGCCAATAATGGCGTTTTGGCGTTTAATTGAGGATTATCCACGTAGCTCACCGGTTTCGAGTCGCCATTGGTGCCAGTGGCAAGAATCGATTCCACGTTCTTCTCATCGTTCAAGGTCACCGTCAATCGATTGCTATCGTACTGGTCCAAGAAGATGGCCTTGTTGAGTGAGAACGATCCTGAATTGGACTGTTGATACGGGAATACTAATTTGGATAGTGGGTTCATATGGAATGATTAGGGGGTAGGGAAACACCACTGAAAGCGGTAAAAAACAGTATCAACAATTATAAATTATTGTGTGGGTAGTCGATTGTGGAAAAAGGGAATGTGATTGTCAATCGAATCTGGTCGGAATGTCAGCCGACTCGAGTTGAAGCAGCGAAGGCTGTTAAGCGTAAACAAGATCAATAGTTGTGCGCGGTCGTGTATGCGCAATCTAAAATGGTTGAGCAGCTGCAGCAGGAAATCATAGAGATAGAAAGGACTATAATTAGCAAGAAGTGGTAAAAAAGAATCAAAAAAGAATGCGATTTCTGTGGATCGAACACAGGACCTTCAGATTAACTGTGACTGAATCTCTTCAGTCTGACGCTCTCCCAACTGAGCTAAAACCGCACAAGAACCCATGCCGGGAGTCGAACCCGGAATCTTTTGATTAGAAGTCAAACGCGTTAACCATTACGCTACACAGGCGGCTTGTTGAGTTAGGAATTGGGTGGTAAAATAGGTCAAGTTTAATGGGTGGAAGCTTCGACTTCGGTTGTGGAAGAAATTCAATTTGACCGCTATTTAAGCTTCAAAAATACTGGAATAACCTATATTTTGATATAAGTGAAAAAATGGATTAATTCAGTTCAACTTCACTCTCAATTATTCTTTGGAAGGGAGGCATTCGGACACTTTTATGCGCTACAAATGATAATACGTCGTTAGTCATCTAATAAATATTCTATGCAAAGAAATTAACATCAAGCAGCTTTTCACGGAATACCTTCCATTCCTGGTAAACCGGCACATTGGTCCCGAGGACCACTTGGGTTGAAGTTGCGGTTTCCGGAAGCTTCAACTCATCATTGACTTGAATCTCAAATCTAAGGTCTGTTCTTGGCAAGAGAGCAGTGTACTTGGATTTATCTTTTATGCAAATTACTTTAACAAAGTAAAGAAAGCGGCCGAAGTTTTTCACTTGGGTCACCGAATGTGTCGGCCTTTCTGTTGGTTTGATCTTTTTCGGCATTTGTGAGCTGAGTTGTGACTGGGTCAGTCCAATTACTCTTTTTACTACCTGCTCCTGAGGGGCATCTCCTCTTTTTACGGCCTGTTCCTGAGTGATTTCCCTTCCCTTCACTGTCTGATCCCGAGTTTCCAAGGCATCTTTGACCACCACATAATTATACCGATTGACCTTGAGCCATTCTAAGAACCCCCTCATATATTCAGTATTTTTCATGGTGGCGTTGCACCCCTTTTGGGGTAAACTGCGTACAAGCTCGGTAATTTCAATAAATCTATTATTGATCCCACCTTTCTGAGTCGTCAAGAACGCCCCGGATTCAGCCATGGACACAAATCGCGACACGCTTATCGAAGATTGCTGCCGTAATTGTGTCGACGGTTGCAGGTGTAAAGTTTTGAGGATGTTCTTCACTGCAAGATTTGATGTTGTGGGGTCATCTCGAGGTCCAGGGAACTTAAATTCTTGTGTTTCAAGAGCATTATTTTTTGGGCCCTGCGGAATAAAATCACGTATTTTACTGGCGGTCTTCATCTGGCTATTGCCAACATTCTGTGATAAATGTTGCAAAGGTTTTCTTGTCCTCCGTTGTGAAGCTTGCGAGTTTTGATAGCCTGAGTTTTCGTTTGATGCTTGATTGAGCCGTCGCTCTCTTTTCATTCTTTTGAGGTTTGCCTCCGACTGCATCTTGTAGAGCTCGAAGGGGTCTGGTGCCCTTTTGGGGGCTCCCATGGTGTAGTGGCGATAGTGTTGTAAATGTTGCAAGAAGCAAACAACGCGTAGAGATTTTGGAAAGCGCGATAAGGCACGTGACCGAGGAAGCCGTTGATTTTGGATGCAAAAAGAGGAACGGTGGGAAAACAATAGAACGAAAGTGGGGAAGAAAGAAAATTTCAGTTGCAACCGAAAATATGGAAGAATGAAATATTGAAATTACAGGGTAACAGAAGAGAAAATAGTAGATTTATAATTGGATCTGGTAGTTTAAGCTACATTATTAGTTTAATTGGATACAATTTATATGAATGCAAAACATCTAGTAAAGTATATGATCTAGTTGAAAGTGTAAGGAATGTGATTCAGTTGAAAGAATTATGATCTCTTAGTGAAAATAGTATTTGAAAAAGGAGAACTAATTGATCTTTTAGTGTGATTAATAAAGGTAAGAAGTATGATCTTTTAATGATTGTAGAATTGAATTTTGTTCGTATGAGGCATTTTGATGGTCTTTTCAAGCGTCGGTTTTTTCCTTAAGTTAGGGTTGGGTTAAGGTGAAATGTTAATTTATTTCTTCTTCTTGAGTTTAAGATGAGGTAAGGTAAAATGATGTTTGCCCGAGTCCACACTGGAAGAAAGAGAATTTAATGAATTCAAACCGGCCAAATCGAGCTCCGAATTATGCTTCGAGACGTTGGCCAGCAGGATGCGTTGGAAATGGGTTTTGTTGCCATGGTCTCTGCGTTGAAGAGGCGTCCTTTTACCTGCAAGATCAAGTGAAGACAACGACAGTAACGTCGTTCTGGGGAGATCATCGCCTCGGTAAATTGGAGCTGGTTCGTCCTGGTTGGGTTCGTCATCGTCGTCGACTGCATCGTTATAAGAAGGCACTTGGCAAAGAGCAGACACGTCGATACTGGAGCTTCTGGTTGGTATTTCGATACTAGGACTTTCAGAATGAGTGGTTTGGTGTCCATGGTGTCCGTTTTGTCCGTTTTGTCCATTTTGACTGGCAGGATAGTCGAAGTAACTATCAAGATTGACCATGGATCCAGGCACCGAGTTCATTGGCGAGTTTCCGGCACTTTGGATCCGGAGCTGTTCCATTGGACTCTGCGGTGAGTTAAGGTCGTAGATCTTGTCGTAGACATGCTGTTGGTATAATGGAGGAGCGTCATCTTCTCTGTCCAAGTCGTTGTCGTCGCTTTCGTCGATGGAATCGACAGAGGTGTTCATGCTTGGGGACAATACGTGGCCATCTTTACGGTCTTTCTTGAACAAGATATCTTCCATGCTTCTGTCTTGAACCACGTAGCCAGTCTTGTGCTCCACTCTGAAGTGCTTACCAATCACATGGCCAGTGTTGGCACTAATATAGACGTAGATAGGTACGTTGGCTCTGAGCTCACTGCTATGACCGGATTGGTTTCTCAACTGGAGGGTGATTCTCAATCTGTGTCTGACCTGGATGATATCGTTTTTCAAATCACATGTTTGGGAGATATTTTTGAGGTTATCGGGCACTTTGAAATGGGTCTTTATCACCCATTGATCAACAGAAAGCGTATCAGGGTCAGGGCAGGTCAATTTCTGTTTTCCTGCAAAAATCTCCCATTCAGGAGATTTTCCTTCCGAGTGTTGAAGATGAAAGTGTTGCACAATACAAGCATTTGCTCCCTTCAAAGTAAGTCCTTTGGCTATCGGCACTATCAAGATCTTGATGGGGATTCGCGAACCAATTGCCACTCCCTTCTTGGGGATACTGACGTTGTATTGCACTTTTCCTGGCCAAGTGTTGCTGATATCGATGCTATCGACTAAATTCAAATTTGCCGGGTGCAAAGTTCTGACAATTCTGATAAGCTTGCTGGTGACAAAAGGCTTGTCGAAACGGCCTCTTTCAATCGAACAGTTCATTTTGTAGTGCAAAGTGGCGGATGGGATTCCTTCCACCGTCTCGGAGATATTGGCAGGAAGATATACTTTGAAAGGCAAATTGTAGTTTCCCTTGGGCAAAAGGAACGAATGGTGACTGGAAGTGTGCACGTTCTCGAAAGGCGTGCCGTCGATACCATCTTGAGGAATCAAGATTTTTGATGGTTGTTGGTGGGTTTTCAGTCCCAAATGAGGCTGAGAGTTGGCTCTAAGAAAAGATGGTCTTTCTTGGTCTGGAGGCGTGGTACCGGCCATTTCGTCCAAATGGACGTCGGAGTTGTTTCTGGACTTGTTTTTCTTCATTGTCTCCATTTTATGGTAATTGACGAAATTATCACCATAATTACCAAATACAATTTGACCATCGGGCGAAGTCAAGAGATTATTCCAGTCGACCCTCAAGACACAGAGACGGTCGAAGGCTTGTTCTCCGATACCTCCTTGGCTCAGACGGCAAAAGTATTCTACGTTGTATTCTCCGATGAGGTTCAACTTGATCTTTTTGACATGCATATCTTCGGGAATGGAGATTTTGACATTGCCTTCGAACGGCACCGAATCGATCTCGAATTCGTTTCCGCGGACCAACAAGAGGTCACGGTGTGGCGAGGTGAGCTTGATGTCAAAAAGCGCAAGGGAGATATTGTGGTGCTTGAACATCGTGAATCACAATCGAATCGAAGGAATTAAGGGTTCAGCCGTGTTAGGCAATATGGAGCGGAAATAGTGTGAGAAGCCCTCGAAGGTTCAGGATGTGGCAGGTCACGAGGCTGAAAGCTAGCCTTATGGACTATGAAAATGGGGTGATATAAATCGACGTCAGATGTGACAGCTCAGATTCACCGGCAGTGATGGCGGTGTTGGCGAGCGTGGGGCGTGGGGTTCTCTGGGGCGCGAACCAGGAAAAGGAGATGTGGCGGAGGTGGCTGAAGGTGGTAAGTCCGTGAAAGAATAGCAGGGATCTGACCGGTTATATAATAAGATGAAGAAGAAAGGAAGGAGGTATACGAAGCTAGCTAGCTATAGGAGTTGAATCATCGGAGCCGGTGGCGTGCACCGACCGGGCGTCACCCCTACAACTGTTGCGCGTTGGTGTGTTCCGCAACCTCAGTTATCGCTGGAGATGAGCCCGTTGCGCGGCGATGTAGTGAGGACCACCAAAGCCGGCACTCGGATCCGAGAATTAAGCTTTGGAAGTGTTCCGATCCTGCGCGCGAATCATCTCTGGTAGTGCGGTAGTGACACAAGTGACTCCGTCGCCGTGTCCACCGGTGCCCCACTTTGGCGTTAATCTCGGGGGCGATCGGATCCAGACCGGAAATGGGCTTTAGCAAGCTTATGTTTCTCGAGGCGGGAGTCAATTGTTCTTGCGCGCAAGCAGGCGCGGCGTGCACCGCCGCCTGCGCCCGGGCACGCAACGGGGAACCACCCTGCGTATGATGTCGTCTATTTTGCACCCAAGTAACGAATTGATGAGCGAATTGACGAGCGAAGCGAGTCAATGAGTGAATTAAATGTAATTATGAACGAAATTGATGAGCGAAGCGAATCAATGAGTGAATCAAATGAACTAAAAAATTAATGAATTGATGAGCGAAGCGGATGTTAAAAGAATAAGAAACTAGATGAATGAGGAACTCAAAGGAATAAGTGAATTAAAGGAAGTCAATTCAAGGAATGAGTAAATTAAAAGAATGAATAATTTAAACGAATGAGTAAACTAGCAATGAATAGATTAAATGAACGAGTAATCTAAAATGAGTAATTGGTGATACTTTACGTATTTTGTATGAGTTTTCTTGCTACTTCTCTTAAATTTTTTACAAGCAGGATCCAAAGGCCTTGTTCACTCAATTCTTCCAGTCTATTCTATTCATTCGATTCTATCCATTCTATTAGTATGCTTCTAAAGCAATGAAAGCTCAGTTGTATATTTTCCAATCTATATGCGTCTAAAAATTGAGCTAAGTTCTTATCAATATTTCCAATTTAATTTGCGTCTAAAGAGTCGAACCTTCACGGTCTTCTTCTTTCTTTTAATCTATTTGCATCTAAAGAATCTAACCTTCACGGTATTTTCTTTCCAATTTAATTCTTATTTTTTAATCTCCTTTTCGTTAGGTAGACGATTCGAAGGTCTCCAAGTAGCGACGGACGACATCGGCACCCCAGAAGCGGCCACCACTTTGGGCCCAAGCCAAATGGCCTCCCAAATCAGTCTCCACAAGCGAGACGTAAGGGTTGGCCTTGGCCTCGAGAATTGGGAGTCTGGTACCCACACATGGATCATCGGTGGAATTGAGTGCCAAAGTAGGAGTGCGGATTCTAGGGAGGTTCTTGACAGGTGAACCGTCACGGTAGTACTCGAAAGAAGAGCCGTACTTGGTCAATTTGTAAGTGTAGAGCTGGTCGAATTCCCATGTCTTGCGCACGCCACGTCCGGCTTGAAGCAGCTGCGTGTTGAAAACATGGCTGTTGTGCAGGGTGAGTTCCTTGAAGTTATTTTGCACCAATTTGTACAAGAACGTAGTCAAAGCAGGGTTGAACAATAAGGAACCAGACCACGACGAGTCGATGTGATGAGCACTATCGACCAAGTCCCATCCACATGCCACAAGACAGGATGCCTTGATGTGGTCAGTGCCTTCACCCAAGTAGTTGGCTAACATGATGGCCCCAAAAGAGAAGCCAACTGCGTAGATCGACCGCTGTGGATATTTACGGTGCAAGTCTTCCACCACTTCGCCAATATCGCCGGTACTGACGGCAGTGTAGAGCGTTCCGGTGGTGATTTTGGTTCTGCAACAGCCCCTGTTGTTCAAGACCACGGTATCCCATTCTGGGTCGATCGAACCGGTAAGATGGCGGATAAGTGGCTCGTGACTGCCACCGGCAAGACCATGGAGAATAACCACAATTGGCGCAGTGGACTCGCTCATTTGTTGCTCCCTTTTGCTCAATTCGTCAGTGCTGAAAAAACGGGTGTTTGGGTGTAATCTTGGACTGTCTTTGTGCATATTGGCCTGGTACTTTTCATCAAAGACCTCTTTGGTTTCAGATGGGATCACCCAGTCCAACGAGCAGATACCACTGTCGGAGTAAGTGAAGATCTCACGGCCGTAAAAAACCTTCTCTTTGGATACAGCAGAAGTATAGTAAAGCGTCTGGAGCACACCGTTGAAGAGTAATGGGTTCAACCATAACTTGGAAGGGAAGTTGAGTAAGTCGACGATTTCGGAGTGTTTTTGCTGAGAACCGTCTTTGGAAGCAATATCAACAGACTCTCCGTGATGCACTTTCACGTTGGCCCTGAAGCCCCATCTCCAGAAGTTCATTGTGTCTGCAATTGAAGACCCTTGGTAAGAATCAGTGAGATCTTTATCTGTGTCGATGAACCTGCAGATAACACTAGCGAGATTTAGATGTTGGGCCGAACAGACACGTTTTGAAGAAGTGGGACGTATTTGAAGAGGAAGGGGTCTATTGGGATATTGAAGGCCTGGATTAGATGTGGAGTAGGGTTAGCTACGACTTGGTGCAATTTGCTCGTAATGGAGCCAAAAATGAAGGTCTGCGGCCGTCTCGGGTTCTCGGGTAAACTAACTACGATCTCACGATTGATGAACAATACAAATCGCACAAGAACGGCTTTAATTAAAGGATAACGGCTTCATGAAAATAAGGCTTTATGAAAATAAGGCTTTAGTACCAGTAGTACTAACAACTTTAATAAAAGTATTGATAACACCTTGAGTATACATAAAGAAGGGCTTTAATACAAATATTCATGACGACTGCAATATAATTGTTAATGAATTTTACATAAATATCACAATAATGAACAGAATGCTACGAATTCACTTGATTTTTTTGACACGCTTAGCTTCTCATATTCATGGATTTTATCGATTCGCTTTCCTCATCTAAAAGATACTAATTGATTTACTCATTGATTCGCTTCGCTCATCAATTCGTGAATACTACATTTTTTGCCAGGTCTATCTATTGTCTATACCTTTGCCTGGTCTCTTTTCAAGGCTGCTGCCTTGACGGCAGATTTCGATTTTTCAGAGGACTCGCTCTTGTCGAGGTGTCCACGATCATCAAGGTCAACAGAACCGGCACTTTCAAACAAAGAAACATGGCCTGCTAATAAGCCCAATGTCTCCAAAACCTGGGAAGGCTCGTTAAGATGGGAAGTAGCAATGGTTTGCTTCGATGCAGAACCGACAGCAACTGGGTATACACCGTAGGAGCCAAACTCATTCTTTGGCAAGTCGTTCAAGTGCCATTCAGCTTCAATCTCCTTCAACGATCTGAACATGTCCTCATCGGTCAAGTCATCACCAAGACAGAACATGAAGTCGGGAAGTTGGTCCAATGGAACGTCACTGCGGTGTTTACGCACTGGCAGCGTATCCTGTTTTTCTCCATGTGGATTGAGAACTAATCTCTTGACAATTTCACCCTTGTTGACAAACTTAGGTCTCACTTCGATGTTGGCCTTACCAGCCATAATTTCAACTTCGTACTCCTTAGCAACGGTGTCCTTCAATTCGTTCAAGCACTTTTCAGCTTGGTACAGACCCAATTCTGGGTCTGAACGACGGTAATGCCAGGTCAAAGCCACCTTCTTCTTCTCGATATTGGATCCTGGAGTCTTTTCAGTGTAGACTTTGAAGACGTCTTCGACCTTGTCTTGCCACGACATGTCAAATGTAGCAGCCAAGTTCGTCCATTCCTTTGAGCCAACATCTCTCATGAAACATCCATGTTCGGCCGATAAACCAATGTGCTTGGATCCGAGCCACTTGTCCAAGAAGACCTGGTCTCTACCGGATATCACCCAGATTTGATTCTTAGGGTCAGCACTCAAATCGTCAAGGATCCTGTTCAATCTGGAAGATGGAATGGCTGCTGCAGGATCACGAATAATTGGGGTCAAGGTACCATCGTAGTCGAATAAGAACAATCTTCTCTTGGAATTCTTGTAGTTATTCAAAAGTAAAGGACGGTTCAATGCAGGGGTATGGTGGGTTTGGTGAGTTTTGGAAACATGCTTGATCAAGTGACTCAAGAAGTTGGAAGTCCAGTTTTGAATGGTATTGGAGATCACCTGGGAGTACAATTTCTTTTCTAATTTCTTCTTATCTGCGGTCAGCATGGTAAGAGAGTCATTAAGAGTCTTGGCAATACCAACAGAGTCCCAAGGGTTGACCATGATTGCTTCATTGAGAACGGAAGCGGTTCCGGTGAACTCAGACAAAACCAAAGGCGAATTGTTCTCCTTTTGAGTAATGACAAACTCGAGGGACGTGGTATTCATACCGTCTCTAACAGAGGTAATCAAGGCCAAGTCAGCGACCCGCAACAAAGCAAGGTATTCTTCTTTAGCAATACGCATTTGGTAATGCAAAACAGGGGTAGAGTTCAAGTTTCCGTATTCACTATTGATATGGTTGACCAATTCGGAAACCTTCTTTTCCACTTTGCTAGATTGGGTGTATCCAGGACTGGAAACCTGTATCAAGACCACCTTATCTCTCCACTCAGGATACATTTGTAAAAACATTTCGAATGCTTGAAGTTTTTGCACCACACCACGGACGGTGTCGAGTCTGTCTCTTCCGACAATGATTTTTTTATCTTGATAGATTTCACGCAAAGCGTTGACTTTTTCGTCGATTTCTTCGTTGAAAGCGTCATGCTCGGTCTTTTTGGTGTCGATACCAATTGGCAAGGTTTCGACGAAGATGGAGGATCCGTAAGCAAGCACCTTATTAGGAGTCACGTCATAGCCAAGCACACGCGAGCAACATGACAAAAAGTGTCTTTTGAAGGAGTCAGATTGGAAGGAGATGCTGTCGGCACCCAACATACCGTCTAACAATTGTGTTCTCTTGGAGAGACATCTGAAATATTCAGAAGATGGGAATGGGGCATGTAAGTACATGCCAATATAAGCATCTGGGAACTCCATACGAAGCAATTGCGGTAATAACAAGAGGTAGTAGTCATGAATCCAAATAATGTCACCAGGACGATAAATGGACTTGATTTTCTGGAGGTAAGCTTCGTTGAACTTGACGTAATCGTGCCATGCCTGGGCCTCCGCTCTTCCGTCCGAGGCTTGGCCCTGGATATAATGGAAAACCGGCCACAAGTAGTCTTCGGCGTACTTTCTCCATCTCTCTTGATCTCTTCTTAACAACCACACAGGGTGGACCCTGTCACTGCGGCTTGCCTTGCGGACCTTCTCCTCAAGGTTCTGTTTGTCTTGCTCGTCCAAATAGAGCGGGTCTTCTTGGATATTGTCGGCGGTGACCGAGGTGCCGGAGTTGACTTTGTTGACCAATTCGCCGGTCCATGCCACCAAGTGGGTTTCCCATTCGGTGTGTTGATCAAGGAAGAAGTGTGACGAATAAAGAGCCAGGTTACCACGCACGGGCTCGACGTCCCATTCACCATCGGCGCTTTTGTAGATCAGGGTGGGCAACAGTGTCATCACGTTGAGCACTCTCCCAGACATGCCTTTCTCGGGCTTGACCAGCGGGCCATCCGAAGGATAGGCAAAGAAGTCGAGGTTGGTCATTGGAAAAGGGTGGTTGGGGATATTGGAGGGAGTTGTGTAGTTAAGGGTGGAGGTTGTGTAGAATTGAGATAGTTTGGTGGGAACGGGCTCGGTTTTATAGGGCGCAATTGGTAGGGTGCCTGGTTGCTGAGTTGCCTTCCCGCCGAAAGGTTGCCATATCGGTGTTGGTCAGAAATTACGTAAGCGTGCATTTAGGCTAAACCAGTGCATTTTACGAGACACCCGAGGTGTAAACTACGGTACTGCCCCAAAAAGGGCCTTCTACAACACTTAATCAATTGTCCTTTGCAAGGCTACCACCTTCGTCACTACGTCCGATGCTTCTCTTGGCAGAGTCTAGCTCTATTGCAAGGTGTCATCACCTGATACGTGTCGCGCGCAGCCGTCCCCCGACGTGTTGATTCCACACGTGAGACAAGCCCAAAGCCGCTAATTGCGGCCCCCCTCTTGCCCCGCTAGTAATAGATCAATTAATTTACGGACAGACAACTACCCCTGGAAACATCGGCGGAACAAGCCGCAGATCGTGCGTTCACAATACGCACAACTGGTACCAAATTGCCGGGTAATTTATTGCTCAGGCAACGCACCTCGACCCCAGGGCCCCGTTAGTAGCAACTAGATGCGGGGCGCATATATTCAGGCTTTATTTGCATTTTGGGTCTGGATTGTCACCTTATGGTAGCGGAAAAAGACCGATGCAACTACGATCCGAGACATGTAGACAAGACAATGGTGTAGCACAGTTGTAGTCGTGATGGAGGTTTGGGAGTGAGTCGGATCTAGCGATAAGACCGACCCCACAAAAAGGGGAAAAATTAAAAGGGACAAAGTGCAATGGGATAATATAGCAGTAGAAGCGAGAAGTACAGAATGGGATGATATAACAGAAAAAGGGACAAAATGTAGAATAGGATATAGTACAGGTTGGAGACGTAGGGTGGAATGGTTAGCAAATGCAGATCGAAGAAGAAAAGGGAAAGTAGGATGGGCTAATCGAAGGGTGTAAAGGAAGTAAAACAAGGAGTTTATCAATTGCTGAAGAGAGTTGAGAGGGTAAGGCAGGTTGAGAGAATAATTGCAGATTGGTGGGACTTAAGAGGAGGGACTTAAGAGGAGAATCTGCGGTATGTTAATCAATTGGAGATATGATCTTCTGGGAAGACTAGTTAGAATCATGCTTACGGATGCTGAGCACTACAAAGACACAGTCTAGAATCATTGCTTCAGTCTTTCAAATTTTTTTCAATTTTTGTATCTAATAAATCCATTAACCCAAAAACCATTACATTAATATGTTAAATAGAATACAATCTCAACATTTCAGTTTAGACTTGAGGTTCAGCAGCTTCGGAGTTCTTGTACTCTTCAAAAGCAGCCAAAGCAGCTTCGAATTGGGTGTTGAACAATTCGTCATCTTCCAACAAAGCTAAGATTTCACGGTTGTCCAAACCCAACATCATACCGGTAATCTTACCAGCAGCTTCTGGTTCAGGAGCCTTACCAGTAGCAACGATCTTAGGGTACAATTCTTCACCCAAGATCTTCTTTTGGTGCTCCTCTGGAGCGTTAGCAATAACAGCAGCTAAGTCCTTACCACGCTTACCGTTTTGAGGACGGTTGTTAGGGTAGTAACCACCTCTTGGTTGACGCATGTTTTGGCCTTGACCTTGGAATTCAGGGTAGCCGGCTGGTGGCATACCGTAAACTGGAAGTGGTTGACCGTTAGGACCTGGTCTTGGCCATTGTTGTGGGCCAGCGAATGGTTGACCTCTTCTCATCATCATTTCTGGGTTAGGACCAGGGAATGGAGCATTGCCTCTACCGTTTGGTGGGAAGAAACCTTGTTGACCGTAGAACATTGGTGGCATGAATTGACCTGGAATACCACCGGTAGCAGCAGCGTTTTGCATTCTCATTTGGTTACGAGCTTGGATTTGTTGTTCCAATTGAGAACGTCTAACATCCTTACGTTGAGCCAAAGCAACGTACAAAGGCTTACCAAGAACCATACGTTGGTTCATTTCGGTGATAGCCTTGGTGGCTTCTTCTGGAGAAGAGAAACAAACGAAACCGAAACCCTTGGACTTACCGGTTTCATCGACCATGACTCTGGCAGAAGTGATGGTACCGAAAGGCTTGAATTCTTCTTCCAACTTTTCGGAGTCAATGGTGTCGTCCAAGTTCTTGATGAACAAGTTAACACCTTGGTACTTGGAGATCTTTTCCAAACGAGCAGTTTCGTACTTCTTCTTCAATTCTTCCAATCTTTCTCTCTTCTTTTGAGCTCTACCAACGTAGATCTTTTGACCGGAGATTTCCTTGTCGTTCAATTCTTCAACGGCCTTGACAGCGGCTTCGTGGGATTCGAAGTTGATGAAACCGAAACCCTTGGAGTTACCTTCGGCATCCTTTTCTAAGTAGCTAGAGGTGATGGCACCGTAAGCTTCAAACATTTCCTTGAAGCTTTCTTCGGAGAAATCCAATGGGATGTTCTTGATGTAAATGTTGGTGAAGTTAGCCTTCATTTCTTCAAACTTGGACTCACGGTCTTGCTTGGAAATGTGCTTACCAACGTAGACTTCACGGTCGTTCAACAACATACCGTTGACGTTTTCGATGGCGGCTTCGGCGGCTTCAGCGGTTTCGTAGTGAACGAAACCGAAGCACTTGGAAAGACCCATGTCATCAGTGGCAACCTTACAGGACAAGATCTTACCGAAAGCAGAGAAGGTGTCGTGCAAAGCCTTGTTGTCAATGGCTGGGTGCAAGTTCTTGATGTAGATGTTACCATCACCGTTTCTTCTCATCGAAGGGTCTCTTTGAGACCACATGATACGGCATGGACGACCCTCAATCAAGGAGTAGTTCAAGTCTTCAATGGCCTTTTCTCCATCCTCAAGCTTGTGGTAGTTGACGTAAGCGTAACCCAAGGACTTCTTGGAGACAGCATCACGGCAGACACGAATAGAGGCAACTTGACCAATTGGGGAGAAGATCTCGAAAAGAGTGGCTTCGTTGACCGATGGGTTCAACTCACCAACGTAAAGAGAAGCTGAGGTGTCGTTGACAGCGGCTTGGTCAGCAGACTCTTCGGATTCGCCGGCGGCTGGAGCAGCTGGGGCAGCGACTTCTTCAGCGGCGGCAGTGTTGGACTCAAGGTTCAACTTTTCCAAGGATTCTTGGACTTGGTTGGTTTCAGCGGCAGACATCTTGGAAATTAAGAAGAATGAACTGGCAACTGGGAGGGGTTATTTTTTTTTTGGATTTTTTGTAATATAGCTTGAAATATCTGCGTACTAATTAGTACAACTTCAATATCACAATAGAAGCAGGTGGGCCTGAAGTTGGAATTTTTCTGAAGCACAATTTGTTGATCAGCGCTAAATTTTCAGTGATTTTTTCGCGTGCGGACAGGACTGAAAATTTGCGGAAGATGAGATGAGTTACCCGGCCGGTGGGTGATTTTGGGGGGGCAAATGCGGAAAAAATGGGGGTTTGGAGGGGTTGGATGCAGGAGAAAAAGGGCCCTTATGTTTCAGAAAGGCACTTGGTAAAGAAGTCGATATTACAAGGAGAGGAGTTGTAATTGGGAGGGTAAAAAAGAGAGATGATTATGTAAGTGACAGAAGGGGGTATGAGCACATTTGGGAGGAAATTGAGGCGCTGAAAGGTCAGTTTTATGGGTGGTTTCCGCCAGGAATGGCCGGAAGCAGGAGCCGCAGTTGGCCCATAACGTACATGCAGGACGGCTAAATATATCCTAATAGATAAGGAGTTGTAAAGGAATCGTCGGGTGTTGAAAAATATTAATCTTACTTAAAGAAGAGAACTGATGAAATAATAATTGAAATAAATAATTATCATAGTAGACAATTAATCATGAAGAAATAATAAAATCGAAGTCGAAACCAATTTTATTGTAATTGATGTGGTAATAATTATAGTTCATACATTTCATATAGTATTTATACAGTTCATCATTTAATTTTAATTAATATTGTCGCTAATGTAGTTCAATTAATATTCCAGCCAATTCTAATTAACATTGGTTTATTACATTCTTCTTCTCGTACGAACATTTATTATACTTTATTATACATTTATGCCTTCGGCTTTTATGCCTCAGTGATTTTTAGTTTTCACGTTTATGCCATATTGGTTGATTGGTTTAGTGGTTCACGTTTATATCTCCATTAATTAGTGATTTCATGCCTTCAGTGGTTTCTTTGGAGCCCGGGCCTGGATCTTGAGTCTACTGTACATGTCGTTGATCTTGCGACTAGGAACCTTGGCGGGCCAGTAAAGACTGGCGTAGGACCACAAGTGCTTCTTCATTTTCTCTCTGTGGCTGCTCTTGGAGCGGTCCACTTCTTCACCGATAAAATCACCAATTTGTAACAATTCGTGTTTCAAAGTATTGGCCCATTCATGTTTGTCCATACCTTTACTTCCACGGTGTAATTTCATCAAGGATTTGGAAACTGGCTTCAAGGTATTCTTACAGAGTCCCTCGTCCATGCTTTCATATTCCAAGTCGTCTGGAACAGAGTGTTCTTGTTTGACACTGACGTTTGGAGCGGCCTTTTTATTCTTTTTCAAGACCTCTGGAGATTGTGCCTTTCCAGAACGCTTGCTAGAAGCAGAAGTACCGTTGCTACCGTTGCTTGGAGCTGGAGAGTCCGTCTTTGGCTTTCTCTTCTTCTTGATGGCGGGAGCACTGGAACCAGCACTGGTACCATCATCTTGGCCGTTCAATAAGGTGAATAAGTAATCGACTCTTCTACCCAAATGGACGGATCCAGGCACCTTTTTGTTGGCTTTTTCTTCCTTGGTTTCCTTACCGGTGGCTCCTTCCAAGAACAATTTATTTTGTAATCCAAGCACTGGATCGTCTCTGATTTGTAACCACGAACCGTAACCGAATTTATAGACACCCACCAATAACATGGCGTCGTCCTTGGGAGTCCACTCACAAGACCAGGCACTTACCTGCTTTGGTTGTTTAGGCAATTCGAATTTTGTAGGATTTTCTTTGGGCATCATTTCCTCCAAAATCTTCATATCCACTGGTCTGGTCAACACCAACTCGGCGTTGATATTCTTGACACCTTGGTACTCGAAAAGAACGGCTTTCTTCTCTTTCTTCTTGGCAATCCAGAGTGCAGTGGGGTTATTTCCATCGGCATCAACGACGTTTTTGTCCTTCAGTTCCATTGCTTTCTTCTCCAATTCGGCCAAAGCTCTGGTTCTTCTGGCCTCCTCTTCCTTGACCAATTGCTTGGACATGTTAATGATCTGGTTGTAAGCGTGCTTGATCAAGACCGGGTTCTTATTGGAGATACTACCTTCTTCAACCAATAATTCCCATTTACCGGTAAGTTCACCCAATTTCAAGATAGAACGGTAGATACCTCTGATTTCCTTTTCGGATAATTGATGGTCACCGGCGGTTCTTCTTCTCTTTCTTCTGCCACCTTCTCCGTCGTCTTCGTCGTTGTCATCATCGCTGGGCAAACCGGAATCACCGCCATTTTCGAATTTACGAACAGTGGCCTTTCTTCTGGAATACATCGCGATTTGTTCCTTCAAGTATTCGTCGTCGGCCTTCTTCTTCTCTTCGTCCTTCAATTTGGCAAGCTCGTTTTCAGGGATAATGTCGTCCCATTCGACATCAGCCTTATAGTCGGTGACTTCGAATTGTTTCAAGAACTCCTCGGAACCAAGGTTGGACTCTCCCAAGTCTGGGGTAGTCACATGGTCTTCGGCATGGTTCAAGACTTCATCCAAATTCAAATCTTCCAATTTCTTCTGGTTTTCATTGGCTTTGAACATATTACCAGCACCAAACTTCAAGATCTGAGTCAATTCGTTGGTGGAAGGTTCGTTCTTGGATTTCTTGGAGTTAGGATCGGTAATACCAAGCGAAATAATGGCATATTCCAAAATCATCTTTTTTCTTGCTCTTTCCAAAATTTGTTCTTCAACAGTATCTTTACTGACAAATCTGTAAACAGAGACGTGGTTCTTCTGTCCGATTCTATGGGCTCTGGCCATCGCTTGCAAATCTGCTTGCGGGTTCCAGTCCGAGTCAAAAATGATGACGGTGTCTGCAGTCATCAAGTTAATACCCAAACCACCTGCTCTGGTCGATAACAAGAAGACGAAATCCTGGGAGTCTGGAGCGTTGAAATGGTCGATCGAGATTCTTCTTTGCGAGGAAGGAATACCACCATCCAAACGCTGGAACTTGTAGCCCTTGATCGAAAGGTAATCACCCAAAATGTCCAACATTCTCACCATTTGCGAGAAAATCAAGACTCTATGGCCTTCTTTCTTCAATCTGGTCAAAAGTTGTTCCAATAAGACCATTTTACCGGAAGACATGATCATTCCTCTCAAAACAGTTTCACGAGAGGTGGAGCCAACTTTGCTCAAAACTCTGTCTTCAGCACCGTCGAAAAGGTAAGGGTGATTGGAAGCCTTTTTCAATTCACTCATGACGTTAAGAAGCGAGATTTGGGATCCCTTGTTTCCGGCATTCAAAGCCGAATAATTCTTGGTGATAACATTCTTGTAGTAATCGGTTTGCATATCGGATAATTCCACTCTCAAAATACGTTCTGTCTTGGAAGGAAGCGATTTCTCCACATCTTTCTTTAATCTTCTCAAAATAAAAGGCTGAATTTCGCGCTGAAGGTTCTTGATATATTCTTCCTGTTCGTCGTCCTGGGTTTCGAAATCGATTTCTTGCTCAATATTGAATTTTCCAGGCATCAAGAAGTTACACAACGCCGCCAATTCCTTGATATTGTTTTGCAAAGGCGTACCGGTGATCAACAATCTGTTGGCGACCTTGAACAGTTTCAAGGACTCGTACAAGGAGGATTCGGCATTTTTCAATCTATGAGCTTCGTCGACGGCCAAGAATTGCCATTTGATGCCTCCCAATTCGGTCTTATCCTTCAAAATGTACTCGTAAGTGGTCAAGGCAATGTTGAACTTGGGCTTGCCGTTTTGGTTGAACCATTCGTAATCTCTGATTGTCTTTCTGGCTTGAGTGTTTCCGAGATAATATATACAATTGACCTCGGGAGCCCATTTTTCAAAGGTTTCTTGCCAAGCAGGAATGGTGGATAAAGGCACAACCACTAAATGAGGTCCGTTCTGTCTCCGGGCATAGATCAACCACGACAAGAAGGCCACGGTTTGCACCGTTTTACCCAAACCCATCTCATCGGCCAAGATACCGTTTTCGTTTCTCGACCATAAGAAAGCCATCCAATTTAAACCGGTTAATTGGAAATCTCTCAAGACTCCGTTTTTGATGAAAACTGGCTGCTTGACCAATTTTTCAAATCTTGGTCTGGAGGATTGTGGATAATTGGCAGAGAAGTTGGGCAAGATTTTGGACTTCAATCTTTGTTGGTACTTTGCCACTTGTTCTGGAGAGATGTTGGCGATTTCTTCGGCGTCTTCCCACGAGCACTCGTCGTAGTAAAGTCTCTTCCATTTACACAAGTATTGGAGCTTGCTTTCGCCGTCTTTTTCGATTCTTTCACTATCGACGATTCTCTCGACCTGAGTGTATTCGTCTTGTTCGTCTCTTCTGCGTTCCCTGTCGATATCCATCGATTCTATGTCTTCTTTGGTTGTCAATGGATCGTTTCTGATTTCTTCGTCCATTATTATGAACTGTTTGATGTAGTTATCCACTTTTCTGAACCCCTTGTAGTCCTTAAGGGTGGCCCAAGACTCCCAGGTATTATGAAGATGTGAAGCGTCTGTCCACTTGATTTTGAAGAGATAGTCGTACTTAGGATCGTCGGTTTTTTCCGGGTTTTCCTCATTACGTTTATGGTCCATCACAAGGTCGATTCCCCGTTCGTTTTCAACCTCGGTGGTGGCTTGTTGATAGTAGTAGTAGTCGCCATGTTCGTCTTCGTTGTCGACGTCACTTTCGAGCAAATCCTCGTCGTTTTCATAGTCGACTTGGTAGTTCACTTGGCGATTATTTCTGGCTGAAAATCTGAGTTCGGTGGGTACGGTTTCCTCGAACTTTTTGCTTTTGGATGCTTTTTTGGCCTTTTTGGCTGGCTTGGAACCTTTCTTGGGCTTGGCGCTGCCCATCATGAAATCGTCATCGTCGTCCATTTCTTCGTCTTCGACTTCTTCGTCCATGGAGTCCTCATCTTCGTCGTAGTCGTCTTGGTAACTCTTCTTCTTCCGTCTGGGCGCCTCTTCTTCACTTTCACTCTCGATGATGGCGTTGGACTTTCTTTCTCTGTGGGACCGTCTCAAGCCGTAAAGCTCGGGGTTTTCCGAAAGATCCTCTGGTATATCTGTACGAGCCATGATAAGAAATCAAGATTGACGAATGGTAATGAAAAGGGATTGGAAGTGTTGTATCTATCGATTCGAACTATCGGCTTTTGATGCTGTGGGATTGAACTATCGAGTTGATGATGCTTTGGGATGAACTTTCAAGTTTTTTGACTTGAAATATCAACCTCTTTGGATGTTGATTGATTGAAAAGTCTCCCCAACAATTCCAGCTATATTACAAAAATGGTACAAGTAATGGCTTGGGGCGTTCACAATCAGTTCCGTTCGTTCCGGTAGATTCGTTATCCTCTAGATGCTATCTCGCAAATGTGTATGGTCGATATTTGTCTAGAAAAGCCAAGGGCGGAGTTGTATGTTTCGAAAATTTTTTGGAACGAGTTCGGGAGAAATTTGTTGATTTTTTGTGCCGACGACGACGAGAGGCCACGGGTGGAGGCGAGAGGTGAGAATGGAAGAAGAAAGTGGTTATTGGAGATGAAAAGGAGGAATTGGAGAGAGTTAAAATTTACAATTTAAGTTGAATAAAATGAGTTTATTATATTCGGAAATGTATACTAAATGGGTCCCTGGAAGGAACGCGGGGACCCCGAGCGAGATCTAATCAGGTGAGCCGGCCCAGGAATAGCCCGGAAGATCAAGGGAATATGGAGGTGTCTGCACAGCATCTGTTGGGAAGTTTGTGTCCAAGATGGACCGAGTCAAGTGGAAGATCTAGGCCCTTTGTAAAGGTGGATCGGAGAATTCCATGATGACTTCAGTTGACTCGTGGGTTTTGGCCAATTTATCCAGTTGAAAAACCTTTTTTCCCAACTAGGGAAGTGTACCTTTCCATCGGTGCCAATATTGGCTGGCTGGGATTGGGACTCGAGAGCGAAGGACTCTAAGTTTCCTCGAGGACAAGCATTACTTAGGAACGTAAAAGTGGTCCCTTTAGTGCCTTGTGACATTAGGACCATTATAAGGTTCCCATGGGTGAACAAGGGAGCCCTGGTTCCAGTTGCAGCACTCCTAGCGAGCCGTATCCCCTTGACCGAGCTGATCCGAGAGCTTATCCAGATTGTAAGAAGCTGTCAAGCCTAGCACAGGCACCGTAACACGATGGATTCAGGAGACAGATAATTTTGCAGCCATTAGGTGGAAGCATGTGTCTTCGATGAGAAGTACAGCTTCAAAGAAAGCTTTGTATACTTCGGATCCGCTAAGCGCAGACTTTCAGTAGTCAGCAGAAAGGGCAACACGCCAAGTTGGGAAGCAACCTTTTGAAACTGATATGCTTTCCCCCGTGCTCAAGACAGTGGTGCCAAAGCGGGGCGTCCTGATCAAGAGCTGTCTTTAGCACGTGCTGGTTTATCCAAATCTCTTGATGGCCCCTGAACGACTAACAAGCTCACATATCTCGAAAGAAAGCTGCTTACAGTTTGCAGCCATCATTGTCCAGATGTGACTATTGTCTCCGATCATTGTAAGCAAGGTAAACCGACTTTGTAGTGTGATTTCTCGCCTGATTAGAGGCCTGGTGGCATGCTTAACCGTTCTGACACGATCTCATCCATCAGAATCACCAACTCACAGCTTCAAAATGACTGAATGAACAACATTTCGACTTGATTAACCACTACCTTTCATCAAGCGGTAGTGGCGGCTAAGTGGTGTATTTTGAACGGCCAAAATGGCACTGGTCATCTCTTGACGAGCACTTATTAACCCAGCATCGTATTGAACCAACTCTTTGCTTCTGATGATACAAAATCGAATTCGAAATTCACTATCGGGAGAAAAGATGTTGTCGTAAACAAATTTTAGTGTAGCTAAATTCAAGGGGCGAGCGAGCCGACGAACAATTACTGGCTTGACGAATACGGAATGTGAGTGGGTCGTGGGCTGTCTGCAGTACGTGACAATTCTTGGGCTCAACACTTGAAACAGGTGGATGGTGCTACTATCTGCAGTACGTTACAAGACTTAGACTGGCAATTGAGAGAGTCATTATGGGTTTTGTCCGAGAGTCTGAGGTGCTAGACTGTTTGATGGATTGTTGAGGAGTGGTGGATTGATTTGTGATCCATTTGGTATTTGAATTAGAATCAGTTTTATGAAATGGCCACTTTATTGAAGAAGGTGGACTGATTCATCACATGACACGGCTGGCGCCTGGCACTAATGGTTCTCCTCTTAATCTGGCAAAGCGTGAGGTTCCTGAGGCATCCTGCGTGTTGATCTGGCGAATGCGTGGAATGTCATGCTCTCAGTCTCGGTATGAGCTCTCTCCGACTAACTTGCTAGTTTGTACCTCTATACACTCTCCCCACCAGCCAATCATTTTGGGCACTTACTAATGGGCTCGAATTAACGCGCGTCAGCCCCACCATAAGTAAAATGTATCCCTAACAAACGAGGCTAGTGACACAAAACCGCGCTGAAAAAAAATTGATAAAAGATGCCTTGAGCTCTCAGATTCAAACTATCAACCTAGACAGCAATGAGTACCAACTCGAAGAACACGAGAATTGCCATTATCTCGACCGATAAGTGCAAGCCCAAAAAGTGCAGGCAAGAATGTCGTAAGAGTTGTCCCGTCGTCAAGACCGGAAAGTTATGTATTGAAGTTACACCAGCTTCCAAGATTGCCTTTATTTCGGAAACCTTGTGTATTGGTTGTGGTATTTGTGTCAAGAAATGTCCTTTCGATGCCATCAACATTATCAACTTGCCAACCAATTTGGAGAACGAAACCACCCACAGATATTCCGCCAATTCTTTCAAGTTGCACCGTTTGCCAACTCCAAGACCTGGTCAAGTTTTAGGTTTGGTCGGTACCAACGGTATTGGTAAGTCCACTGCTTTGAAGATCTTGGCTGGTAAGCAAAAGCCAAACTTGGGAAGATACGATGATCCTCCAGACTGGGAAGAAATCTTGAGATACTTCAGAGGTTCTGAATTGCAAAACTTTTTCACCAAGGTTTTGGAAGACGATATCAAGGCTATTATCAAGCCTCAGTACGTTGACAACATTCCAAGAGCTTTGGCCAAGTCTCCAATCAAGGAAGTCGGTGCCATCTTGAAGTCCAAGTTGGAAAGACCAGAAGCTTGGGACTATATTCTTAATGTCATGGAATTGAGAGGTGTGATGAACAGAGAAGTCGCCAACTTGTCTGGTGGTGAATTGCAAAGATTTGCTCTTGCCATGACCTGTGTGCAAGCTGCCAACGTTTACATGTTCGATGAGCCATCTTCCTACTTGGATGTTAAGCAAAGATTGAGAGCTGCCGAAATCATCAGATCCTTGACCACTTCTGAAACTTACACCATTTGTGTTGAGCACGATTTGTCCGTCTTGGATTACTTGTCTGATTTCATCTGTATTTTGTACGGTGCTCCTTCTGTGTACGGTGTGGTTACCTTGCCATCTTCTGTTAGAGAAGGTATCAACATTTTCTTGGATGGTCACATTCCAACCGAAAACATGAGATTCAGAACTGAATCCTTGCAATTTAGATTGGCCGATGCTGCTGACGACTTGATTCTTGACAAGACCAACGCCTTGGAATACCCAACCATGGAAAAGACCCAAGGTGATTTCCACTTGAAGGTCGAAGCCGGTGACTTCACCGACTCCGAAATCTTGGTGATGATGGGTGAAAACGGTACCGGTAAGACCACTTTCTGTAAGTTGTTGGCCGGAGCCATTGCTCCAGATGGAGGTAAGGAGATTCCTAAGTTGAACGTTTCGATGAAGCCACAAAAGATCGCTCCTAAGTTCGCCGGTACTGTCAGACAATTGTTCTTCAAGAAGATAAGAGCTTCCTTCTTGCACCCACAATTCCAAACCGATGTTGTCAAGCCATTGAAGATCGAAAACATCATCGACCAAGAAGTGCAAACCTTGTCTGGTGGTGAATTGCAAAGAGTTGCCATTGTGTTGGCTTTGGGTATTCCAGCTGATATTTACTTGATTGATGAACCATCTGCTTACTTGGATTCCGAACAACGTATTATTTGTGCCAAGGTTATCAGAAGATTCATTCTCCACGCCAAGAAGACTGCCTTCATCGTCGAGCACGATTTCATCATGGCCACCTACTTGGCCGACCGTGTTATTGTCTTCGAAGGTAAGCCATCTATCGATGCCCTTGCCAAGGCTCCAGAGTCCTTGTTGACTGGTTGTAACAGATTCTTGAAGAACTTGAACGTTACTTTCAGAAGAGATCCAAACTCTTTCAGACCAAGAATCAACAAGTTGGACTCCCAAATGGATAAGGAACAAAAGTCCTCGGGTAACTACTTCTTCTTGGACAGTTCCGAATTATAAACTGGCTGCACCAGTTTTGCCAATCCTTTGGAATGTTCATTATAAACTGGTTGCACCAGTTTTGAACATGGGGGTTCCGGTCCCGATCCTGTACATTAGAATCTCAATTGCATATGGTCATCGTGGTTGGAACGTCTATCCGTATGATGTTCCCTAGCCGCTCTTTATAGAACCGGTGATCTTAATAAATACCGTTTTAAAGCGAAGTGTAGAAATTGGAATCAGAATAGATATTCAAATTATGGACTTTAGAACAGACTTTCGATGACAAATCATAGACTGAACGAATATTCTATACTGAAATGATGGCCCAGAATAGACTAATCCCATCGCCAATCATAGAATTGAGAAAGAATAACGTATCATCCGCTTCATTTGAAATCATATAATTCAGACTGCAATACTCCTGTCGTCTATGATTTGTCACGAATAGGATAATCCATCAGACTTCCGAGAATTTTCACCTTGAAAGAGACATTCCAAGCACTTTCAAACTTTTCAAGAACTTTTCAAGCATGTATGGAATTTCTTCTCCAAGGAGATTTCCAATCATTCCCATCTTGCCTTTCCGTTGACTTTCCACTCAACTTTGTTTCTCTTTGCAGCCATTCGGTTAGCGCGTTGTTTTCTGATTTCGCACGTGACGCGCCTCCTCGACACCAAAGTGACACCGTAGTTTTTCACTATTAGCCACCACTCTCTAATATCTCTACAATCCAATGGCACAACAAGGTGGTGACGTCCAAGTCGCTTTCGCGCAGCAGAAGTCCCCCGTGGCCATCAACTTGGCCAACTATTTAAAAGGCAACAAGATCGTCAAGGAAAGAACCGGGTTGTTGAACAACACCGACGACATGGACTTCTTCAGATACAAACGGATCATCCGTGCCTTGTTGAGTGACGACTACAAGTCTAAGCAACTGAACCCCAAGAACGGACTCCCCGAGATTGCTGACGCCGCCGAGGCCCAAAGAATATTCATCATGTTGATCCAGAACCAAATGTTCCTTCCATTGCAGAAGCTCCACTTTGCCGAGATCAAACAACACAGAGGCTGGAAGGCCAACAAGTCCAAGCCCACCTTGGTCAGAACCGAAAAGGCCACCTTGGACAACGACGCCTACTATGGCTGGATCTACAATAAGCCTAACCCATACATTCTCCTCTACAGTATATTAGCCATCGCTGGTGTGTTTGCGGTGATTTTGTTCCCATTGTGGCCTTCTCCTATGAAGCGTGGTGTGTGGTACTTGTCTATGGGTGCCTTGGGACTCATTGGGTTGTTCTTTGCCATTGCCATCGTCCGGTTGATCATTTACATTATTTCGTTGGTGGCGTTCCCCAAGCCATTCTGGCTTTTCCCCAACTTGTTTGAAGATTGTGGTGTGATAGAGAGTTTCCAACCGGTTTACGGATGGGAGGAGCCCAAGAAGAAGAAGGGAAAGAAGAGCAAGAGTGCTGGTAGTGCTGGTAGTGTGTCTGAAAAGGCTAGTGGAGCCTCCACTGGTGCTTCTGCCACAGAAGGAGGTGCCGTCAAGCGTCGTGTTACTTTGGAAGAGGTTGAAGAGTAAATTGAGTGCAATTAGTATTGAAGTGAAAGAAGCTCGATGAAGACTATAATGAAGGTCCATTTGAGAAATGAACAAAAAGGTCGATAAAGTGAATTTCCATTAATGAAAAAGGCCATTAAGATGAATGTCCATAGGATGAAGGCCATTACAAGAAGTGCCATAAAGAATTAAGGCCATTAACAATAAATATCCAATAAAGGAGAAAGTAGGAATTGATTGTAGAAATCTTTAACCGCAATTGAAGAGGCTGAAGAAATAAGCTTTATTCAAATATCAGTAGAACTACAATAAAGAGACAGAAGAGTGATTGGTTGTTCAATTATCAATAACATATCAATAATGACAGAAGAAGAGATTAAAGCTATTTAATTAAGAGCGTATAGATCAATTGAAGGAATTATTCCCCAATTCAACGTTTCCTTCAGATGGTTGGTATACCCAATTAATCTTGATTAACTCACACAATACTCAAACGAAGATCTATCACTATAAGATTTATCCGTTACTATAGTAGCTCCAAAAACCATAGCAATCCCCAGATCTATCACTATAATAACACACTTCTATCACTAAAAAGACGCATCTATAACTGTAATAACTGATATAGTACCATAATTATCCCATGAGTTACCATAGTAACCCATGTGTTACCATAATCCATATATTACCACAATAACTCATAAACCGCACCACACTCCTATCTACTCTCGATAACTCCTCCAACTCTACCAAATAACACCATAAATAACTCACCTCCTCTCGTTCTTCCCTTCTTCTTTCCCTTTCTTCTCACTCCTAATTTTCTCCAATTTCCTCCCTTGGACTCACTCTCCTTCCCTTCTTCCTCTCATTCCCCTCCGTTGCACTGTCGCGCACAAACTTATATATCCGCTACCCCATAGTTCCTCACAATCCCTAGAGATGGTGGCCATCAACGACCTCACCTTGAACCAGGACTGCTCGTGTATCTCCATATCCACTTCAGCCTACCATAAGATCTTCAATTGTGAGCCATTCGGCGAGTTCTACGCTTCGGGGTCGCAAACGCCGTCATATCACCAGGATGGTTCAGGGAGCCCGGCCAGTGATGGAGATAGCGGCAACAGCCACACCAGCCATACCAGGGGGTCCGATCATGAGGGGAGAGTCAATCATAACGGTGGCTCGTTGATAGAAAGCGATTCGGGCCCCAGCGGCCAGCCCACCGCCTTTTTAAAGATGCTCTTCTCCACCTCTTTAACCATCATCATTCCGCAGTCCAATAGCAAGTTGGGCAACCGCCTCCTCAAAATCTACAACTTGAAGCAGAACCTCAAGATCTGCGAGTTGACGTTCCCGTCCAATATCATCAACGTGCGCTTGAACCGCAAGAGACTCTTGGTGTTCCTTGAAATCGGCCAGATCTACATCTACGACTTGAGCTGTGTCCGCTTGATCAAAGTGTTGGAAATCAACACTTATGGCGATTTGTCCTTGAGCGACGAAAAGGCGCCTGTTATCGAGTTGATCGGCGATCTTGGCGCCGATGACCAATCGCTTTTGGTGCTTCCGGTATCGATGATAAATGAGCAAACTGACCTTTTTAACACGGACTCTCCCCGCTCTGGTAGCGGCAGCAGACCCAATTCCCAGCCATCGACCCCTGTGCTCAAACCAAGCGATTCAGCAATGTTAAATTACTATTTGGACCCCTTGTTGGCATTCACCCATAAGAATGATTCCAGTATCAGTAAGAAAATTGGTAATGGTATCACTCTCGATGATTTAAAAAAGGACAGTGACGGCTGGATAATCGTCTACGATACGATCGAACTTAAACCAAAACTCATTTTCAAGGCTCACGACTCGGGAATTGCCAAAATCGCCGTTTCTGGGAGTAACAAAAGCATTGCAACTGCATCGGTAAAAGGCACAATTATCAGAGTATTCAGGCTCACACAAACTGATGACAAAATAGCCATTTCTCAGGTAATCAACTTGAGACGTGGACACAACCTCGCCAGAATCAACACTTTGAGCTTCAATAGTGATTGCTCGATTTTAGGGTGTGGATCCGAAAACAATACCATTCACTTCTTCAAATTGAACGAAGAAGGTCAGCAGCATGAGGTTGAAAGCGACGAGGAATCGGATGAGGAGTCTCGTTCGGGAGATTTGAACGATAACTTGGCAAATTTGTTGATAGAACAACAGAAAACACCCAAAGAAACCGAAGAACCCTCGTCCTATTTCAGCTTCAACTTTAAGAAAACATCGAGGCTCATCAATAATCAATACACTAAGTCGATCATCAAAAGACTTCCTTATAAAGACTACTTTGACAATTTGATCTGGGAGCCTCCTAGAAGATCATTTGCCTATATCAAGCTTCCAGAGCATACTCCTCCACCTCCACATTCTGCCGCATCCGACATCTTGAAGAATAAGGTCGAGATTGGCTTCAATGGCAATCTTATCTTAATAGCTTCGTATCTGACCGGTATGTTCTATCAGTATCAGCTTCCCCCTACACAGCCAAAGGTTCAGAAGCAGAAAAAGCACAAGGATGATGATAAGAGACAGCAATGTCTATTGGTCAATCAGTATTCGTTGGTATAATCACTGTGCTATTGTTTCGTATCAATATTAAACTATATGATCATAAACTGATACTCATTAATTGAAAAGAGTGCTAACTGATATTCATTGATTAAAACAGCATGGTCTGTTCAACCATCTCCAAAAGATCAAGACAATTCGAACTCTTCTTTCATAGGACTAAGGACAGGTTGATCCATTGGAATTGCTGCGAAAAATTCCATCTTTATAGAACAATCAAAAGATAGTAGCCAGCGTAGTAGAGAAAACACTCTAAAAATCTATAAAATTCGGTCAATCTTCCCTTTCACACTCAAAGAGGTACAAATTACTTATCTATCTCCCTTAATAGGGTTGAATGTTCAATTTTAGGAGAATCCATAGTCGTAGCTCCCTATTCAATTACTATGGTGCGATTACTATGATGCACCCACCAAATCAGTTCCTTCAATCAAAATCACGTCTCCTACAATTCCCTTCAAAAATGAAGTTAGGTAATCAGTGCCAATCCTCTTGGCATCTTTCCCTTCTTATCCCACATTATCGGCCCACCCCTCTGTTCTTATCCCCTTCCCTTCCTTTGTCCGCGCACACTACCAACAAACTTTTCACAGGATTTCCTCGGATAGACGCTACCCCACCTCTCCTGCCACATATAAGCAAGCCTCCCGCCAGCAGATCCGCCAATGTTAAGATCGAATCTAAGACCTTTTTTGAAGCGTACCACCCACCTCAGAATGGCCAGTACCATCACCCCCAACGCCACTAGTGCCGAGAATGTCAACGGCCATGCGGAACTGCCCGTTTTGTTCTCCAACAAGAACAACGCCCGTCTTATCCACTTGAACAGACTCAAGAAGCTCAACTCGCTCAACACCGAGATGGTGGACCTCATCACCCCCAGACTCTTGGAGTACGCCAAGTCGCTGGCCTCCAACGTGGTGATCTTGACCTCCAACTCCCCCAAGGCCTTGTGTGCCGGAGGAGACGTCGCCGAATGTGCTAGCCAGATTGCCAACGGCAATCCAGGATATGCCAGTGATTTCTTCCAAAAGGAATATAACTTGAACTACCTCATTTCCACCTACTCCAAGCCCTACGTGGCCTTGATGGACGGCATCACCATGGGCGGAGGTGTAGGTCTTTCTGTGCACGCACCCTTCAGAGTCGCGACTGAGAAGACCAAGTTGGCGATGCCAGAAATGGACATCGGATTCTTCCCAGATGTCGGAACCACCTTCTTCTTGCCCAGATTGGACCACAAGTTGGGCTACTACTACGCCATGACCGGACATGTTTTGACCGGCGCCGAAGCCTACTATGCTGGCTTTGCCACCCACTACGTCAAATCCGACAAGATTCCGCAATTGATCACCAGATTGTCCAATTTGCAGCCTCCAGTCATCAACGACAACAAGACGATCTCGTCCGAAATTATCTTCAACAACGCGGAATACTTCGCACAAGTCAACCAGGCGATCGAAGAGTTCACCGAAAACAAATTGGCCGAAGTTGCGCGCTTCCCATTCTCGCCACAAGAATTGAGCATCATAGAAACCGCCTTTGGTCAATCCTCGGTGGAAGCCATTTTCGAGTACTTGAACAAGGAAGGATCGCAGTTCTCGCAAGGAATCATCCAGAAGTTGTCCACCAAGCCAACCTCGTCTCTTAAAGTTGCATTCGAATTATTGAACAAGGGTAAGGAGAACTCCATCAAGAAACAATTGGAATTGGAAATGGTCGCTGCCACCAACATCATGTGCCAGCCCATTGAATCCAATGATTTCGTCAAAGGTGTCACCCACAAGTTGATCAAGAAGATCAAGGAGCCAGCCGTTCCAGAATGGACCGCTGCTTCCCAAATCGACGATAAGTTCGTCAAGGACGTGATGACATCCTCGATGAAGACCGTCAAATACTTGCAAAACCCATTGATCCACAAGTTCTTCGGTATAGACTATAAGCAATACCCTTTCAACATGGGATTGCCTAATAGCACTGAAGTGGCCAATTTCATAACCGGTAACGACGGCTCCAACAGAGCTTACTTGCCCACACCAAAGGAGGTGGTGAAGCATTTCGAGAGAAAGACCGACAACAAGGTGGGTGTCAAGGAAAAGGTGGAGAGCCTTCTTGCTGTCCACGGTGACACCAGCAAGTATGATGGAAAATACGTGAGCTGGAAGGCTTAAGCTTGAAAGCGAAGCTTGCAAGCCCAGAACACTTGAAATAGCGATAAATCTGTTTCCAAGCTAGAATTCGGATAGGTCTTCAATTTATAAAAGGTCTATTTCAATAAAGCCTGAGAGTTCATTCCACTTGAGACAATGCCCTTGGGTATTAAAAGACATAAAATCCGACGTTTCGTCAGTAACCTGTATTTAGAGATTAATTAATTATATTGATAGAACGTGTAATTGATACCAATTAAAAATGTAAGTGCTACTAATTCATTGATTAAATCAAGAGGGGAAATTCCGATGCTGGGATATTAATTAATTTACAATTTGGAAGCAAATTAGTGAATTTGTAACGGATATACTTAATTCATTTCAGCTTTATCAATGGAATCTCGCTATTAAAATTATCTGGTATTTCAATACTTGAAAGACTCTCAAATTATTACAAAACCTCGGTAACTTACAGGCTTTAGGACTATCTCATCGCTAATTATACATTTATTGATACTTTACATTGTCTGTCGACATCTAATTACTTAAACTTTTCCAAAATCAAGTCTTCACCCAACTCTTCATAATCACTCTTGGTGACAAACCAGTTATCCAAGGCGATGTTCAGAGAGTCTTGGTTGCCATCGTTCAACATACTAGCCAAACTGCAAGCTCCCAACCAACTGCTGAATTGTTTATCCCAGACTTCGTTGATATCGTTTGCGGGACTCAAGTTTGGTATTTGCGTGATGGAGTAAGGACTGTATTGGTAGTTTGGGAAGTATTTTGGGGTCAAGATTCTCAAGTCGTTTAAAACTTGGTCGATCAAGCCGTTGGCTAAAGAAGTACCACCGGTGATCAAGACGTTGGATAACAATCCTTTGAAGATTTCGTTGAATCTGGCGAACTTGTTGTGGCCTCCGGCAGCACTACCGTCGTTGGGCAACAAGCTTCCCTCCAAGCTTTTGAGACACAAGAAAATCAAGTTGGTTAACCCGTGGGTGTGTGGTTTGTCCACCACTGGTTCTGGAATATTGATGTTGGGCAATTTGTTCAAGTTGGGCTGGAACAAGTTCTCGAGGTAGCTTGGCTGGTCCGCAAGCGAGATGTGCTGGTGGTTGTACAATTGGTAGTCGGTCAACTGGAAGTTCAAGGTGAGGTTTTTATACTCTTGTAAGAAGTGATGACTGGAGTAGTGATGCTTGAAAGAGTCGGTGGCATTGCCGTATTGTGCTGGTAACAACGAGTCGAGCGAGGTCTTGGATTGCACGTAGTTCAAGACGTGGAGGTTCAAGAAGTCTCCGGCGTATTTCAGGTGGAAAGAGCTCTTGGTCTGGATGATTCCGTCCAAAATCGGGGTGACACTGGCGGTGGCAGAGCCGATATCAATCACCAACCCCGTCAGCTTGCCCACTCTGTACAACTGCGATAACGGGTTTTGCACCAACGAAAAGATGGGCACCTGCAAGTTCTCAAACACCAATTGGGTCGTAGCCAAGCGGTTTTTGGAGGTGTTCCAGGACTCTTCCGTCAACACCAAAGGGTACTCCTTGGGGTCAATCGGGCTCAGGTTGTCGATATTCTGGTAGACGTGCTCCCAGTTGTGAATTATGTTGTCGAAGTCGTAGATGAGGCCGTTATCTATCAAAGTCATCACCTCAAGTTCGGGTTTCATCTGGTCGCCCACGAGCACGGCGTCGTTGTCCTTTTGGTAATTGGAGGAGAAAACGAGCGAGGGCAAGTCTTCCAGAGCGAACCCGGCCTTGGTGGTGTAGGACCCGTTGTCTATTACTACCGCTGGAGATGTGAACATGGTAATAGAGGTGGATTGGGCTGTAAATGTTTTGAATCTAGCGTTCGAGTTGAGTTTTTCGCGGGTCGAAAATTGTCAGATTGGAGTGTGCGATTGTGCGTCACGTGACCCATGGGGTCCAGACAAAGATGATCACCAATCGAAATCAACCTCCCACTTTCCACAACTTATACCATGCTTAGAGCGCTTGCCAAGACAAGACCCTTGAACGGCGTCCGCCGCTTGGCCACCGCCACCCACACAGTCCCCTCCTACACAACCACCGTCTTGGAAAACGGCTTGACCGTCGCCTCCGAATACATGCCAGGCACCAAAACCGCCACTGTGGGAGTTTGGATCAACGCCGGCTCCAGAGCCGACAATCCCAAGAGTAGCGGAACCGCCCACTTCTTGGAACACTTGGCGTTCAAAGGTACCAACAAAAGAACCCAGCTCAACCTCGAACTTGAGGTGGAAAACATTGGGCTGCAAATTAACGCTTACACCTCGCGGGAAAACACCGTTTACTATACCAAGTGTCTCAGCAAGGATATCGACCAGAACATCGACATTTTGAGTGATTTGTTGACGAAATCGAGATTGGAGGAGAAGGCGATCGAAAACGAACGCCATGTCATTTTGCAAGAGTCGGATGAGGTCGATAAAATGTACGACGAGGTGGTTTTTGACCATTTGCATGCAGTCACCTACAAGAACCAGGACTTGGGAAGAACGATCTTGGGCCCTCGTGAGTTGATCAGAACCATCAACAGAGAGGACTTGGTCAATTATATCACTACCAATTACAAGGGGGACAGAATGGCGCTTATTGGCGTGGGAAATGTGGAGCATGAAGTCTTGGTGGAAAAAGCACGTAAGTACTTTGCCAATATCAAGAAGAGCGACAAGCCCTTCTCCCAAGGCGGAAACGACTTGCCGGTGTTCCACGGTGAAGAAATCCGGATTCAAGACAATTCCTTGCCATCAACCCATGTTGCTTTGGCTGTGGAAGGTGTTTCGTGGTCCGCCCCAGACTTTTTTACCGCTTCCGTCGCCAACGGAATCGTGGGAACTTGGGACAGATCCATCGGTATTGGTTCGAACTCTCCATCTCCCTTGGCAGTCACCGCAGCCACTGGAGGCCCCGGCTCCAGCCCCATCGCTAACTCCTACATGGCTTACACTACTTCATATGCTGATACCGGATTAATGGGCATTTACTTCACGGCTGAGAAAGACGCCAATTTGAAATTGTTTGTGGATGCCGTCTTGAAAGAATGGGCCAGATTGAAGAGTGGAGATATCACCGATGAAGAAGTGGAAAGATCCAAAGCACAATTAAAGGCCTCTTTGGTATTGGCCCTCGACGATTCCACCTCGATTGCTGAAGATATCGGCAGACAATTGGTCAACACCGGCTACAGATTGGACCCTGAAGATGTGTTCAAGAGAGTGGAAGCCATCACTAAGGCAGATGTGGTCAACTGGGCAAACTATAGACTCAAGGATAAGCCCATCGCATTGTCTGCTGTTGGTAACGTGAAGTCCTTGCCTTCGCACGATGAGATCCAAAGGGGAATGTCTTTATAGTTAGGGATCACTATTAAGTCAGTCATTCAATATTAAATCGGGTATTTTTGATTTATTCAGACTTTCACTATAAAGCCAGTCATTTGAAGTCAGACATTTATTAAATCAGAATGCAACCATTGGTGAAGGTGACAATAAATTCATAGAACATTATAGCGGAGTATAGAAACTAATGGGATTTACATACAGATCATAAGCTGGTTGTCATAATTGATTTGACGTTTCTCATTGTCTATACATGTACATATTAATACACTTATTTTTGGGATAAAAGATCTTCTGTATCGCCGTGGTCTTCTTCCATTGGTTCTTCAAGAACATCTCCTTCTTTGATCAATTTATTTTCGCTTGGCTCTCTCTTCATCGTTTCCGCAGGAGGGAATAATCTTCCAATATTATCAATCCACCTTCTTCTCTTATCCAATAGGCCCTTGAGACCACTATTGACTGTTGGTTGTGCCGGTGCTGGTGTGGAACCGGGTTGTTTCTTCTTTTTGTTCTTTCCTTTGAGTCTCTTGATGTAAGCTTGATCAACTTGCTTGTCCAAATCATCCAAAATCGTGTAGTACTCTTGGTAAGCGATATGTTCTTCCACAAGTGGAATCAACTTCTTTTTGTTGACTGAGTTCCTGGCCGAACTCTCTCTGAGTTGTTTTTGAAGCGTTCTGATCTCGGCACAAACCTCGTCGTCTTCCTTGTTCCTGATCCAATCATCATCATCCACAATACTAGAACCTTTGCCCGATAAACTTGATTGGGACCCGAGTCCCTCTTTCAATTTCAACTTGGCTTCCTCTTCTGAATTTGGAAGGTTCATAAAAATACCAATGTATTTCAATTCTCTCTTCAAACGCTCTTCAACCGAGAAGAAATCATTGACTTCCGATCCCAACTTATAATCTTCTCCGCTGTTGAGTTTGGTTGCAACTTCATCATTGTTAGGATCTGTGGATCTTTCATTTTCAGTATCCGAGATCTTCTCCGATTCATCGTCATAATCACCACTGGCTTCGTTATTGCCTAGAATAGCCGATATCAATCTAGAAGATAAAGGCCCACATGAAATTTCTTCAGTGTAAAGCATTTCATCACTCAATTGTTCGATAGATCCCTTGGGCTTGAAAGAATCGGCAGTTAAAGGTTGATAAGCTGGTGAATTCAACTTGGTCCCCAAAGCAGCATCTTCATCGATCCATACTTCTGTATAAAGTGGGCCCAACTTTGGTATTATGAAAGGAGTAACATTAGGGTCGTAATCGGTCTTTTCAAGACCTGGTGGGAAAAGGTCTTCCTCATTTAAGAGTTCCAAATCTTCGTTGGCATAACTCCTGAAGTATGGTTCGATGTATGTCTGATATGTTGTGAATTGGACTTGATTAGCGGGTGGTTTGCCCTTGGAGAAGTCGATGTTTGGAATTTTTCCTGGTAATAAGTTCTGTAAATCGTTTTCTGGATAAGATGAGACACCGTATTTTTTCTTAAGGTAATCTTTACCTTGAGTTTCGAGTCCATTATTATCTTCGGAGAATAATCCCAATTGCTCAATAGTCAGAGCAGATAATGTTTGAGAGGACACGAACTCTGATTTTGGATTTTTAAGTCTGGTATCGTTATTCTGGGTGTAGGAGCCAGTTTGGACGGGTGGCACAGGATCATCTTTCGAGTTTACTCTTTCGTCCTCTCCCTTGGATTCATCCACTTGCATGGAAGTATCATTTTCGTCATCTTCTTCCTCTTCATTTTGGCCAGCCAATTTCCGTTTCTTGACGTTCCCAATATCTTCTTCGTCCTCTATATCGCTTGCAGTACGTTTTGCGTCGCCATTTGCTTTTTCGTTAGCTTCGGCATCGATTTTGATTTTTGCCTCGAGCGTTTCAGTGTCTGGATCCTCGCCGTTCAAAACCTTTTCTATTTTGCTTAAAACAACTTCATCCACTTGTTCGACCTCGTGCAATTCACGACTGAGGTTTTTGAGTAATTTGTTCAAATTGGAGAGTGTATTCAAGTTGGGCACGTCTCGTATCGAGTCACCATCAAGAAGACCCACCGATACATCATAAGTGAGCTTGAGCTCGTTTATGATATCATCGAGGGTGGTGACTGCCGAATGGTTATCACTGGGCATCCTTGCTATTTTTATTCTTCAATAGTGCACTTTAGCGGCAGTATGTTTGTGGCAGGTATTAATTAGACTCAATGGTGCACTTTAGCGCTTATATTGTAGCGCTGCAAAACTCCGAGACCCTTGGGATATTTGCAGTTCAAGACCGATTTGGAAGCTGATTTTTCGGTATAGTGTTCTTTGGGCCCCACTGGCTAGATGGTGGTAATTTCTTGACTGGTATGTACAAGTTGGCGATGTATTGGGTGCCTTGTCTGGATGGAGAGTCGTCGATGTTGATTTTAATTTTGGTGCACACTCGCGAGCGCGCGCAGTTGAATTGTAGACTATGAATATAACCTGTAAAGATACTAGAGAGTGAACGCTGGTAGGTCAGTGAAGAAAGGGGAAGAAAGGGGGAAAGGAAGGAAAGGGGGAAAGGAAGGAAAGGAGGAATGGATGTGATCTGAGTTACTGTCCCGTTTGGGGTAATTGGTCTTTTTTTGCAAAATTCTCGACAGTTTTGCTTAAGTCTGGGGTCTCTCAATCGTTGGATCTAATCTGCACTTTCCAGCTTTTGCATCTATCGAGCTCGAATACTGTGAAGTCAAATTGTATTCCACAAGATAAACTGTAAAGTGCCTACGCCTTCACTATCTACGAAGATTAACTGTAAAGTTACTAGTGTATTCTATGTACATGCCTTCACTATTCTACAGACAGATAAATGTTAAGTGGGGGAAGCTCCGGTCGTGAGTATGACCGTAATTTCCACGGTTTGTTTGATTTCTGGATTCGAGTTCAGATGAAAATTCTCATTTTTCATGGATTGTACTCCTTAACGTAATCAAGATCCTTTTGCTTCTTGACGTTTTCCACCAATCTTTGAACAACGTCATGCTTGGCCACAGGGGCGTCTTGTGGTCTCTTCCAGGCCTCGGGGAATTGAGGCACAGCCTTTCTGGTGTGGGCTCTCATGTGACGGTTGTCGACGGGAACGTCTGAAAAATCGTTCTTGAGGTCCTTGGCCTCGGCAAGAAGCTTGTTGAAAGTATCCACCAACCAACGCACGTTCTGCGAAGCTTCAGGGAATTGGCTGCTTTTGAGTCTGAATACGTTGGTGTTGAGGTTGAGCTTGTTCCCGGCCAAAACCTTGAGCTTGTGGAGCTGCTTGTCGTTCAAGCCAAGGTCATTGATTTGCACGTGAAGACTGACTTTACGGTTAAATTCGTTGCTGCTTTCGTCGCTGAAATCGGTGTTGTAGGTGATTTTGAGTGGAGAGTTTGGCTTTGGTTGGTATGGCTGGCGGAACTTGGCAAGCAAGGGCATCTCGTATGCACTCACACGGGTGATGTTCTCGATCCGACGCTTTTCGTGAGGAGTTTGACCTTTGTTGGCAACCAAAACGTTACTCTTCTTGGCTGGTTGACCTTTGGTTTCGTTCTGCTTTTCGGTCAAAAATCTCTCCTTGAAGTTGTCAATTTCATACACGTACTCCAACGCTGGTGCTGGTGCACGCGACAACTCTTGGATCGTAGACAAAATCGCCATTCTTTCTTCATCGTTAGGGTTGTAGTGTTGGCCTAGCTGAGCCTTTCTGATGTTGTGCAATTCAAAAATTTGGTCAGCTGGAAGCCCTTTCCACTGGTGGGGGTTGAGGTAGAGACCATCTGCAGGCTTCGAGTAGAAGCGAAGGGCAGGCCTTATGGATCTTATGGACTTCATTGGTGGACTTGGTAAGGGTAAAATGTCGAAATTTTCATGAAAAAATCCGTCACGAGAAGTGGGTCACGTGATGGGCAGGTTGTGAGAGAGGGCCAGGAAAGGAAGAAGGGAAAGTGAAAGAGGAGGGGTGTTGATGGAGAACTACGGGACGATTGGAGTAGGGAGGCGAGTGGGAAGGCGAGTTCTTTTTTATTTGGAAGTGCTAATAGAAAAGGGATCTATAATTTATTTCAGTGTTTTATAAGTGAAGTTTTTGAATTATCACGTAATCTTTGTGTCTACGGGGCCGAAAATGGTCCTTCTACTTCCAATTTAAGGAATTTACCACACTTTTGATGAACACTACACATTTTTCATCAATGAGTTGCTTAAGTCTATTAATATAAGCTTTATATGCTATTGTAGTAGGCTCGTAATCTATTTATTTCACGTGACCCACATTTCAAGCGCGATGTACCCCAAAGTTGCTCCAATAACGACTGATTCATAGTAAGACATTCTTTCATCATGAGTTGGGAACAGACCAAGTTTGCCTTGAGCCCCAGATCCAAAGGCACCTACCTTGTGACCGACGAAGTGCTCCAGCACGTGCCCCAAATCAAGAACTATAAAGTCGGAATCTTGCACTTATTCTTACAACACACCAGTGCCGGATTGACCTTGAATGAGAATTGTGACCCAGATGTGAGAGAAGATTTCACCAATTCCATGGACAGAATGGTTCCAGAAGGTGACTTCTACATCCATGCAGACGAAGGTCCTGATGACATGCCGGGACACGTCAAAAGTTCCACCATTGGTGTCAGTTTGAGCATTCCTATCACTAACGGAAGATTGGCTGTGGGAACCTGGCAAGGAATCTACCTTTGCGAGTTCAGAACTTATAAGCACTCCAGAAGGATAGTGGCTACCATCAATGGTTCAAAGGAATAGGTAAATAGAATTGAATTGACGTTTCGAAGGAAGATCTGTCATGAAACGTAGATGTGATTAGAGTTTGAAACTCTAAGCGAGAAAAGATGAATAATATTTTCTTCTGATGAGAATGGCCCGGTATTTCCACAATAAGGTTCATCAAATATCTCGTAATTCTTATTGTATTCACGTTTTCAAACGTATCTGAACTAATTTCTCGTTATTTCGAAATCTCAGTTTTCTTTCCTCTATGTTGAATGCTTTTTCCATAATCTAAGGCTTTGGATCTGTTTCACTTATTTGAGGCTCTGAAGATTCAGGTTCTTCCGCTTGCACCTTTTCATTTGCCTTCTCATAAATTTCAACACTGTAGTTCCTCAAAATCTCTTCCTTTTCCTTCTCCACTTTGCCGATTTTGACATTCAATTCATTCAATCTCTTCGCAATATCGTCATGCACGAGATTCCACCACCCATTATGACGGGGACACTTTCTTCTTTCTTGGATACACAACTTCTCTTTGTACCAATCCTGATCGATCTCGTCCTTTATTTTCTGCTGGATGAGTTTCATAAACTCTTCTTCTTGTTCTGGACTTTTGGTGATCTCATCCAAGATCAATTCGTACGGTTTTTCGTTATTCTTAGCCTCATTCAAAGACTTATCGTATAAGCAAATATCCACTTTTTTCGGCCTCGACTTCTTTTTGGAGACTGTCTTTTCGTCACTTTGATCAGTGAGTTTATCGTTGATTCCTTTGATCACTTCTTTCAAGGATACCAAATATTCTGATTTTTTGCTGAAACTTGCAACGGATTCGTCTAGATTGGTCAAAGTGGTATTTATTGACGATAATGCATCTTTGACGGACTCGGGGAATTGTGATATTTCATTGGATTGTTTGAACTGTTCCACCTCCTTTAGCTCTGGGAACGATGAGCCCAACAGTTGCAACTCTGCACGAGTCTGTGAGTGCTTCAACACCTCCTTAATAGCCTCAGCTCGCAAATCATTAATGGAGCGGTCTCTTGATAACAACTTTTCCTTCATATACAAAATTCCATGGCCCTCTGAACAGTACTTGGAGTTGGTTCCAATAGGCTCGTAGCACCAATCCAAGCGGCATTTCCGCTTCCACTTGGTGATCCCCTTGCCTTTCCACTGGCAGAACTTGCAGAAGAATTTGGCCACCAATTTGGAGTACTGGGCGTTTAGGTTCATACACTTGAAGTGGAACCAGTCTTCACATCCATCACAGGCAATCATCAACTCGCCATGGTCGGGTTTGCGACACACACAGAACACCTCTTCGCTATTGTAGTCGAATTTGGGGGCACCCTGGTACTTTTTGAACTGTCTGGCCAACTCTTCCAGAGACTCAAACTTCTCCTCTAGCTCGTGCGGGCGGCTTCCGGGGCCCGTTCTTTTTGGAGGCTGGTACTTTGGCAGGACCCTTCTTCTCTTGAAGTCTTGTTCGTCGCCATTTCTGGCGTATAGCGTCTCTGACATAAAGAAAGCGTGTAGAAAAAGGAACAAAAGGTTGGTTGTAAAAGGCTGTAAAAGTTCTAAAAGGCTGTAAAAGTTGATTTTGATACACTATTTATTTCTGTGCGCGCCTGGTCCATAGCGCGTACGGATCATAAGTAAAGTTAGAGAGGGAAGAATCATTACTGCAGAAGAGTCATAACTGAAGGAAGTTAGAAGAAGAGGAAAGAAACGAATGCTTGGAAGAAGAGAAAAAGGGAAGTTGTTACTATAAAGGGGAAAGAATTGAATTAAGCAGAACTCATCCTTTGTTATAATTATCATCTCATCACCAGGAGACTCAAGACTGATTAAACTTATCCATTCTATAACTACCATTTCATCAAGAGACTCGGGACTGAATATCAGCATAAACTTTGATCCCATTTTTATCACTTTAGACTTACGAGTCAATTCCAATTCAATATACTTCCTATAATGGAGGCAGTTTGTCCCATCTGCTCAAAATCAATCAGCAGGGCCCTGCTAGAGAGACATGTCAATAGCTGTCTCGATAACCAAGAATCCAGCACCAGATCACCAGAAAAGGATGAAGATGAGGTCGTGATCACCGAAGAAACCAGCCTAAAGCGCAAGCCAAATCTGCTCATGTCCTTAGGGTTGAAAATGGACTCCAAGAAACCAAAATTGGATAAGGGAACCAAGAATAGACCCACCTTGACCAAGCTCTTAATAGAAGAAAGAAGACTCAAGAGGATGAAAGAGGAACAATTGAGCCAGCAATCGCAAAGTCAACTCGGCGAAAATCAGCTGATTGATTCCACTCAAAAGACAAGCCAAACCCACACTTCTCAGGAAATAACTAATGATACTCAGAAGACAAGTCAAAATCACACTCAAGAAACAAATTCAATAATTAATACTCAAAAGGTGGGTCAGAATCGCGACGAATTAATAGCTAATACCACACAAAAGGTAAGTCAAAATTCGCAGGAAGGTTCGATAATTAATAATACCCAAAAGGGCCCAATAGACTCTTCAGATACCATAAACTTCCAGGGTACTCAATCTTCAATTGAGATCAAAAAAGAGACTGATACACCGATTGTGCGACATCCTAAAAAATCACTTATCCTTCAAAAAAGCGAAGAGCTTACAAAACTACGCCGTGAAGCGTCTATCCCACTAGCCCAAAGACTAAGGCCAAAAACATTGGATGACTATTTTGGCCAGGAAAAATTATTAGGCAAAAACGGTCTTTTGCGAAATATAATTCAAGCTGATCATATTCCTTCCTTCATCCTTTGGGGTCCTCCTGGTGTGGGGAAGACCACTTTGGCCCGGATCATTGCCAACACTTCTGCTTGCAAATTTGTGGAATTATCTGGTGCTCAAAGTAATGCCAAAGACTTGCGAGAAGTATTCAATCAAGCCACCAACGAAAGAAATCTAACAGGAAGATCGACGATTTTGTTCTTGGACGAAATCCACAGATTCAATAAAGGAGTACAGGATCTCTTACTTCCCGTGATCGAGAAGGGGGTTTTGACGGTGATCGGTGCCACCACTGAGAACCCATCTTTCACGCTCAACAATGCGCTTTTGTCCAGAATGCATACCTTTGTCATGGAATCCTTAAGCACAGAGGCACTTATCAGAGTGGTCAATCGGGGACTTTATCAGGTAAATAAGCTCCGCAAGAATTTGTTCAATCTACATTATATATCCTTGAACAAAGATGCGGTCAGACACTTGGCCGAACTCGCAATGGGGGATTCTCGAGTAGTACTCAATCTTTTGGAATCGATCAATGCCTATTTTTCTACCGAAGAGTTTAGTACTGTCAAAGCTAACAAAGTAGGTGAAGGTTCAACAAAATCGGACAAAATAGGTGTGGTCCACCTTACGGAAGAGATGCTCAAGCCTCTTTTGTCTTCCAGAAACTTCCACCAGATGTACGATCGAGCAGGCGAGTCTCACTACGATATCATCAGTGCTTTCCATAAATCTGTTAGGGGGTCCGATGCGGATGCCGCCATCTTCTATCTTACTAAAATGCTCTCTGGTGGAGAAGATCCGATGTTCATCATGAGAAGAATGATAGTGATCGCGTCTGAGGACGTAGGGCTCAGAGACAGTTCGTGCTTGCCCTTTGCGATGGCGGCCAAGGAAGCCTTGGATTTTGTGGGAATGCCCGAGGGAGAAATCATCTTGGCCCACTGTGCCGTCAAATTGGCACGAGCACCAAAATCAACCAAATCGTACCGAGCACTAAGAAGTGCCCAGGCTCTTTTAAAAGAACATCCAGAGTATACCAAACTCCCCGTGCCGCTCCATATAAGAAACGCGCCTACCAAATTAATGAAAGAGTTGGGCTATGGAGACTCCTATAGGTATAATCCCAATTTCAAGCACGGCAAGGTTTCTCAGACCTACTTGCCTCCGGAATTAGAAGGGACCAAGTTTGTTGAAGATACCCATCTTGGCACACAACTAGATGAGAAGCTTCCTCCAGAAGAGTACGAAAAGGCGGAGAAATTGGAGCAGGAGTACCGGGACTTCAAGAAGAAAAAGAGGGAAGAGTTGAAGAAGAAGTACGAGGAGTCATTAATACAACACTCGCCCTACGATGAGAACTTACCCAGAGAGGCCCAGCCAGAATACTTTGATGGCGATGAAAACGACCAGTACTCTGATGATCCCGATTGCACCAATAACTTTAGTCACCCCTACGATGAGTTTCTCGATAGAGAGTCACAGCCTGAGTACTACGGTGAAGAGGAATACGTGGATGAGGAATTGTTCAAGGATTAGAGTGAAAGCCAGTGCAGAAAGGGAATTTTAGGAATCACTTAGTGAGAATGATGAAATAGAATAATGGAATCAGTGAGAAGATTGATGGGAGAGTAAATGGACGATTTATAACAATTAACGAATATATGACCAAAATAATTAGGATATCCAAATGGATATTGGTAGGATCAAATATTAGACTAGTTTTCATATAAAGGTACAACTTTCAAATATAATTTGAGATCAAGAAAAATTTTGATTAAGAAAGAATTGAAGATCGATTTAGGCGTTTTGAGATCCTTGGGTCTCAAAAGTAGAACATTCTCCTAAGTAAGGATTTAGAATCTATTTCGGAGTTTCGGTATCTTTGCAGGATTTGTTCGCATTTGCACCCATCATTTTTCAGCAATCAGAATCTCCGCATTTCAGATAACCATCATGTGTGGCAGATTCGCCTTGGGAGTGGTATGTTATTCTTGATTGTCTCGTGACATTTCAGCCTATTCATTTATCGGATTGTCGTGAAATCATCAAATGTCTGGTTAAGTCGTCATTCGATCCCTTTTGAAGTCATTTGTCAATTGATTTCTGACTTCGAAGTTATTTCATTTCAAGGGTTACTAACGTTAGAACGCCAATGATCTTCCCAGTCAGTTCCACCAAACGGCCCTTCTAGGAAGAGGCGATGCCGGCGAGCTACAAGCCTTGGAACAGGGACTTTACCAGGGCCAAATTCAGGGCTCAGAGGGACAACTTCAGGTGCAAATAGATACCAGAAACACCACCAACTACCACGAATCCTACAACGTCGCGCCCACCAACCAGGCATTGATCATCTACGTAGACGAAAAACAGCCCAGCGGAGCCGATATGCGCTACGTGCTCGAATCGCTGACTTTTGGACTTGTTCCTGTTTGGGCCAAACCAGCCGATAAGACTCCAGTGGGGGGCGAAGGATCGGACAATCCGCCTTATTCCAAGGAACTACAACGCTACAACGGCAGATACTTCAATTGTCGCAAAGAAACCTTGGCGGAGAACTCGGCAGTATGGAATAGTAGTCGGAGCAAATACCGTTGTGTGGTACCGATCCAGGGCTACTTCGAATGGCTCAAACACGCGAATGACAAGATTCCCCACTTTGTGCATTCCACAAAGACCCCTATCATCTACTTGGCGGGGCTCTACTCCCATAATCACAACTATAAGGACAATTACAACATCAAGGACCAATACTTGTCTTCATTTACGATTGTCACTGGTTCTGCTCAGAAAAGCGATAGTAGTGACTTATCGTGGCTCCACGCCCGAAAACCGATATTTTTACAGCCAGGCACCAAAGCCTGGGACGACTGGCTCGATCCGAAGAAAACCTGGCTGGAAAGCATGCTTGACAGCTGTTTGGACTCGAAGACAAATCCGGCTTATGAGGGCGTAGAAGGGTATCCTGTGGGAAAGGAAGTGGGGTATCCGGGAAATAAGGGTCCCGAATTGCTTGAGAGAAGAAAGTCGCCGCAACAGTCGATCACGCTGTTCTTCAAGAGTCCTAAGAAGGAGGGGGGAGACAAAAAGAGACAGAAAATGGATTCTGGGAAGCATTCGGTTGTTGAATTTAAAGTGGAAGATAATCTGGAAATAAAAAAGGAGAAAGAAAGTGAAGAAGAAAATGAAAGAATTAAGAGAGGGAATAGTGAAGGGGAAGAAATTGTTAAAAAAGAGGATTCAGGGGGGAGTGAAAATGATACCAAGAAAGAGAATGAAGACGAGAATGTTGAAGAGAATGAACTGGAAGTAAAGAATGGTTCTAAAGTAAAAGAGAATGAATTCGAGGGTGATAAAAATAGTAAGCTGGAAAATCACTCCAGTACACCCAGTTCAAGTCCACAAAAGAGTAAACTCAGGTACACCTCGAGGAAGAAGAAGGTATCAAACCCAATCAGTCTGTACTTCAAAAGAGAGAAATAGAATAAGAAAAGTCAACTAAGAGATATTCAAGTGAGATAAAAAGAGAGAAATAGTAAAATAGAAATATTATAGAAAAAGAGAGAAATTACCAAGAGAGAGAATAGTCAACGAACCGATTTGAACCTTCAAAATAGAGAAATAGTAGAATTTTTGTATAATTCGAATCAACCTTACTCGAAAAAATTTTATGAGTGCAGTTCTGTATATAAATAATTTTTATAATTCAAAAACGTTAATACTTTGACCTACTTTTGACCCAACCATACAAAACCTCATATGTAGAATGTTCTTTATCGACTGATGATGAAAGAGCGCATTTTTCCAAAGTCAAAAAAAGGCAACTTGTCCGAGTGGTTAAGGAGAAAGATTAGAAATCTTTTGGGCTTTGCCCGCGCAGGTTCGAATCCTGCAGTTGTCGTCATTTTTTAATTTTTACTGAAATCAACATAAAAGTATGGATGTTGAGGTAATGCTTCCTGGTCTCTCTTATCCATAAGCAAATCTAGTCAATTATCCATCTTCAAGAATATCTCTTTTTTGATCTCTTTTTGATCTCTTGTTTGAATTATAAAAAATGTTCTAGCTCATCATATCCGCCTCATTTCCTAGTAAACACAATTAATTAAGAAAACTCTACACAACAACCCAATATCCAGTTTTCAAATATCCCCTTCTTCCATTCTCCTGCACCCCCTCGTAATAACCCCTACGTAATTCCTCTACATCACTCCCCCTTCTCCCTTCCTTTTATCTTCGCTCGCATCACTCTCACTAGATGCGCGATGAGATGAAAAATTAATTTTACTTCACTTCTTATCCATCTACTCCACCATGCAAGTTGCTGTCCACCAAGACGATGCCGACATCTTGTTGAAGCAGAAGAACGTGCTCGACGAGTCTGTTCTCAACAAGTACAGAGTCGCTGGCCAAGTCGCCCAATCCGGCTTGCAGTACCTCATCAACTTGATCAATGATTCCTACCACTACCAGAAATCAGCCCCACTCAGTGTGCAAGAGTTGTGTTTGTTGGGAGACTCCTACTTGACCAAGTTGTTGACCAGAGCCTACAACAACGTCGTCAGAGAAAAGGGGATCGCCCACCCCACCACCATCGATGTCAACGAATTAACCTCTGGATTTGCACCTGAATTGGATGACGAAACCTCCTACACTTTCACCGCCGGAGACGTCGTCACCATCTCCTTGGGTGTGCAAGTGGACGGTTACACCGCCACTGCTTCCCACACCATTGTCATATTCCCAGGCGGAGAAGCCAAGCCTACAGGTCCATTGTTGGGTGCCAAGGCCGATGCCGTCTGTGCTGCCCATATTGCGATCGAGACCATGGTCGCCTTGTTAGGCTTGTCGTTGTCTCCTGAGAAGTTGCCTGCACAATTGGCCGGTGGTGTCACCGGTTCCAACATCAGAGCCATTGTGGACTCGATCGCCGAGTCGTTCAACTGTGTTGTTTTGCCAGGATCCAAAATCAGAAGAGTCAGAAGATTCTTGGCCGGCCAGGCCGAGGGTGTGGTTGCCGAAAGAGACTTCAAGGGTGTGGTTTGGGACGAGTCCCACCAGGAAGAAAAATTGTTGAAGAAGAGCATCGGCCAAGAGTTGGTTGTGGCCTCCAACGTCACTTCCACCAAGAACGCCGCCGACTCCAACAACGCTGTGCCAAGTGACGAGTTCACCGTGGCTCCAGGAGAGGTTTACCAGATCGATATCAGAATGGCTTCTCTCAACGAGGTCGAAGGTGTAGGTATTATCACTACCGAGGAAATCGACGAATTCACCGGTAAGAAGCTCAGAAAGGGCTTCAACTCCAAGAGCACTTTACACATCAGAGACTTTGCCATCAACCACCAGTTAAAGCTCAAGACTTCCAGAAGATTGTTGGCCGAAGTCGACAAGAAATTCTCCGTTTACCCCTTCAAGTTGTCGCACACTTCCAAGGCCTTCCCTATCAAGGAAGAGGAAGACATCGCCCAACAGCTCGAACTCATCAAAAAGGATATCAGAACCAACAGATTGGGGTTGTCCGAATTGGCCAACCGTCATTTGGTCAAGCACAAGCCAATCCAAATCACCAAGTTCATACCTCTTGACAAAATTTTGTTGAGCGCCAACCCTACCGGTAAGCACGGTATGGATATGGACAAGCCAGTGTTGCCAGGAATGGAATTGCCATTGCCTCAATTGGGGGTTTCGTCATTATTGTTGAAAAACTTGTTGAGACAAGGTCAGAACATCGCCAATGTGCGTGAGGCCACCACCTTAATCATCAACGAAAACGGCAATGAAGTCATCAGATTGACCGGAGGCGAGAAGACCTCCAAGCCTAGTTGGGTGCACTCGCAATTCCAATTGGGAGGCGAGTTTGTGGAGAGCATCAACCAAATCATGGAATTGAGCAAGGATGCCAGATTTGGTATTAAGGTCAAGGAGTGTGCTCCTTACAAGTTGCAAATTGGAACTGACTCTATGCAGTTGGACGAGTAGTGTATATTAGCATTGAATGAACACCGTAATAGCGAAGTGTAATGGTCCAAGTGACGGAATGATATACTGTATTTTTAATGAATTTTTAGTATAAGCACTGAGCAGGTAAAGTCAATGAAGTGAAGAGGGAAAATAAGGACAATGGTGGCTAAGAGAGAAGGTAAGTTTGAGAAAAGTATGATGAAGTATATCAGAGGAAATTGAAGATTAAGGAAAGTATGGTGAAGTGAAGAAGAATTAGGATCAAAAGAAAATATGGAAAGCAAATGAAGTGAATAAGATTAGAAATAGAGAGAAAAGTATGTAGAGTAAGGAGGAGATTGGGTATTTGGTTATCTAGAAGGAAAGTAACAGTAATTGCTGAAAAATTTAGTTAGCTTAGAAGAGTAGCTTCATTAACCAGAAGCAAGTGAAGAATCCAAACTTCACATTTTGAGATAGGAACTGTATAATTGTGATTTTTGAGAAAATATCAAAATTGTCAAAAAAATTAAAAAGTTTTGATCAAGCATTTAGTAGAGACGAATTTTTAGTAGAGAGCGTATCTCTAATTCCTAATCTAACAAACTTAATCCACTTCATGAGGTAGTCCAATTATAAAAATTCAGTTCCAAATGTTTGAGAGATCGCAAGATCATCGGTTGAAATGCATATCCAGTAGAGATCACCGATGAGAAAGACGCATACTAAGTGATGAAAAATACGTCAAAGAGTGATAAATACGACAGATTAGTACCTGGAAGAGCCTAAAAACAGTAAATGCCCAACTTGGCTAGACTTTAAGGACACATTCATAAATGAAGAGGTTCTCATGAGAAGTTGAAGCCCGCTTCAATCATATCTATAGGACGGCCCAATCACGATCCGCATTCAGAAAAGCCAAGCTTCTAAGCCCTTTAATGCTCAAGGAGTTATTCTAAATTTCACCCTATCGAGATCCTATTTAACATTTATCTCATACTTTCTATTCTATCTCGAATCTTTGTCGGAGGCTTCGCTGAGATCTGAAGCCTAAATTCGCGTATTTCTGTAGTATCAACCAATTATCATCTGACTCGTCTAAGAATCTCGCTTACCTACAATCAAATCTGGTGCCACGCCGCGGAGTTCGGCTCCCTGTTGCGAAATGGCACAATTGGCACGAACAGTTTCAGTTCCGTAGGAGATTCGTACTGCGAGCCAGTTGCCGGATCAGGCTGTGTTTTCAATGCCCAAGCTGTTTCCATGGCCTGATCCGGCGCCACGTGAAACAGGTAACTGTTTCCGCCCCCTATCAACACCACCAATCAGTAGTTAGCAGGATCCAATCGCTGGTATCGTCACAGATCAAGCCACTGACTCAGTGGTAAGCACTTACATAAGCCCTCTGAATTTAGCCACCTGGCTCTGACACGTCAACGCGGTTGCCTAATTGTCACCGCTGCACCTCCCTACCGCCTCCCTACCGTCTCCCTAACTCTGGCACGACATGTACCCGTTTTCCCTTTTTCTCCCCCCCGCCTCGCCGCCCCGCTCGGCGTAGCGTTTTTCGGTGAGCAAGACCCAAAAATCAAAATCTTTGCTCGCTCACCAGCCTGTTCGTCGGAACTTTTTTCTTTCTTTTTCCTAACACTCTTTATATTGGATACCATATCAATCCTATCACCAATCGTATGTGTACTTTATGGAACGTCAAATTGTGAACCGAGACTTGGACGCCGTTGTCCAACCGTGCTTTTGCGGGAAATGGCGAGCTTTGGCGTGTTTCAATGGCCTCTAGCGCCGAGCTCACCAATAATCAATGACAGCGGCGATTGATGCCAATTCAACGTTAAAATATCAAAAACACGATCCTTTGCCCCCAAGACTACCAGAAATGAGAACGAGGACCCCTTTCCTTCATCAATCACTTGAGTTTAAGGCCAATACCGTGGACATTCTGAAAATAAACAAATAACGCATTTGTCAATAGCGATCTGAGATCGATCGAGTGATCAATCAATCAATCAATCAATCAAATTCATCCTGACCAGTCAATTTACTCCTAAGAATCCAGCCTGTCTATCCTAGATACCAAAGATCTATTTCCGTACGCCCGTTACACCTTATATGTCTCCTCCAGCTACGCCTCACAGCAAACCCCCGTTTACGTGTGTTGATTCGCACTAACAATTTGGTGCGATTTTTTAGGCGGCGTGAGCATTGTACGGGAAATTCAATTTTGCGCACTGTCGATTGCTATGTGAGGATAGGCTGGCGTAGGCGGTTAGTGTCGCGAATATTTCTTAGTGAAAAGGCACGGTTTAGTAGGACGGGTGTGGATGGATGTAATTGAGTGTGTTAATTGGTTCTGATTTTTCAAGTGACATTGCGTTGAATGTTTCCCACAGTACAAGCCACAATTGACTCAGCGTGACATTTGCCACTTTCCTTGTGAAATAACACCCTCCCCTTAGTTCCAAGCTGATCCGAGTAAACCGCTCTTTTCGGTTTGACGCGTTGGTGCAGTCACGAAAGATTAATTTCGCACTTGTCGTGGCAAATGTCGCGCACGGATTGTCAAGTGCTCCTGGGATGTCGCAACTCGTTCGACGTGGTCTCAATTGGCGATTTTAGCAATCTCAATACTAACTTCTTTTAGTTTAAACCAACCGCACAATATAATGTCAGCCTCTCGTGAAGATTCTGTTTACCTCGCCAAGTTGGCTGAGCAAGCCGAGCGTTATGAAGAAATGGTTGAAAACATGAAGGCCGTTGCTTCCTCCGGTCAAGAATTGTCAGTCGAAGAACGTAACTTGTTGTCCGTGGCGTACAAGAACGTCATTGGTGCCCGTCGTGCTTCCTGGAGAATCGTCTCCTCTATCGAACAAAAGGAAGATGCCAAGGGTAACGAAACACAAGTCGCTTTGATTCGTGACTACAGAGCCAAGGTTGAAGCCGAATTGTCGAAGATTTGTGAAGACATCTTGTCCGTGTTGACTGACCACTTGATCTCCTCTGCTCAAACCGGCGAATCCAAGGTTTTCTACTACAAAATGAAGGGTGACTACCACCGTTACTTGGCTGAATTTGCCACCGCTGACAAGCGTAAGGAAGCTGCTGACTTGTCCTTGGAAGCCTACAAGTCTGCCTCTGACGTTGCCGTTACCGAATTACCACCAACTCACCCAATCAGATTAGGTTTGGCCTTGAACTTCTCTGTTTTCTACTACGAAATCTTGAACTCTCCAGACAGAGCTTGCCACTTGGCCAAGCAAGCCTTCGACGATGCTGTCGCTGACTTGGAAACCTTATCTGAAGACTCATACAAGGATTCTACTTTGATCATGCAATTGTTAAGAGACAACTTGACCTTGTGGACTGACTTGTCAGAAGCTCCAGCTCCAGCTGAAGAGCAACCACAACAAGCATCTACTGAAGCTAAGCCAGAAGAGGAATAGATATCTTGAAGACGTGTGACCATTTTTCTCTATCTCTTTTATTGTATGTCTCTGTCCATGTTATTCTATTCTCCTGTCTGTCAGTTTTTCTTATTTGCTTGTTATATTGTTTAGTATATTTCGTGTGTGATTCTCCAACAATGTCAACCCTAGAACCGTTGTTTTCATATTGATACAGAGAAGAGTCGCCTCTTGAATTAACTCCCGAATTTCAGCTTATTATTATATCATAAATATTTATTATATCTTTATTCAATCCAGTATTGGCTCTGATATATGAATATAAGTACCATCAACGGGAGATCTATATGAATAACAATATACGAATTTTATGTATGCAACTATAGCGTAGTCAATCCGATTCAGACTCCGAGAAACCCTTGACAAAACTGCCGAGAACTTCTCACATGACAGTAACACCCTTTACACGACAAAGGCAACAATACAGCCCTTTTTTATAAGTCCGAATCTTTCACAATAATCGTTCAGTTCCCCACATCTCCAATCTAATTGACTTGATGTCTTTCTACAATTAAAGCCACGGTTCGTCTATGTTTATGGTGTTTATGATGTATTTGTACAGCTGGCTTAATAGAGCAACGCATGGTTTGAGACATTGGCCAATTTATTGGCAAATGCGAGCAAATGGTTGGGAGCGTGTAGAAACTGTTTTTACGGCGGGTCTACTCCCAAAATGCTTGACGAGTTGTCTCAAAATAAGAGTAAAGCGAGACATATTACACCCTTTTACAGTTACGGCATTTAAATTGAAAGATATGGAGTCAAAAGGCGACACTATCATCGTATTAGGGGGATTTTTCCCTATTAGAGTCTCTAATTAGGGGAATTTTGTTTGTTCTAAGGCGCACGCTACCTACAACAATCACTTAATTAGGGGAAATGTTGATGTCATGAGGCGCTCATTTCCCTATTATAATCAATTATTAGGGGAATTGTCGTGTCCAATTTTGAAGAATTTCCACTATTTTACAGGTTAGTCATTAATAGCACTTTACAGGTGTAGACCCATTAAGCACTGTATATGCTTCGAAACATTATTAGCACTCCATAGGGCCACATCCATCCATGCTAGGTCTATTACTAGTATGGTCAATCCGGGTAACTTTGAAAAAAGTATAAAAGTCGCGATGGACCAAACATTTCCAACCAAGTCATATACCTACCAATACACGATTTCTTGAAAACACACGTAGATGGGAATATATCTCCACCCGCATGCCGACCTCAGGTGTGGGCGGTAAACGAATCCCAAATAGTGACCGAGAAATCTGCAGAAGAGTTCTTATTGATGAGTGTAAGAACGTTCTTTTGATGATGGCTCACATTAGCCGAGTGGATCTGTAATTTAAAAGTTGCCGTTTTTGACTGGGTTAAAAGCTGCCTCTTCTGACCGGATCACTTATTGTATAGCTAGTCGAGTGGAGAAACACGCTAGGAAGCATTCTGGAAAACTTCTATTATTCACGGCACGTTCAGGACGATCGTGTCGCATTTAGACGAGGTGAGAACAGGAGCAAAATTTCCGGAGACACGTCTGACGACGGAGCCGTCTGGGAAGGGAGACGAGTTACACTAAGCGGAGCTAATTACGCTAAGTGAGTATAACTAGATCAAGCTATTGATACTAGGTACCTGACTAGGCTTAAATTCTGTAGACACGCGACATTTCGTATGTCGTTAATTAATCGTTTGGCCGATTAAAACCACCAAATTCTGCCAAAAAAGTCTGGAAGTCTCCAAAGCCCTCGAGATCTCTGAAGATACACGCTTTGCTTGCGTCCCCAATGTCCTCCACCTCTCTGTCACTTATCCTTTGCCCATCTTCTAGCCCCTCTGTGTGCTGTCGCCTTAAGGTACGCGTAGGCAATTTTCATCCAGGCGCACGCCCCTCAAATAAAAACAAAAATGACGACGGGTCGTTTGATTCAGTTCTGTCAATTGGATTTCTCGTATAATCACATTCAGAGGTTCCTTCAGTAGACCTGAAACCAGTACATCAAAATGCCTGAACCAGTGGGAATTTCAAACTTACCAAATCAGAGGTATGTATCAATGTTTAACAGCCGCCAGCAGTGGATAGCCGAGACGAGACGAGCCACCTACGTCGATTGAAAATGGATGGAAAAAGGTCCATGAAGGGCGGGAATGAAGGAGTGAGATGTGACTCGTGGTGTATCACTTTGGGAGGATTAGGAGGCTATTTGGGGCTCCGGATCAAGCGTGTTGATGAATGTCTCGTGTCATTATCTCCATATTCATCCAGCAATGAATCTGTCAAAATGCACCTGGTGATGCCAGATGGGAATTCAATTCATATCCCGCCAATGCAATGGAATGGGAAGATAATATTACTATTCAATTCGAAATGGAATCGAAGATCCATTCGCTAATGCCAATTCAATCGGAATAAAATCAAAACTCTTGATCATTGCACTCCGGCTTTCTTCACTTCATATACTAACTTCTAGATACAAGATCGTATCCAAACAAGGTGCCACCTTCACCTTGATGGTTGCAGGTGAGAGCGGATTGGGAAAGACTACCTTCATCAATACCCTCTTTCAATCATCATTGAAGGTCTACCAAGACCCTAGCGAAAGACACAGCAAGTTCACCAGCTCCCATCAAACGGTTGAAATCGATATCGTGCGTGCCATTTTGGAAGAAAAGAACTTCAAGATGCGTTTGAATATCATTGATACCCCAGGTTTCGGAAACAACGTCAACAACCATGACTCGTGGACTCCCATCATTGACTTCATTGATGACCAACACGAATCTTACATGAAGCAAGAACAACAACCAACCAGAGTCAGCAAGAAGGACTTGAGAGTGCATGCTTGTCTTTACTTTATCCGTCCTACCGGCCACTCGCTTAAGCCTTTGGACATTGAAATCATGAAGCGTCTTAGCACCAGAGTCAACTTGATTCCTATTATCGCCAAGTCCGATACTTTATCGCCAATCGAATTAGAAGCCTTCAAGTCCAGAATAAGAGATGTGATTGAAGCTCAAGATATTAACATCTACACTCCACCTTTGGAATTGGACGACCCTGCCAGTGCTGAGCACTCCAAGCAATTGATCGAATCGATGCCATTTGCCATCATTGGTTCCGAAGAAGAATTCGAAGTCGCTCCTGGTAACTTTGTCAGAGGTAGAAAGTATCCATGGGGTTTAGTCGAAGTTGAAAACGACCAGCATTGTGATTTCAAGAAGTTGAGAAGTTTATTGTTGAGAACCAACATGTTGGACTTGATTCTTTCCACCAATGAATTCCATTTCGAAACCTTCAGATCCATCAAATTGGGCGGTAATGAGGAAGAAAACGCCGCCGAAGGTGAAGAGAAGGAAGACGTCAACGAGAATGGCGAAGTTATCAAGAAGTCGTTCGCTAAGAAGCCAAGAAGATTGCACAACCCTAAGTTCAAGGAGGAAGAAGACGCTTTGAAGAAGTTCTTCACCGAACAGGTCAAGGCTGAAGAGCAAAGATTCAGACAATGGGAAACCAATATTGTCAATGAGAGAAACAGATTGAACCAGGACTTGGAAGAGATGCAAACCAAGTTGAAGTCCTTGGAGGAACTGGTCAAGAAGTTGCAATTGCAAAAACGTTAGTTTGCATAGTTTAGTTCGTTGTATGTCATATCATAATGTTAATTACTGTAGTCAAGAATGGATCAGAATCGGTGACCAAAGAAAAGAGCTGAAAAATCAAGAATAAATTGATCAAAAAATGATTCAGCTGAGAAATGAAAAATAAGTATCGAAAACAAAGATTAAGCCGAAAAATAAAGATTAAGCTACAACACGTCAAAGAGGGCTATTATTGGAATATACTGATATCCTAAATGTCAATTTCAATTAATGTTATCTGCCTAGTTGAAGGCTTACATAAGCATAAATGGTGCTAGTTCGATAGAAGCCATTCAAGCTGATTTCTTAGGAACATCCTTCCTTATCAGTATTGTCTCCCAAATAACATAGTTTATTCATCTTACATAAGCGTAAACAGCCCAGTTTGAAACCTTTAGTTTAATCGCTATCATATTGACGAGCCCCGTCTTACATAAGCATAGCCGTCCGCCTTCATAACATAAATAGTTTTGATAGGAGCCGTAAATTTAAAGGCATCATATTTGAGACAAAGAGATCCAAATTTCCAGCTTGACTCGGTCCGTGTCGTAGCAAGCCCCACTTCGAGCGGCCTTGGCATTGTCTTAGACTTCGTGACTATTGCTAGGGGAGAAAATGCACCGAGGGGTCGATGGCCCTGCTTACGTAAGCGATTGCCACTTCGGCCTAAACTGCCATTAAACCTCCTCCTACAAGCCTAATTGAGTACAAACTTGTTGGATCACCCCCTCAGAAACGCAACCCTGAGGCGTTCCTGCTTTTAAACCGCTTGATCTGGGTTCCGTTTACGTTTACCCCACGTCAACAATAGAACCGGGCTTCGCGGTTAAATGCGGAACTGGACGGAAAATCCCATCGCAGCATCACTTTATCAGCACTTGAACTCGGTTGATCCAGGCTTATCTAATCGAAAGAGACCACGATTGACTGATATAGGGTTCAGAAAGACAAGAGAAAGACGTTGGCTCAAATTTACTCGTTTTCTGGTCTCATTTGCTATCATTTCTGATCATTTCCTCGGTGGCTTATCAGGAGGAAATTTCAGCAAAAACTCTGACAAAGGGTCCTTTACGCTTAGTGATTTCAAACTGAGTAATCCCATAGGTTTCTGATTCCATTCTAGATTCCTAGGTCTCTGTTTCCATTCCTGATTCCATAGGTTTCAGTACCCGCTCACTACGCTCATCGATTCGCTTATCAATTATTCATTCCCTCGTTGATTCGCTCACCAATTTAACCATTCACTACACTAATTAATTCGCTTCGCTCACCAAATCATCATGAACGACGAAGAGTCCCATTCCAAACAGTTTCGCCGGAACTACCGCGCCTGTCTCAACTGTAGGGTCCGTAAAGTCAAATGTGACTTGGGACCTGTTGATAATCCACGAGAAGGAAAGTGTGCGAGATGCCAACGAGAACGCAAAGATTGTGTCTTTGTGGAGTCCAAACGAGGCGGCGTTGGAAACGTGAACTTGGGCAGACAAAAGCGCAAACATGACGATATTGGCGATGAGCCCAGTCCCAAGAATAGTGGCTATGAATATTCAGCTAATCCAAAGAATAATGGCTATGACCATTATTCGGCCAGTCCCGAGCCTGAAATTAAACTGGTGGGAGTACCCATAAAAAAGAGCCACAGTCAGCAGCAGATGCAGCAGGAGCAAATGATGCAAGGGTCTCAGGGGTCTCAAAGTCATCATAACTCCCAAAGTCACCAAAACCTCCAAAATCATCAAAACTCCCAAAGTCACCATAATCATCTTAATAATAGTAATAGGGGCCATCCCATCCAGCAAGATTCACGGTTCCAGAACCAAGGACAGGGAGCACAAGGGGGCCAAGGGGGCCAAGGGCCACGGCTTCCTTCGGTCAACAATATTCTCAACCAGGAACAGCCCTCGGAAAAGTCCCAAAGTAACCATTTTTCTACGATGGAGGGAGCGCTCGTATTTCTAGCGAAAGCGGCTGGAACCATCGCCAAAGCCGACGAAAGAGACAATATCGATGCTCGTGCCAAACACGCACAGTTGGAGGCGCAAGAGAAGCCTGGCCAACGCATGGAACAGACGGCGTTGGAAGCTTCCGCCCAACAGCCCCAGGTGCAGAACCCCCAGATGTTCAAGCAGCCTCAGTCCCATGTGCCTCCGTACATGAAGCCAGGCCAGCGGGGCAAGCGAATGACGATGCCTGCGGCGGAGAACGGCTTTGCGGTGCGCCCCAAGGGGTCCAACAAGTTGTCTAGCATTGACTATATTGGCGAGCCAAACGGGATCTTAACAGAGGAAGAGGCCGAGATTCTTATCAACTTATTTTTCACCACGATGCACCCGTTTTTCCCTCATATTCCCAAGTTCTTGCACTCGCCAAAAGTGCTCTCGGGGTACCCCATTTTGCTCTGCACCATTTTGACGATTTCCTCAAGGTACCACCCTTTTGAGAATAACGTTGGAAACGGCGGGGTTCCTCGGAACATCGAGGTCCACGACCGCTTATGGCTCTACGTACAAAGATTGATCTCGCAAACGGTGTGGGCCGAAGCCTCCACCAGATCTATAGGAACCATTTTCGCATTCTTCCTCTTTACGGAGTGGAATCCGCGTGCAATTCACTGGAGATGGAGCGATTATGCCAATAAGGCGGAAGAGGCCAATGACGAAGGGATGTACGCCGGAGCAGGTGTAACGGCGGGTTCCGGTGGTAGCGGAAGTGGCCCTATGGGTGCAAAAAAAGAGTCTGAAAGTGAACCCAACTTGGCCGGACTTGGAGCGATGAGAAGAAGTTACAGAATGGCCTGGATGTTGATTGGGTCAGCGGTGCGTTTGGCCCAGGATATGGGCTTCATGGAAATCAGTTCCAAGACCTTTTTGGCCAGCCATATTGCTGAAATCAACTCGGTGATGAATATCAGTAGAAGATCGATGTTGGCGCATTCCTTGTCCGAAGTCGACTTGGACGAAGACGAGATCTCCGAGGAGGCCATGGAGACAGTGGAGGACGACGACGACAGAATCATGAAGATGACAGAAGACGATCTCAAGCGCATTTCCAGCGAACATGTATTGAAATTCACATTATCGCAAAAAGCCCAGATTGAATTGCTCCAAATCATGTCCTTGGGCCACGAGTCCTTGTATGGCTACAAAGCACAATTGGGAGGGTTAACCCAAAGACAGAACTTATCGGTTTTGAACATCATCAGTCCGTTGATCAACAATTGGAGCCGAAAGTACAAACAGTTCTTGAAACCGTTGAATCACAATAAATTGCGCAACATCTCCAATACCCACTGGCTGCAGCCAAACTCCAAGACTGCCAAGGATATTGCCGAGGTCATCGAGCAAGAATCGTTCGTCTTCGAGTTCAACTACGTCAAGCTCTACATTTATTCGTTGGCGTTGAGTCCTACTCCAAAAGTGGTGGGGGACAAAAAGAATAGAAGAAAGGCGGGCAAATCGACCTTGAAATTGGACGAAATGTCCAAATCCGCCAAGTACATCGAACAGGCCTTTAACGCTGCCAACGAGATGCTTTTGGTGGCTCATCGGGTGCACAAATTGAAGTTGTTGCGGTTGATGCCAGTGAGATGGTTGACCAGAATGGTGCGAGCTGTGGCCTTCATCGTGAAATGTTACCTCACCATCACCGCACACAAGAAGTCATCCAAACAGACCTCGAGCTCGCTCAACAATAGCTCCATTGACGACTTTGACTCGACAATCTTATCATTGTCCCTCATCACCATTGACGAAATTATCTCCAGTATTCAACGGGCAGCCATCACTTTGCGCGACTGTTCGCCCGACGAGTTGCACTTGTGCACCCGTTACTCCAACGTGTTGATGTACCTTTGTTCGGAGATGAAAACCACCTCCAAAAACTTCCAGGACGAGGATGAAGACGTTGAGTTTCGCAGACGCACCTTCCCTGTCAATCTTGCAGCAGAGAACGTTTACGAGCTGGAAGCTGCAAGTGCCACCTTCGAGAACACTCCCGAACCGACCGAACCAGTATATGCATCCAGTCTTCAATCCGTGCCCTTTATGGACCACCGTGATAGTACAACCAGCGAAAATATCACTCCGGACCAAAAGAGTCCATTGATGGGAGACAACGAAGTGATGGACTGGTTTATGAATAATAGAAACGTGGGGTTGGATTTCGTCGGTCCTTGGACCGAGATGATCGAGCAGCAGTTGAATTTGAACGACCAGTTCAACTTCGAAGATGCTCTCTAGAAAGAGAATTGAATCAACTATGAAGAATAATAAAGAGGAGAATTAGTTCAACCTTGAAGCATTTAAGAAATGAAGGAGTTTGATCAACTTTGAAGAGCATTTGAGAAATAAGAAGATTGGAGAGGAAAGCGCTAATCATTCTTTAAAATGAGCAGCGATATAGAAGATTATGCAGTTGTATGTTTGAATGGGTAATTATTCAGGTTAATAATGGAATAAAATATTAATGAAGAGTCGTAGAATTAAAAGAGAGCGAGTATCTGATATCGGGACTGTTAGGCAGTGAGTGTCAGGAGAATTTATAATTGAGATTTGAAAGACCGTAAGAAATTAGTGCTAGAAAGTTAGAGTCCGGAATAATTCAAACTAGAAACACTTTCTGCAAAATTACTTTTAAAGAGTGACCATGAGAATAATATTAACTATTAGATAATCTATCAGGAATATCATTACTACTAAAAAGGGACTTTCATGAATCAATTATTACTACAAATAAACAAGTTTTTGACTGTACATGAAAGATCAAATCTGTATGCCTTGATGAGTTCCCACCACACTTTCCGAAAGAAGAGTTTCTAATAATATTTGTTTATGCCTAGAAATTACAATTTGGTCGTAAATACCACCACGACGCAGACAAAACCCATACTACCATAGCCCCATATAAGCAAAACGCCCATAATATCATAGCTCCATACTAATAAAAGCACCTAGACTGCCATGACTCTAATAATTAAGCGTAGCACTATTCACAAGTTAAAATGTAATAAAAAGGTAGAATCAATATTAAGAGTTCTTCGGGTTATTTCTCTAACGAATTTACATTTACGAAGGGTCGATAACACCAATTCTATTTTGTTACCCCCACATAAATCCAAGGGGGCTTATATGGTACGATATTTTTAAGTCCCACATTGCAATTTTAGATATTCTCTTGAACTTCCAAGCTGGAATTCTTTCCAATCTGTAAACCCACAGCAGTTAATTTCGTGGGGTTTATTTACCGTAATTCATCTTTGGATCCTGCATTGGAGTTTTTCCAAGATTCTTTTATGCTTATGATTTTAATAATATTTCTGGGAAAGTAATTGTAGTTTTCGCAAAAAATCCCCAAAATTCTCAAATCACTGGGAAACGGAGTTCCTCGGTGATTAAACTCGTAGTCTTATCTGAAAGCGAATTGATTATGTGCCATTGCAGTTGACTAGTTGCGCATTTACAACGCCAGGGTTCAATGCCCTTATTCGAAGGCATCAAACCCTATTTCTTAAATAGGTATGCTAATTGAAACAGCACTTGCAAACATCTGGATCGAGCTTGCATGAGCTAAGTGCACCCCCCTTTTTACCACCAGGGACAACTTCGCATTCAGGGCGGGCGGCGCAGTTTCGAGGGTCGTGCCATCTCGAGAACTGGCACGGCCGAGCCAAACCCTTGAAGGGACCCGTGAGGATTGATATACGAAAGCGCCCGTGATCTCGATTCTACATGTTTCCAGACACCATTGGCCGAGTTCAAGAGTTCAAGATCGAAAAGTGTCTGCTTTAACGCAGGCGGCCACTCTTTGTCGTATTTGCTTATGCTGTATGTATGAGCAAAGGAACGACAGGAGGCGTCCGCGCTCGTGACGCGTCTCGAACATCGAGATGAGGGACCCACCACCACCTCCACACCCCCGGAGGAGATACGGCGACGAGTGCAATTTTCCTCCGATAAGATTGAAGCTCAGCTACGTTGACGTCGAAGACAAACATAAACAATCCTCGGCATGTATCCATGGGACGTGCCTAGGAAGGGATTGTCTTTACTCGTTTAATACGGCCGGTGACCGGAACAATTCCGAGCGTGGGATATTTTGCATGTAATTAGAGAATTTGGTGCTGGCTTTTCTTTGTTGACACTTGCTGTGCGAAATGTGGTGATTGTTTGATGTCGGAAGTTATGGCAATGATAGGCACGATGCAGCCCATGAGCAGAAACAAGCGTTGTGGCAGCATGTGCCTCGCTGATTGTTAGCAGTTATGATAACAGAAGCATGGGAAGCTGTGCTGCTTGAGGAACCGAGCCTTCAGCATCCTTCACCAACGTTTATTCTCCATCGGAAGTGGCCGGGCTTGCAGAATACTACGTCAACCCGAATCGTCCATTTAAGTGATTGACCAATAGCAGCGAGTGCTATAAATGGATTTTACCTGATGCGGCAATTTAATAACAGTAAACAGAAAAATGAAAATCTGGTGCAATCCCGGTCGCCAGCGACTTTAGTCGAAATTTACGGCTCGGCAGGCGGCGTCGTCTTCTGAAAATGGCGATTTCCGAGGGTACGAGCCCCGCGTAGAGTGAGAATGCTGCAATGTATTATGTACGAATCCGGAATCCACTGCAGCCAATTCCGACCCGATGTCTCCTCGTTTCTCCCAGGCCAGCTCTCTCCTTTTGCGGAATTTTCATATTGTTCGGGCAGTGCAAGGGTACCCTCGAATTATCTATTGCCATAATCTCCGCTTTGTCCCACCAATTTTTTATAAAACCATTTCAATTCGCTTTTCGAAAATTTTCGTTTAACTCTTTACCAAAGATGCAATTTTCCAACTTCTTAGCTATTGCAGCTGCCGCTGGAGTCGCCTTGGGTGCCAGTAACAGTAAGTATACAATGTGAACAGAATCCCGCTTCAAAGCCACCAGAGAACGACGAACTCAACGAATTCCGTCGTCAATATCCACTCGCAATTGTCAGACACCACAATCTTACAAATCCTCCCTATCCTCCAGTTTCAGACGCCGTTCCCACCAATCCACCCCATCACCGTCTACAGCACCACCCACCGGTCCACCAGCTTCGTTCCCACCTCCAATTCCTCGTTCGCCACCTCCGTTCCTCGTCGTTGTCGTTGTCGTTCTCGCCTCGGTGAGCCCCTCTCTCAAGCGCACTATCAGCGCCCCCTCTTTGAAGCGCGGCCTTGCACTACCGCCATAGTCTCACAATTCCACTTCCAGTTTTGCAACATTTACTAACCGCCCAGACTCTACCCTTACCGCAGCCACCCCAACTGCTGCTTCCGGATGTTCTTTCTCGTCCTACACCGCCACCAACCAAGCCCAAGTGCAATCCGTTGCCGCCTGTGCCACCGTTGTCGGTGATGTCACCATCTCCGGTTCCAACTTGGACACCGTTGACTTGAGCGGTGTCAAGCAATTCTTCGGTGACTTGACCGTTCAAAACGCCAACTTGACCACCGCTATCACCGCCCCAGACTTGCAATTGGTCTCCGGTGACTTGACTCTTAACGAGCTCCAAATCTTGAACAACTTGAACTTGGCTCAATTGACCACCGTTGGTACTTTGTCCTTCACCGCCTTGCCAGCTTTGGAAAAGGCCGGTTTGACCTCTGGTATCACCACCGCCGACTCTATTGTCATCTCCGACACCGGTTTGACCTCTTTGGAAGGTATTAACGTTTTTCAATTGAAGGTTTTCAACGTTAACAACAACCCTGACATCGAGACCATCGACTCCGGTTTGATCGCCGTCACCGACACCTTGTCGATCTCTTACAACTCCGACGACGTCGACGTCGTCTTGAACCAATTGACCAACGTCAACAACCTTGACTTGCAAAGAATTAACTCTTTCTCTGCTGGTAACTTGAGTACCGTCAACGACTCTATCGCCATCACCTCTTCCAACATCGACAAGATCTCTTTGGAGAACTTGGAAACCGTCGGTAAGTCCTTGACCATCGACCAAAACGACGAAGTTGAAGAATTGGACTTCCCAGCCTTGACCTCCGTTGGTGGTGCTTTCCAAATCGGTGACAACGACAAGTTGAAGTCTTTCGCTGGTTTCCCTAAGTTGAAGACCATTGGTGGTTCCGTTAACATTTCCGGTTCTTTCGACAACGGTACCTTCCCAGCCTTGTCCACTGTTGACGGTGGTTTCACCTTGGACTCCGAAGATGGTGAATTGTCCTGTAAGGAATTCGACACCTTGAACTCCAAGGGTGACATCAAGGGTGACAAGTACGCTTGTTCCGGTGCTGGTGGTTCTTCCTCTTCCTCTTCTTCCAAGAAGGGTAACTCCAACGGTTCTGCCTCCGCCTCTGCCTCCACCTCTTCTGGCTCTTCTACCTCCAAGTCTTCCTCCACCAAGAAGGGTGACGGTTCCTCTATCCAAAGCAACTTAGGCTTCATCTTCACTGCCTTTGCTGCTGTTGGTATCGTCTTGTACTAATCGTGAACAGTCACGTTACTACACACCCTAATGTGGATGCTATGATGTTTAGGCCTAGATGAGTCATGAACAGGAGAGTTATCACCAGTGAAAAATACGAGAAATATCAAGATCGGTCCCTTTTAATGATGCGTCCATCCAGGACGGGCTGGTGTTGCCACCTATAACCATCCTTTCTCAATCTTGGGAATTGTCATACATCGGTGTGTACCTTTTTAATTTCTCGCCGTAATCATTTTTAAAACCTCAGTGGCAATCAGGTGGCATTGTATTGCCCTGCAAAGTGCCAATTTCTGTTTTATAATATATTTAATTTATCTGTTCAGGTGTAGGAAAAAGGGTAAACCCGAGCAATATCACTTCATTTCTGATAGGGTGAACTATCCTTGATTAAGCTAGATGATCAATAATCTAGTTAATTTTTTAGAACTTGAAGCGTTGATCAATATCCAGTGAATGGTCTATTTTGTTACAGGATATTCAAAAGATGTTGATAATGACTTCATTTTCCAAGTCTCAGACCCAGCTTAATTACTACCTTTCTCTAAGTATCTTCCATTCCTTTTTCTATTTACACTCCCTGCTCTATATCCATCTCCTCTCCACTCATATGCTCCACTGTCTCAATATTCAACAAACGGGCAAACTCCTTGGCGTACTGATCAGCTACGGTCTTCACATCAACATCCTTACCGCTCAATTCCTTGATAGAAGTAGCACGGGCTTCGGGCAACCCACACATCTCGAACTCATTCAAGTACTTGAGATCTGGCCCCACATTCAACCCGATTCCGTAACTGGTAATAGCTCTCTGGATATTACACCCCACGGAGGAGATCTTCTGGTTATTGCCGGTCCAAACGCCGGGGTTATCATTAAGTTCACTCTTTATGCCATAGTTCTTCGTGAGAAGGTTCTGTACCGACTTCAAAAGCACCGCATCGACGTAGCATCGCACCGTTAAGTCCTGGAACTGCTTGAGGTCCAATATACCGTACGCCACCAATTGGCCCTGGCCGTGCCACGTCACCTGACCCCCGCGCTCGAGCTGGTGGTACTTACACCCGGCCTGTTCGAACTGCTTGATCTTGGCTTCTAGCTGCGGATCTTGTCTTACTTTTTTGCCGCCAGTGTAGACGTTTTCGAACTCGAAGGTCAAAAGCGTCGGAAACGGCTTCATATCCAAGATCTTGTCGAGGAGCGAGTTTTCGTACTCGTTGAGCGCCATTCCTTGTGCCTCGATGTCCTTCTTTTGTTTCTTGATTTTGCCCTCGAGCTTCTTGAAGTCCAAGTTTGCGTTGACCATCGCGCTTTGGATCCGTTGTCCGCGCTCAAAAGAGGTGATTCCGGGGAAATGGATGTGGCGGAGCGTCTTGTAGGTTTCGTTCAAGGGAACGAAACGGGTGCACGAGCTCACGCTGCGACTGAAGGACTTTAAAGACATGAAAAAGGTGATCTTTAAGCTCAGAATAAGATGGAAAAAGCGATAAATAATACTCAGTCACATGATACAGAGTCACATGATCAATTGATAAACACCCCAAATCGACTCGTATTCTTCTCCCCTACCACCTTCAATTTCCCCCAAATTCACACAACAAACCGGTTCATCCAGGATGTCCCGCCGCCCCAGCACGCCCAATGTCTTTGGGGCCAAGCGCAAGCCCACCACCGCCACCACAACTGCCAATATCACCAGAAATGGCCCCGAAACCGCGCCGAGAACCGCCCAAAAGATGCCAGCGCTGGCGCTGACCGCTTCAATGGCGGAGCCCCTTACTCCTACGCCCTACTCAGTGACTTCAGCCGTGCTGCTGTCACGTTCCAAAGCTTTGAACCTCAAAAAAGCGTTGGAAATCAAAAATAAGCCTAGAAAAGCCATCAAAGACCTCCAAATAATCAAAGATACAGAGCCATTGGAAGAGAACAACGTGGAGAATACCGATGCCTTCAAGTTGCTTTATCGTCTTTTTGTGCCCAACAAGTATTTGATTAAAAATAACCGTGTATCCACCAAACATCTCTTGAACCATCTCCCTTCCATCATCCCCACATCTTCCACCCAGGAGGCCAATACGTATATAAACTTGAATTTTCAGGTCCATTTGTTCTTGAGTACGATTATGGTACAGTTTGTGAACTCGTGGTACTTGAACAAGCTCAATACCGATAATATGGAGTTTGTGCAATTGGTGTACCAATTGATCTGTGATGTGATCAAAAACATGAGCAATCGGATCAACGTACTTTTGAAGAACACCCGGAGCGTTACCGAGTTGATCGACCAGGTTTCCGATATTTTGAACTCCCATTTTAGTGAATTGGTCTGTGATAATCCATACGATTCACACGACTTAAAGATATTTCACGTTCATGATGAATTAGCTCGTCAGCGAAATTCACTCCAAAACCACTTTAGAGACCCCAGCCAGCCTCTAGATACCTATTTGGAACAAAAACATCTACTTTTCGATAAACTGGCTGCTGGAATTGAGAATAATTCTGATTTTAACGATGCAGATTTGTCCGACGACTCTATTTTCGCCAACGAGACACTCGAAAAAATCAAACAAGACCGAATCGAGCAAGGCGGCGGCGAAAAATCGGTTCTGGACTCCAATAAATTACTATACTTCCGTATAATTATCAGGAAAATATTGACCAGCACCTTTGAATCGGGCTCTCAAGCATATAGTGTCACACCGTTGAACTCGAAGATCACCACAGATCTAATCGTTCTTTTACTTGGAGATCTTGTGTTGAACAAAGTATTCGAAAAATTGGCCTCTCCTGAATTTATTTTACTCACAGTAATTAACTCAGCAGCGGAGGCCATAGACGGTGTATTGGAGCAGAAATTGAACAAGCCCAAAGAGACTAACCCGCTGAGTTTACGAGATCGTGTCAAGACCATCATCAGCAGCACTTACGTGAGTGTCAGTCATCTTGTGGTTAATATTTCCAGCATGAAATTTGTTCCTAGAATCACCAGTACTCCAGAAGAAGAAGCACATTCAAACGAGAAAACTTCAAGTTTCCTTGATAATTCTGTCTTCAAATTGTTCAATACTATCACCAATTTTTCCAACCGAAAACCGGTGATCGCAGGCATTTTGCAATTTTTCAAAACCTACCTCCCCACCCATCCTCTTATATCCACAAAGCTTGATTCTGCGTGCCTGAGTTTTATTACTGGTAAAGTTCTCAACTCCAAGCCTTTGAGCGAGGAGTTCTTATGTGGCATAGTATCGAAATTAAGGGTAGATTTATTCGAGAAAAATGGTGAACAAGACGAGCCAAAAGAAGGAAAAACTATCACAGTTGAAGAATTATCTGCCAAAATATTCAATTTGACTACGAAAGTCAACAAATTGCTACCATCCTTCTTAAACCATGTCAATTTATTCAGATTTCACGGAGAATCCGATGAAGACCTCAAAGCTTCTATTACAAAATCACTTCTTATATTCAATTATGATAAAAACGGTCTGAATGAGATTAACAAGGAATGTGAATTGAATAAATTACTCGTGATCCAATTATTGGATTGTGTGATTGCAAATATATACCCGGAAATATAGAAGAAAAGAGGGAATAAACTTAGGAAATAGTTATGATGACAGAAACTATACTCTCTATTGCGTGTAATAATATAGATTTGATAGAACAAATGATAAAGATAGACCAAAATAAGGAATGAAATGAGCAGAAAATACCTATTCTCCAAAATTTAGAGAAAAAATGACAGAAATGACACAGAAAAATTAGAAACAATCAACTCTCCAAAGTTTAGAGAAAACATAACAGAAATGAGACCAACGAAATAATCAGAAGACAAAAATTGTACCCCACTATCCAGAGAAGAAATGACAGAAATAACACATACTACAATATCTAGAGAGGAATGACAGAAATTCAACTTAAGAAATAGTATTAAGAAGATGGAGCTATTCCGATTCTATGTAATGTAAAAACGACTCCTAAACTTCTTTTTCAGTGGCCATAAATGGAAACGCTTATTCACAAGAACGAGAAGACTGACAATTCTTGTTTATCTGAAAGAAAAGTAGCACAAAGAATGACAATTCTAGTTAATTTGAAACAAAAAAGCTGATTAGGATTCTGGTTAATTTTAGACAAAAAAGTTGTTTCAGAACTGATAATTCTGGTTATTTCTTTAAAATGTGGTTCAAATTCAGTTGAGTGCTCGATAGATTCTGCAAAAATAATCGGAGTTTACGAACAGTTTGACGGGCTGGTGTAAAAGGTTCCAGAATAATTGACAGGTTAGTGCCAAAACTGGGTCTCGGGTCGCCCGGAATCGCCTCCTCACGGGTAACGTACTGTGCTGAATTACTTCCCTCCAGTGATAACGTTACTTTTTGCTGGTCATAGCGAGGTTGATTACTCAAACCGTACAATGACCTACCGCGAGGATCGAACCGGACCCTGTGCACGTTCGGCTACCGTCAAACCTAATGTTCATTTCTGCCACAGCCATCACAGCCGAAAAAAACGCGAATTTTATTACCTGCATTCAGTAGATATAGGCTTTAGCTACCTTCATCTTAATGTATTTTATACAATTTGTTTAGTAAAATTAATATAACTTGGTATATTAGCTGAATCAAATCTCAAAATATTTCTCTCTTATCCCAAATTATCTAAAACTGTTGATATATTTAGATCCAAATCCGAAAAAGCTGGTTGAATAATCACGTGACATCATGGTCTGATTCAGATTTTTCAACTATTCTATCTCCACAAACTACCAACCATGTATCGATTACCTTCAAAAATACCCCATGCGACGCCTGGTCTCGCCCAGGCGGTCCACCAGAAGAGGGGGTTTCTACTCAGCGCAACTGCAACCATCATAGGCTCGATGTTGTTCAATGAAAACAACACTTTAGCCACGAAGATGGAAAAGGGCCAGCTCCACTACAAGGACCCAAACGCCATTTTCAACAAATTGAAGAGTGAAGAAAGCCTTTACTTCAGAAGGGGAAAGCCACAGTACGCTGGCCACGTTCCTCTCTTCCTCCACGAGAAGCTTTTGATGGTATTGGGATCATCAGTTGGCTCCTACTTACACCCAGAGAGAAATGAGTTCATAGTTGGCTTGGGAGAGTCCACTGCCATTGCTCCCGTATTGCGTAGCTTACAGAAACAGATGTTGAGCGACCCAGTGGGCCGTCAATTGTTACGAGAGAGGCCTAGAATCACTTCTACCTCGCTTAATCTAGACTATCTTAGACTGTTACCGGAAAACTCCATAGGAAACACCTATATCAAATGGTTGGACAGGGAAGGTGTCAGTCCCGATACTAGAGTGCCTGTGCGCTTCATTGAAGACGAGGAGTTGGCCTATATCTACCAGAGATATAGAGAGTGCCACGACTTTTACCACGCAGTTACAGGCCTTCCAATCATTATTGAGGGCGAAATTGCAGTCAAGGTCTTTGAATTCATGAACATTGGCATTCCCATGAGCGGCTTGGGTGCGTTGTTTGCACCCTTGCGCTTGAAACCTAGTCAAAAAGAGAGATTGTATAATATCTATTATCCTTGGGCTTTCAAGAGTGGCTTAAACTCCAAGCCGATGATTAATGTATACTGGGAGAATATTTTGAGCAAGGATGTCAACGAGTTCCGGGCTGAAATGGGAATTGAGCAGCCTCCGGACTTGAGAAGTTTGCGGAAACAGTACTTCGAGAAGTTGAAAAAGGCCAAGAAGGTTTAACGAGGGTGATATGTATGACTAATGAACAAGCAAGAAGGAAGATGTAATTTAGAAAATTATACATGTATATAGACTAATGAACAGTGAAAAGCAAAGATGTAATTAAGAAGATATTAAATGTATATAGACTAATGAACAGTGAAAAGGTAAGATGCAAATAGATAGAAAGAAATGAAATTGTGAGGTAGAGAGAGTGAAAATAAAGGAGGCATAATTTAAGATTGATATCATATACCTTCCTTTTAATTCTAATAATCATTTATAATATGATATTTATATATCAGAATCCAGATAGAGCGAAATGAAAAGGTGAAGAAAAGGTGAAGCAAATTCAAACAGATAGTAAGATGATCTTATGAATTCTATAAGTGTATCAGTTGGAAAGCCTGATTCAAAAGATCGTTACCTCTATCAGTGATCAAACCTTTACTTTTTGATGAAATCAATGGGAAATATTAAATATTAATTATCCATCGTAGAAATAAAATTCATGCATCTATAACTTACTTCTCTTGAACCTGATGAGTATTCATTCTCTGAATAGAAGACTAATAATCCCCTTTCATTACTTTCAGAGTAATAATTTCTTCATTAATTTTGGACCAACAGCCCCATTTCACTAATTATAGACTAATAGTTCGCGTTCATTACTTTTTGATAATAATTTCCTGTCATCAGTTTCTTTCTTCTACAGCAGAATTTGCTTTGGGTGAATTGGAAAATGTGTCCTCAAGCGGACTCCGATGTCTTCTTCTTTTTCTTTTCTTCGTTGTTGGCTCGAAGTAAGACCTCAGTTCCAACGGCAACCATCTTTCTTTATCTAGCTCGAATTCTCCCTCTGGCTTGAGCACCTTGTTTACTGAAAATCGGTTCTTTTTGTTTTTAATTCTGGGGAACACTCTTTTTTTCGGTACAGGTTTACCGAGAAGTTCGCCGGTCAGATTTATAAATGGAAAGCTGATTTTTCTTAGTTTCGCGAGAGTTTTTGGTTCGAGTAAAGTCTCACAAGACTTTGTTGATGCAAGCTGTTTCACAGGAAACAAGTACTCGCCGGTATTGTTCAAAACCGACTTGACCATTTTGTCGTCTTTCACCGTGTCCAATTTCTTTAAAACATAATCATACATCCATTGCTGTATTCCAATAATCTTAGCCATTTCAAAGAAATCCCAGTCTTCGACCAAGGTCTTATTAGCGGTCCAAATATACTCTTTAATCTTGAGATAATTAAACCCACAAGATCGTAGCCCGTACAAGATGGTCCGCTCTATTCTCACAAACACACCAATTAAGCCCGGCACGAGCATGGCTTGAGTTAAATTCTTCTGAATTGCATTCGCCAATTCTATGTAAGCACGGGTGGCTTCATTGTAGCTCTTTGAAGCAGACAAGGCTAAGAGGACAGTAGCAAAATATTCATCATCAGACTTTCCTTTGATCGATTCCATGTGTTTGTATAACTTCCTCATATTCTGTCTTTCAAACTGTTCTTTCTGTAGCTCTTCATAAGTGATGTTCAACTTGAGCAATACTTTGTACACTAGTTGTGTCCAATCATGTGGAAAGCAATTTGAATATTTCTCGGTGAGCTTTTCTCCTAAAGATCTTTCACTCAAAGTTCCAGTTGCGTATTGTAATTTCAAGTTATTTTTTTTAATTACGTGATATTGAGCTTTTGTGAGTTTTTGGCTGAGTTCTTTTAGAGCTGCTCCTAAACCCAAATCTCGTTTCAAAAGATTATAGCTTTGCAATTTTGGGTTTATCAGGTACTTGTTATTCTTGAGAATGATTTCGAGAACAGGATCTTCAATGGAATCGGCATCGACTGATTCTAATAAATCACTGCTTTTTGCGGTTTCTCCTTGTAATTCAAAGATGAAAGCGCGAGTGAGCTGTATGGATAAGGTTTTTGACACCAAGTTCTCATGGTTTTGTGCTTCACAGATTTGTTGAGCTTTCTCCAACAATTGTAAAGCTGCGATATGATCGTGATTAGACAACTGCACCAACGCTTCGTTAAACAACAAGTCGTAATTGTCTTCGTATTGTGCATAGCCAATGTCAGGCTTTATGCCATAGTTCTTATAAAAGTTCAACTGTGATATCACAGCACGCTCATTGACCAAAAGATCCATCTTGTTATCGGAGGCGTTATTTTCGATCAATTCGTGATAGATGTCCAAGGACTTGGCATAATCTCCGATTTTGTAGTAGTGCTGAGCTAGAATATGTTTCAAGCCTTTCTCGACCTCTTCATCAACAATTATGGAAGGGCCTTGTTGGACTTCTTCGATGTTAACCACGACGTAGCCTTCATCATCTATAAGGCTCTTGACTTCAGGACTGTCTAAAAGGTACTTGTCTTCAAAATCATCAACTTTTTGCTCTTCATTATCATCTATAAGGTTTTTGACTTCAGTGTCATCTATACGCATTTTGTCTTCATTATCACTTTTAATCTTCTTATCTTCTTCAACATTAACTCGATTGTATAAATCGAGCAATCTTTTGGTATCCTCCGTTTGATAGTAGATATAGCAGATATCAAGGATCAACAGCGGCACGAATTTCTCTGGAACCTTTTCGATAATCGCTCTGGCTTGATGATATTTTTCGAGCTTGATAAGAGCCACCAAACTGTTCTTAAATGCTCTCAAATCATTGTACTTTTTCGCTTTAAGGTATTCGTACGAGATAGAAAATATCTGCTGGTATTCTGAATAGTCTGCTCCGAGATTCACCTTCAATTTCTCGAATTGGTCGGCAATGGAGCTACTCATAATGTTGTGAAAGTTTGAATTGTTTCAGTTCAACTTTGGAGTCTTTTCTAGTGAGTCGAGTTGAAAAGAAGTTTAATAAGTATTGAATTGAGGCTCGATGGGAATTCAATTCAAGTTAGCGTTGCTCTATCAAAGTCGGTAATATTTATCTGGTTTAAGTGAATCAAAAATGAGTCAGACTTAGGATGCATAAGATCTTGATCTGTGCAGGTTTATAGGAAGGAAAACCAATAATAGCCATTTTATCCCCCATATCAAGCTGCGACCGAGCAGAAGTCTCAAATTATATCCGGTTCAGCCATAATTCCGAGTCTCTTCAAACTATATCCAGCTATGTCAAGATTCCGAGTTTTTTTATGCAGAATTCTTAGGATGCGAATCATCAGTTTAGATGAATGTTCATAACCCTATGTTTTTTCTCATACTGTTACTATTAGCGTAAAACTGTAACAATAATTCCTCTCAGACTCCTCTCAGAGCTCTTTTGGTAGCGGATAAAAATGTCAATCTGTTCTGATCTTTCTCTTTTGGCGTAAAGATATTAACCATGCGAAGGATTAGAATAACTCACCAGACCTCCTCTATTTATACTTCTTCAAATTTAATCGTGTTATCGCCCACGTTTTATCAAATGTGATACATCCTTTTCCCAAATGTGATACAACACTTTTTAACACATTTCCTTAACGAGCATTATTCGTAAGCTATTCATGTGTACAAAATTTAGTTAGTCTCAAAAGTGATTATTGAATACTACATTCATCCAACCTTGCCTTCGGTGAGTAAAGGCCAAATCAGTATACAACATTGAAATTACTAGCAATTCCATTAGTTACAGCCTAAGTTCATCATATTATTGAGCAGCCTAATTACACAAAATCAAGAAAAGGTCCCTTGGCCCAGTTGGTTAAGGCGCGGTGCTAATAACGCCGAGATCAGCAGTTCGATCCTGCTAGGGACCATTCTTTTTTGAGTCAAAGAATTCTGTAATAGAATATTTGGAGACTTTAAGCCTGAAATCTTACTTCACTTGAGCAAAAAGAAGCAGTAAATACACTATTTACCCTCTATTTCTTTAATCATCTGAATCTTATGACTCACTTCCCCTACAATATATCCACTCACTCTCCTTTTATCGATAAAATTACTCATAGCACTGTGCAGCAAAATGCGCACGACCAGATCGGAAATAATCGACTACCACAATTTTTACAGCCAAAGGAACCAACACCATGGATTCCCCTCTCAGCACCACCGTCAAGGTGCGTATGGATGCCTCCCTCATCACCCCGGAAGATTTTCGCCAGCAAAGAAAGATAACTATGAGAAAGGTCGCCAAATTGCGACACCAGTTGGGTCTTGTAACCAAAGACACCAAAGAATACAAGACCAAGGAGAAAACGTCTGGCATTAGTGCGGAAGACTACGCCAAAGACAAGAACTATGGCTTGGTGTTGTTGTTGGCAGCCGAAAGAGATGTTTTGTACGCTTTGGGGATCAAGAGTACTCTTGAAATCAGCAACGAAACCAGTGCAGGCCCCAAGAACTTGATGATCAGTCGACTTAAGAGGGCATTGCACGCTTCCAAGAAAGTGTTACAGGTGGCTCAAAACGAGCCATCCTCAGTGATCAAGGTTGAATTGCTCGTCTACGCAGCATTGATCCAAGGTCAATTGTCAATCATCAAGAATCAATGGGACTTGGCTAGAAACGCGTACTCGATCGCCAGAGTCGGTCTAAAATATTTGACGGCAAAGCAAAAGGATATCTATAAAGTGGCCAAAAATGAATTCAGACAGATAGAAGATCCAGGCTTCGATTCTCTCCGCAAAACAAAGATATTCTGGTCAAAGAAAGTAATTGAAAGGTCTCAGAAAGAAGATGTTCTCAAGGCCGCTGAAGCGTTTCAAAAAAAAATGAATGTCGACGTAATAGACCCGTCCTTGAAGTTGGCAGGCTCCCAATTGGATTCAAGTATTTTTGATCTCGAGGCGGTGTCCAGAAAACACTGTCACGATCAGCTCTTACCATACATGAATCTCGCTTTCTCCATCATAAAGTCAGAGAAACCAAAATTGACAACTGATATACTGAGCATCGCTTTGATTAAGTCCATTACTTGGAGAGGACACGAGGCTCAAATCTACAACGAAGAAGTTGCCTACAATATTATGAAGATCGACAAGCGTACTATGACTCTCGACGAGTTGGCCTTTAGCTGGCTTGAAGTATTGGAGATGCATAAGCAAGATAGTGCTCAAAATAATGATGAAGATGACATGGAAAAGAACCAGAATAGAGCGATCTTATACACCTATATCAAATACCACCAAATTTTTGCCTGTATCTGGAGGGAATCATGTACACTGGGTCTCATGGATGATATTGATCACACGAATATAATCGCCTTCACGAAAGAATTGCAGGAGTTAACTGGTGTGTACAACGATACAGAATTGTACCAGTCACTTAAAGATCTTGAAAAATATTTCTACCACATGCAATGCATATTTGCCTACCAGCAATACTTTCATAAAGGAATGTACGCGGAAGCATTAAAGGTCTTGACTAGCATCGAACTGGATCTCATCACCGAGGAAATGTTTGAAAAGCTTAAACAGTTTCCCTACATTTATGTAAAAAGTTTCAAAAGTTATGAGGAACTGGTCAAGAAAAAAACTTTGCGTGCCCACCTTTTTGCACAATATGTGCGCGAAGCCGAGTTTGTTGGTCCCGTGTTGGAGAACATGAACAGGGTCAATCCGACGTTCAATTTGGTGGAGTTGGACAACCCTCTCAAATTGCAATCAATTTTATGTAAACCAGTTTTACTTGACACTGCAAACAACTACATAAGTTTCGATTTGGGACGATCGGCTACGTCTACATCTGCAGCTGTTTTAGAACCAGTCGCACCATCAGCTATTAATGGTGCAGAAGAACAGGACGGACAGAAGCGTGGAGGCTTCTTTGGTATATTTGGACGTAATTAGAGTATGAAATATAAAATACAATTGGAAGAATCCAATTCCACATAGATCAATATTACCATTCGATAATTAGACTAATACTTCCCTTTGGACTAATAATTCCCTTTCATTACTTTTGACCTTCTGAAGTTGATCTACTAATAATATTCCTTTTCATTCTTTTTCCAACCTTCATAGTTTGCTCGTAGTACGACGATTGCAACCACAACTATCTTTCTCCATCTTAGCTCGAATTCTCCCTTTAGCTTAAACACTTTTGGAAAAGAATAAAGGCTTACTTTCGCAAGTAGACTTTCATTAGAACCTCTTGGTTCATCTCAACTCCGTTTATCCAGGACTTTCGCTATTGTATTGGCTCTTGAATCAAATACGAATAATTTATAGAGAGTTTCTGGTTCGAATAAAGTTTCAAGAGACTCGGTTGATGGGGGTTATTCAGCAGGTACGGAGTCCTCACGAGTTTTGTCATGGCCGACTTGACATTTTGTCGTCCTTTGCCCTGGCAGGATTCTCTGGAATTCTGTCACTACCGAAAAAGTGGAGCGCAGCAATCTTCGCAAATTCAAAATGAGCCAATCATAGAGGTTCACGAGGTGCTTATAGAGTCTGTCTAGGGAAACCAAATTTCCTATCTCGGTGCTGGGTTTATATATTCTGTAAATTACGTTACTCAAACCCGAAAAAAGCTTAGCTTGAGTCAAAATTATCGTTAGTGCAGTAGACAATTCGTGGAAAGCACGGGCTCTTATGCTTGCGCTTTTGGCTGCGAAAAGGGCCAAAAGTGCGGTTGCGAAATATTCATTACTATTCGAATTTCGTTTGATCGAGTTTATGTGCTTGAATAACTTTCTTGCATTCTGTTTCTCCAATTGATGAGCGAAGCGAATCACTAAATGACTGGCGAGCATATTTCATCACACAAACATCATAGCAACATATACTACAATTGATATAAAGGACAATTAAATAAAATGAGTCCATGTTAATATATGTATCAACATCTATTCTGTTGTTTCTAAAAGTTATTATGTCGACATATCAATGAAACTAAATCCAAGTCTTCTTTAACTGATCAATTTTTCATCCTCTTGGTTTTCCTAGACTTCGATCACTTAATCGACTCGCTCGTCAATTGACTTCATCAAGCTTCAGCGCTCCCTTAATTCCCCGGCGCTGCAACCTCCACCACACCCAGTGCCAGATTTCCCAGCACAAACTTTAACACAACTCCCCCGAGGAGCAATACTGGATCTCATAGCGGTACAATTAGCACCCCAATTATTAAATGTGGAGCACAAGGCCAGCCCATAGAGAACACACTCGCTGGCACTAAGTGGCATTATAGGTGGTACCACAAAGAGCAGCGGATACGTCTTGTACATCGTGGCCAAGTCACTGTCTTGCCAAGGCATCTGTTGACCATTGTACTTTCGCTTCACTTCTTGTGCCATTCGCCTCGCTTTTTCAGTTGGATAGGTGATCGCATTGTGAACACTGGCATGGGTTAAACCCAAGCCCATGTGGGAAGCGGGCGTGCCTTTCAAGGCCGCCATTTCTTCCACCAGCAGAAGTTTGCGACTAAGCAATTTGAGAAGCCTTCCCCGTGGAATGTTTCGGATTGCCACACAGTACCAGCACATGCAGATGGAGTATATCTGCCTGTATCGTTCGCGGTAGACTATTGCGGTCCTCTCGAAGGCATCATCAAGTCTGGATTCCGCGACCTTGTCGTCGTGATCGAAAACCGTTTTCGTTATACTTTTGAGGCAATCATCAAAATAACGATACATCGAAAGTTGGTGGGTGTGCCAAATCAAGTCGATGTCCAAGGTGGGAACCTGCAAGCGGTCATCTTCAGTTAGCATCCTGAAGAATCTCGAGTAGCGAACGGAAGACTCGAAGAGGGTCTCCCGAATAAGCGGAGAGTGAAGCCAGTCGATCTCGTTCATTTTCTCGATAAAACGTTCCTGCCTCATCACACAGCCCACGAGATCTTCATAGATCTGGAACGAGTTTGGAACAAGCGTATGCACCAAATTCATCGATAAGTAGGGTCTCAAAAGCGCGGCCGTTTTGACCTTTTTCGTTTCTTCCGTCACCTTTTGGATGAAAGAGCCGAAGGACTGCGTCGCCATCGAGGGTAAATAGGAGAAGACCGCCAATTTCGCTAAAGTGCTCAAGCGGTCTGTCTTTGTCTTCGGAAATGAAATAACAGTCGAAAAGAACCGATAGCTGTTGGGCAACACTTGGTCGGCCGTCATATCGGCCACAAGCTGGCGCCGGCGCAATTCCTCATGGCTGATTTCGTGGTTCGGCTGACACGAACATGAGCCAGTCATGGTTTTTTTGAAGCCTTTATCGGCAAATCCCGTATTGTCGTACGTGGTCACCGGAGTGTCTTTGAGGATAACAGTTCCACACTGAGGACAGTACACGTTTACAAACTTATCATAGATTGAGAAGTTGTCGCCATCATATGTGAGGTCTTCTTTTTTCTGCGAAATTTGGCCCACTATGTTTCTGTAAACCTCTTGACTGTTCTCGTCCGGACTGTATCGGAACGTGTAGTTATCAATTGCTTCATGGATTCTTTTCAAAGGGAACGGGAAGTTGGCGAAGGCCAAGAACCCGTTCCGCACGAAGGTATCGTAATGGGCTTTGGGGTTGAGAAGAAAGGAGTGCCATACCATCAACACGTCCAATGGTGGCAACACTTTTTCTAGCAAGTCGACCGTCGCTTGGTCTCTTTTACACTCTTCAAAGACGTCGGCTTCTTTCTTTTCGGGATCGAATCTGGGCGCCAACGCGAGCTTGCATCCCGTGACGAACAAGATGAACCTTTTGACGGCGAGGGTGACGAAGACCTGCCACGTCTTAACGACGTGGTCCGGGTTTTGGAGGGTGGTGCCCACCACCCTCTTTTTGAGCTCTGCAAATGCCCTCAAAAGCTTCAAATGGGCCACGGTCTCGGGAACTGATGGGATATGAGTCAACCAACTCGATACGGATTTGACAGGTAGGTTCCCTTCGCTGTAACCAGTGCTGACAAAGTGGGAAGGCTCTGCCGATTCAAGAACGCCAATAAAGGCGTAGCGCTGGAGCGACTCTTTGATCCCATTTGACACCACATTGGCATTGTCACTGTATTCTGAGTAGGGTGGCGGGTGGTCGCCTGTAGCATCCATGGGATTGGACATCTGGTGCTATTATAGTGGTATTAGATACCAGAGAAATCATGCTTGAACTGGGGGCCTTTATAATTAGCGCCTTATCACCAAAAGCGAATCACCATGTGGCCACGCAGTGGGGCTAGAAAATAACCTAAAATAAATTTAAGCGTTGCAACACAATTAAAATAAATTTAGGCGGTACGACACGTTGGGAAATGTGGCGATACGGCGAGAACCGGAAATATCTTGAGTAAACCATACTGAGGAATATTCCCCGAGTGATCCTAAAGTATAAAGTTACGGTGAGTGATGCCAAAGTGTATTATATGCAATACAATATCCTCGATGACTGGAGAATATACTATATGCAATACTGAAGAATATCCTCACTCTGAAGAATATACTATATGCAATACTGAAGATATACCCACTCCGATACTGAAGAATATACTACTATATGCAATACTGAAGAAATACTCACTAGGCGATACGTATAAAGCTCAGCACGTGAGCACCAGTCGTTAGCTTCTTAGCAGCCTTGGACCTTTCAATGGACTCGATATCACCATCAGTGACAGTTATTGCGAAAATTACAACGAATCACCCAATGGGGTAGTCGTTAGACGATGAGTTCTTTCCATGTCGGCGGCTGATGACTTTCCTTATGTAAGTGGATGGCTTCTCTATGCCAGCGAAGTAGTGTGCGCATTACCCCAGATTTCCCGATACGGATGCCGAGAAGTCTAGCAACCAGCACACCAACACAACATAGTGTTACTAACCAGATCGCTATACGATCCCAAGCCGTCTATCGTCAAAAACAATCACTTCAAAAGTTCTAACGCTGTTTCAATCAGCTCAATCTTTTGACGTGACTTCCACCCTCGCAACACTATTATGCTTGCTCGCATCTTTGTGCGATGCTCAGCCGCGCATCATCAAGATGATAAATAGACAAAGCGTTCCATCAAAACAACGTCAAATCCTCGTCGTCAATGTCCCAATTAGTGTACCAGTACTTCCTTAAGAAGGTGAGTTTGAAAGCGCGAAGATGCCATACCACAATTTGCTTACTAACATCATCAGACCAAGCTAGACCATGTGGTGACGATGGGGCCCAATGAGGACCCCTACTTCGAAGAGATCCCTGCCAGCGAGCTCCACTTTTATCAACGTCAAGGAGCCAAACGGAGAAGAAAGCTTCCCGACTTCATCCCCCAGCACGACTTGAAAGTGCTCAATTCCGTCAAAAGAAAGGCCTATCGTCTTGATCTTCAACTCAGTCTCTGTGGCCTTCGTCTCGGATGGGCCGGCATCATTGGGTTATTGCCATGGGTCGGAGACATTATCGCCTTGATGTTTGCTTTGCAGTTGCTTAAGAAGGCGCGTGAGATTGAAGGAGGACTCCCAACGTCCTTGGAACTGAGAATGATGGCCAATATCATGTTTGACTTCGGAATAGGTTTGATTCCCTTGGTGGGAGATTTTATCAACGTGCTATATAAGTGCAATTCGCGTAATTTCATATTGTTGGAGGCCCATTTGGTGAAAAAGTACTCAAAAGATAATCCAATGAAGGTTCAAGCTGTTCACGCGGATCCGAACCAGGGCAAACCTGCCCATATGGTATAAGACGAATACAGTTGATTATTCCTTGAAGATTATGATTTGTTCAGGATCCAAGTCGGCCAAATATGGCCAAATATTAAAATGACTTAACGTAATTTAAGTACAATTTAAAATAATATGACCTTGTAGACCGATCCAATTCAACCGTGTTACTCGAAACTTCCCATTGATCGATGGTGAACTCAAATCGTAAGTGACTCAGATCGACTTTTGAGTTAAATCTTTGATAAAATAGGCGATAATGCTTAAATTGGCGTTGAGCAACATAGTTTCAAGAGGATCTGACGAACGAGGTTTCGTGCAATCACAAATCTTGAAACTATTCTTATGAGTCTTCTTCAATAGAAAGTGGTGAATAAGTCAGTTAGTGTAACAACAGTTTTATTGGGAATTCACTTGTTAAAGGCTCAGCATCTTTATCGGTGGTCTTAAAAATCCATCTAATTAGATATTCGCCGTTGACAGTCAACATGGAGGTTATATTCGTGCCAATATCTCACTAGGATTTCTCAGACTAATGTTCGAACAACGACACCATGTCCCCATGCTAAAAAGCTCATGATTACCCAGGCAGAATACCAGATGGACTCCAAAGAACCAAAGGAATTCCAGAAATAGAAAGTAGGCCCTTTTTTACCTTTAAGCTCATTATTCTCACAAGAAACATTGGCGCTGCAAATTTCGCAACCGCTATGAATTATTTGTTAAATCAATACCCGCCAGCCATTGAGGAAAAGAATCCAAATAGTATTCCGGAGTAACTTCCCACCTAGTCCCTCTCACTTCCCCGTTCAGTAATTTATCTCGGTCACTGGTCAGTCTTTAATCAATCCTCGTCCCTATGGCCTTTTCGAGAAGGCATGTTCATTCTAGCCGGTACTCATGAGGAATACCTTTCTTTGACGTAACATGCCCGCGATACCATTTGAATGAGGTTACCCTAGGGAAGCTTCGCTCAAAGGGGCTCCCTTGAAGTTCCCCTAGCAAGGGATACCCTGTAAGAGTCCTCCAGCGAGGCTCCCCCAGCGAGGTCCCACCTCCAGGGATCTCGCAGCGGGTCTCTTCCAACGAGGTTCCCCCCAACGAGGGTCCCCACCAGGAAGTCTCCCCAACGAGGTTCCTCCCAACGAGGGTCCCCACCAGGAAGTCTCCCCAACGAGGTTCCCCCAACGAGGTTCCCCCAACGAGGGTCCACCTGGGGAAGTCCCCCCCAACGAGGGTCCACCTGGGGAAGTCCCCCCAATGAGGATCCCCCTAAGGAATCTCCCTCTATTGGAGGTCCTGAAGGAAGTGCCCCGAGGAAGCCCCCTTTAAGAACCCCACCAAAATTCCCACCACTATTCAAACTTCTATATAAATCCGCCCAAGGGAAAGACACGCTCTGCAATGTGAAGATCACCAGCAAGCTTAAAAAGCTCAACTGGGATTATTCAATCGCAGCTGCTCAATCTGTTGCCTTTTCATGCATCAGATCAAAACGGCACGTATCGACATCCCCGGACCTACATCGGAAACAACTTGTTTATTAGACACCAGCATCCCTCTAAAACACCTTGAAATTCCGCTGGAGCATTTAGCAACACAGCATGGACACATGAAAAAACAGCAAGAAAACCTAGCGGCAAAATATTATATACTCACCATCAGCCCTTTCAACTCACCCAGCAAGAAAATCACCTTCAAGACTCTATGATCGATAAATTCAAATCATATTACTTTTCGCATTCGCCGCGTTCCTCATCGATGCGAGAACCAAGAGTTGTTGAAAGTCTTGATTATTAGTTTGGTTGACAAATTAAGTTGGTTGGTTTGACATGTTAAGTTGGTTGATCTATAAGTGTCTTCGACGACAAGCCGCCGAAGCAATGCTAAAACTTAATAGTGATACCCCGTGCTCCTCGCACCGCAGAGATCACTAAGGATATGTCGCTCTTGGTCTGGCAATATTTCCATTCCATAGAGCATAAATAACAGTGCCCCAACTATAAGAACCCTCCGACAGAGTCTCTATAGTGCGACCATATTATTTATGTTCTTCGGAAATGGAAATATCACTCAGACTCTGGCGTACACTCCCAGGTGAAACTCCGTCGGTACCGAGCAGGAGCTGTCCCCATGCGTGTCATACCGCAGAGTCCAAATAAGGATATGCCGCTCTCGATCTGGAAACGGCTCCAACTTGGATTGAAAGCACGGATTAACAGTGCCCCAACAATAAGAACCCTCCGACAGAGTCTCTATAGTGTGACCATGTTATCCATGTCTTCATTTCTCAAGTAGCGCCGCAACACAGACTCTGGCGTACATTCCTAGTTGGTACTCCGTCAGTATTTGGCATGGGGGTCCAATGAAGTTTTATGTTTTTTTGATTTGATATTTTTTTGTTTTTTGTTGTAATTTATACTTTCATATTTTTGATTTTTTTCGTTAGTTTATACTTTTTTTTTTTTTTATTCCTATAACCATAGCTTAGGACCTCCCCGATGCTGCTCATGTAGTCCAACAATAAAATGTGGATGCCCTCTGTGAGTACGTATAAGTTTTTCTTGAATAAGTGAAGAGTAGGCTACAGGATTTATGCACATTTTGAGCCATGCCTTTCCTTCGGGGTCTCTGAAGCAGCAGTAATTGCAGCAGATTCTCAGAACTTTTGAAATCGTTCTTTTACTTTAGAATGTTTCCATGTTAAGGTTTTGATGATTTGAAACCGTTCCTCGTTTGCAGAGATTTTTGAGCAGGTTCAACCTTACCAACGTGAGTTGGCACCTTTTGCCCAGAAAAGAAAAGGCAGAGTAGATTGATGATTAATTTTGAGTATTAAGTCTGGTTTGAAACGTTGTTTGCACTAGAAATGCACTTGTTATTGCTAAAGAGTGGTATGAAGATTTGGTCAAAAATTGGCGAGCTACCTGTGCACAAATACACTGCGCGGAGAACGAAGATGTCAGCCATATTTATAAAACACATCCTACAATTTGACACTACAAAACCAACTTTATAAAGGCAAATTGCTTAATTCTCGTATTATATTATAATTTAAACGGGCTCTTATCCCTCTGCTAGTGTCAATACCTCGTTGCCAGCTGCTTCATACTGTGGGCCAAGGTATTGCAGCCAAATGGATGGCTGCAAAATTTCGCGCGAAAGATTTGATAAAAAAACTTGAAGAACATCAACCAACTACGTGGGAACTTTCACAAGTAGATGAGACCGGCACAAAGACTTTATTATAGGATTTGAATCACAGAGTAAAGAGCTATGGCAATGACTGAAACTTTCAGTTTGCTTCTAATCAAACCCCACGTCTATACGTATTAATCGTTACTCACAACGTTAGCATCACATTACATAGTTAAACAGGGGCAAGCCAGAAACCTTTTTGGTGCGTTAGTAGTAGTAAACTAAGTCTTTTCCCTTTTAAATGAATGAAAGTTTTGATAGCATGAACCAATCAAAAAACTCCTCCAAACTTGAAAATGATACTGATTATAGTATCCAAGACAATGTGCTCAAAATTAATAGTTTAATGCTCTCACTTTTTCATTCTCCTTCTGCTAAAATTTCCCATATACTCGTTGCAAATTTCTGCACAGTGGCTGCGAAATCCTTTCTGTGCGCCAGCTGCTACCCCCGCGCGATCCTCTTTCGAACACGAACGTATCTGTACCCTTCATCTTTACAACCAAAACCTTTCTTGACCAGTATTACCATCCAAAGCGTACAATGTTTTCAAGAAACAGCGAGAATCACTCTCGTATTCCTTTCAATGTCCTTCTTCACCGCGAAACAAGCCACTCCAACTTTTCCAGCGGTTTTTTGAAGGGATCGCCACAAATGGGAATTCTCGGGGAAGCCAAGGCTACACCTCCAATTTTCCCCCAAACCAAATTTGACCGTATTCGTGCTCATGTTTCTAAAGCTTTTCATAAGCAGACTCCTTCTAACAAGCTGCCTCTTATGCTCGGAGAAGATGAATCCATTTTCAACTCGTACACAAATGGCGAGAAAATTGGCAAAAGGAAGAGATGCATCAAATGGATCAAAAATCACTTAGCCATTGAATGCTCCAAACCATTTTCCTGGCGCAACAAGCGCAAAGCAAGATACTATCTTCATCACAGGGTCGCTTATTGTCAAGAATGCGGCCAAAGTTGGAGTCCTTTAAATGATGATTATCATACTTCTGATGGCTCACACCATATCTGCAACAACCTTGCAGGAAATTACATGGCTCATGCTACTGAACATGTAAACACGAGCAGCTCCCCAGAAACCATTGCTGCATCTAACAGAGAGTCCAACACTGGCAGCTTGGTTTCTGAAATCCCTCCACTTGAAAACCCTACTGTCATCGAAAATGACAGAATGGGTCTTTCAAGCTCAACTTTCCACGCGGAAGATCAATTGAATTTTGCTACTTATAGCGATACCGAGTTTGATATTGATACAATCTGCTCAATTAAATCCATCCCCTCTGAGGTCCAAATCAATGGAGGAAATGATGATTTTTCTTTAGAGCAGGAAATCATTGAAAGTCCAAATCCTTGGGCAATGGAAGTATTATTGACTGAAAACATCATCGAAACTCCCATTCTTGAGGAGAGTCCAAATCCTTGGGCAATTGAAGTAGTTTCGACTGAAAACATCATTGAAAGCCCCCTTCCTCAAAAAAGTGAGCACTTCTCGACTAGTCAAAAGGCAATTGAGACTCCTGCGATTCCAAACATCGAAGAAGTCACTTCAACTGAAGAAATTGTTCAAGACCTCAATTCCCACAAAAATGAAGAAGCTTCAACTAACCAAGGAATCATTGAAGCTCTTGTCGAAGATGACAACGAGACTTTAAGTAACCTTGAAATTATTGAGGCTCCAGCTCCTCCTAAGGTTGAAGACATCTCAACCGAAGAAATTGATGAAACTTGCATCTCTTACGAGAACGAGGATTTGAAGAATCAAGAAGAAAATCAGACTCAAGCTTCTCATGAACTTGAGGATCTCTCGCCTGAGGTACTTTTTGAGCAATCTCTTATTGAAGAACCTGAAGAAGCCTCAATTAATCAAGAAACTATCGGGGCAGATGCTTCTGGAGACCAAGAATTATCATCTGAAGATATCTTCGAACTTTCTTTCATCAAGGTAGTCTTATCTGAAGATGCCTTTGAACTTCCTTCGACCATGGAAGCTTCAGGCTCCATCGAGGAAGAATTACCTGATGATATCTTTGACATTTCTTCCATCAAGGAAATCTTATCTGAAGAATTCATTGAAACTTCTTGTTCAATTGAGCAAGTCGGAGAAATTATCACCGGGGTTATCAGTCAGACCCTTCAGGTTGTCAAATCCGAGGAGATTTCAATCCAAGATATCAAAGAGGTCTCATTAGAATTCATCGAGACCTCTTCTCTTCAGGGGGTCAAAGAAGACTCATTTGACTTTATCGAGACCTCGTCTCTTCAAGAAATCAAAGAGATTTCATTAGATATTGTTAAGACTGTTTCTCTCCAAGAATCCAAAAGATCTGAGGAGGGTAAACTCTCAATTGATGAGATCCAGGTTTCTGAAAACTTTGGATCCTCAGTTGAATCTATAAAGTCAAAGACATCCACACATGAAAAACTTCTGGCTAAACTTGCAGCAGTGTCTGAGTTGATGGACAATGAACCAATTTTCACCTCCCGCATGTATTCCGATTCTAATGTCTTAAAACCCAAGAAATTCTCATATACTTGTTGGACAACATTTCCAAACATTAAAGAGTTGACTTGGAATTTAGAATACACCGATGATCAAGATGATTCGATTGGGGAAATGCAATTGAGAGAAATGGAAGAACTTCTTCACGAACTTTGGGTTCAAGGAGATGACGAACTGATCCAATCTTCAGATCTTCAAAGAAACATTTACAGGCGTTTAAGAAGGACCTCATGGAAATTAAAAGACATATCCAAAGCCTATGGTCATGTGTTCATCCCAACCTTAGAAGAAAGATTGCAACTTGATTATCAGGATATTTTCAGCGACAATATCTTCAAGATCTTGAACCAAATCGAAGATATCTTGGAGAGAAAACAAGTCGACTACTTTTTTGCAATCAAGTTAGAAAAAAACATCAAACATGTTGTGTGGGACTTGAAAGAGCAATTGAACAACTTACGTCGTTTCTCTTATTGTTACTCTACTGCAGCTCCAGAGCAAAAAGCAGCATATGACGCCTACAAAGCTCTCTGGAGAAAAATGGAGCTTACAGGAATCTTTGGAGATGCTACTCCCACAAGAGAGGATAGATTAAAGAAGTGCGAGAAAGAAGATAGACAAAATCTTGCTCGAATCTGGGAGAAACTCGATGCCATGGAAGCCAATATGGATGATACCGATACCGAGATCGAAGCTAACGTTCGTGTATACGATATCGAGATCGATTTGAAGAACAATGTTGTTACCGAAGCTAATGTTGAAAAATCAACTACAATGGTTTCTCCATTGGCTTGGATCCCCAAGAATTTCCCCAGATGGTTCAAGTGAAGCTTCAATCCGATTCTACATTAGAGTTGATACTTGAGTTCCATTAGTCACTGAATAATAATTATCAGAATAAATCAATCAATACGAAAGCCCTAAAAATTTATGAAAAGGCTCATTGACCAAAATTCCAGTCACCTTCAAATTTAATCAACTAAGAAGTTCCGGGTTTTTCAAATTTTATTGAGGCACCCCACTTAAGTCCTCACTCGGAACATTTCTGAAAAGATATTGCTGTTCATGAAAGCATATCTAGCAGAAAATTGAAGGATGACATTATCACACAATTGCTGAACCAAATAGACCGAAGTTTTAGGTACTGTCAAAAATGGGAGGTTCCGGAGCTGAACATTGATGATAAGTACTTAAGTCGGGAAACTGGAGGATATTTTATGCTTCGAATTCAGTTACAAATTATCTCAAGGAGCTCCCCCAAGGACTAAAGTAGAGATAAAGAATTTGATTGCAATTGTTCGAGTACATTTTCCCAGAAGAAGGAAAGTTTTAGTACCAGAACGAGCATCCTCCAAAGAAGGTGCTTGATTTAAAGCAATGACGATAAAGGTTGCCAAACAGTTGAGGATTCTGATTGTATCGATGAAATAGAAATTAGATAAGTGGATCTAATCCGACTAGATCCCCTTATTGATAGCTATTTCGGAAAATACTTGACGAATCTTTCAGGAAGCAACACTTATCAAAATCAAGAACTCTCACTTTAAAAGCAAATTGTGTGAAAATGGTCTACAAATTATGAATTCTGATAAAGTGAAAAAAATGTGGAAGTTTTCTTATAATGAAGTAATTCTATCGTGGAGACGGCCGGCGAAATGAAAAGGAATTGAAAGAATCAAGAGACACATAATTATGATCTCTATGGTTAACCACTTCTTGAAAGCTCTACTGGCACGAATAATGATAGATCCTTAATTATGAAGCAAAATTGAAGACCATGGTTGAACGACTTGATCTTCTGTTTCAATTATTGCTATATTTGATCAATTTTTATATATTATAATTAATGTTTTCTCATAAATAAAGTAGAATGTATGGGTTTGTAGGCTCTAATGATGAGAACCGATGAAGTGAAATTATATCCAGAGAACCTTGCTAAGCTGAGAAAGATCAAAGCTCTGTTAATTCGTATAAGACTTCTTCACGAGGATGAAACTGTGCCAAACAGTTATTCTTGACCGTAAGATTCCATAAATTAATATATGAAAAGTAAACGGATCACTTTTACCTCTTTTGAATTTCAACAACCCAACTATCAACCGAATATGATCGATTTGTCAAAGAGGAATTTATCTGGTCCAAAATAAACAAATCCATCATGTCATATTTCTTCTGAACAAAATCACATTTGAGCCTTGAAAGAATCTTGACTTTATTCCCGATATTGTCACTACTCTTCAATCATTTTTTTCATAATTTTGTCTTACGTTTCCAAAGATTGGAAGCCCTTCTCCAAAGCGTCCAACCTCAACTTGAAATCGGATACAAAGAATCGTAATTGGTCAAGTTTCATGAATTCTGCCTCGATGGACTCACACTTTTTGATCAAGGAATTGACACTTTCGAGCTCGTTTGTCAACTGAAGCTGGCCCTCAAGGTAGTCTTCTTTGATATTCTTCTCCTTCTGGGTGATTGCGGCGTACGTGGTATCCGCCAATGCCGATATATGGTCTCGTATCTTGTAAATGAGGTAATCATAACTGAGTGACAATTGACGGATTTCGAGCGGATCAGGATCAGAAGCTTCTTCGTCAGCGTCGTTTTCCTCGTCTATTTTATTGTGGGTTGTACCGTTCAGATCCGTTGGTATGTTGTAAAGCCCGGCTTCATTCAAAGGATCAATTTCAGGTTGTAGATCATAATTCAAAGGATTACTTGAAGGGCCCTCTGAAGGGTCAATTTTCGGGACAGTTCCAGATCCTAATTCTTCATTTGCTCTATCTCCATCTAAGGGATCAATCGTAGCTTCTTCGGGAGTTTTGGCATCTCGGGCTCCCATCACAAACGCTCTGTTACCGTCCCGGGCATTCCAGCGATCTGATCTTCGCACTAATTCTGGGGTCTCGTGGGGGAGTAGAAGATAACGAGGAGGCCAGCAACAGCAAGAAGAACAGGATCCAATGGCTGTAAAAACCATTCTAACACCTTACGAACTTCATCTATCTCTTATATAAATTCTCTCAGAACTGTCATTTTTCATGATAATTGTCATCGCCTCCCTCTCCATCCCCATACACTGTACTGTTACAGAACATGACCACTCGGTGACACCGACAATTTCGCTGGTGGTGCGGGCATTCTCGCTAGCAAAAAAAGGAGCTAATCTCACCGTACAACCACAACTCAACGTCCACGAGTGATCACCAAGATGTCGTCCGGGTCTTTTTCCCTTTCCAAGATCAATCCAAAGTTGTTGAGACGGATCTGTAAGTAGCAGGAAGAATTGCAATTGGATCGAATTGATTGCCACCCATCATTCAAGACAAATACCAAGACAATCGTCAGAGCAAGAAGCCAATAAGCCAATAAGCCAATAAGATCAATAAGTCCAATGAGATCAATTCAAGGCTAATTGTAAGATCCACCGTTGTTTCAGTACTAACATTAGACCGGGCATGTCGTCCCACTCTCAACGAGCCAAACCTCGCCTTGAACCTCGAGATTTGTGACCTTGTCAATGCCAAGCAAGGATCCACCCCCAGAGACGCCGCCATTGCCGTGGCCAAGCTCATCAGTCAAAGAGATCCCCAAACCTCGGAACTCGCCATCTCCTTGTTGGATAACTTGGTGAAAAACTGTGGCTATCCGTTCCATTTACAGATATCTCGTAAAGAGTTCTTGAACGAACTTGTCAAGAGATTCCCTGAAAGACCTCCCATGAGATACACAAGGGTGCAAAGATTGATTTTGGCCCAGATTGAAGAATGGTACCAGACTATCTGTCGTACCTCCAAATACAAGGATGATTTCGGTTACATCAAAGATATGCATAGACTCTTGTCCAACAAAGGATATGTGTTTCCCGAAGTGAAATTGGAAGACGCTGCTGTTTTGAACCCATCCGACAACTTGAAGACGTTGGAAGACATCCAAAAGGAAGAATCTGTTGTGCGTAGTGCCAAGCTTCAAGAATTGATCAGAAGAGGTAGACCGCAAGATTTACAGGAAGCCAACAAATTGATGAAGATCATGGCAGGCTTCAAAGACGACCATATCGCCGAAAGCAAGAAGCAAGTCACCGACGATATTGCCAGATTGAAGAGAAAAGTGGAGATTTTGGCCGAAATGTTGAATAATGTCGAAAGTGGTGACACCAAAATCAACGACAATGAAGCCATTAGTGAGCTCTATGCATCCGTGAAGAGTTCTCAGCCTATTGTTACCAAGATCATTGAAGAGGGCCACGATAACGAAGAAGAAGTCAACGAACTTTTGGCTTTGAATGATAATGTCAATTCTGTGGTCAATAAATACCAACTTTTGAAGAATGGTAAATTGGACGAAGCCTCCAAAATCACGGTTCACGGTGCTAGCGGCTCCGCCAACAATAATGATTTGAATCTTATCGATTTTGATGATGATATGCCTATTAGTAACGACAAAAGAGACGATCAAGGCTACAATGATTTGTTGAGCGACTTGGCCAACATATCGTTCGGTGACAATAACGGAGCTGGCGCCGCATCCTCCGCCAATGGTTCTAAGGTGAACCCACTTGATTTATATGGTGCCGGTGGTTCTATTGCTTTGGGAGCTTCATCCCTGGCTTCTTCAGGAACACCTATACAACAACCAAAACCAACCACTTCGAACGATTTCGATCTTTTGGCCGATTTCAATTCTCCTTCTCCCCAATTACAATCCAATACGAACTCCGCCAACGCTTTAGATCCATTCGGTTTCAACTTTCCTTCTTCCAGCCCATCGCAAGTTCAATCTCCATCCGGGCAATACAAATCGACCACTCTTATCAACGAATCTGGTCCACTTAAAATTGAAATTGGCATCTTGCCTTCTTCTACCAATCAATTGTTCCAAGGTAGAGTTTTACTCAGTAACTCTCAATCGTCTACTCTTAATCAATTGAAGTTTTTACTTGCGGTTCCGAAATCTTGCAAGTTGAACCTTAAGCCACAATCCAGTGATGTTCTTCACGGCTTCAGCAAGCAAGGCATCAGCCAAGAGTTCTCGATTGAAAACTCCATGGATAAGCCATTGAAGGTGAAATGGAAGGTGGAGTATTCTGCTGCTGGTTCTCACAAGGAAGACACTGGCGTGAGCAACTTGAGTTAATAACTGAAGTAAAAGATTCCATGAATTCAGACTTCAATACTTGAAAATTCGACTTGAAAGTAGAGAAGTTAAGTTAGAATCGAAGAATCCAGACTTCAAAACTTGAAAATAATTCGAAGAACAGAACTTAAGTTAGAATCGATGTTTGTTAATGGTGTTATTAGAACTAAATACGTAGCAATGGCTAGCACAGCTGTCATAAATAAAAGCCTAAAAACTAGATATTATACAAGCCATTCGAGCCACATTATTGGCCTTATTCATAGAGGAGTTTCAAGCCATACTATTTGGCCTTATTCATACAAGCTATTCGATATTTCGAGTCATATTCTGAGGCTTGATCTTATTCATATGAGCTCTTCGCTGTTTCGAGCATTTGAAGCGTTTGGATCTTAAAATAACCAAAGATCAGGTTCGTGTTTTCCGAGTCATGGTAGTTCTGTAATCCATCAAATTAGGATCAAACTAATGAAAATTAATATTAGGGACTGGTTTCACGTTGAACGCTCGTTAAAGCTCTGTCAAGACACCTTTAGTCATTAATGCTCATTTAAGGTCTGTCAAGACACCACTAATCATTAATGCTAGTTTAAGGCTTCGTCAAGACATCGTTAATCACAAATATGAACCCGTTGTCCACTTGTTGCACGCGATCAACTCCGATCCAGCTCTCCTCGTTCAAACTGATGCTAAACACGTCATTTATCTTATCCTGTTTGATGGTTACGATGTCTCCCGACATCAATTTGGCAACAACAGAACTGGAGGTTCCGTCCACCTGTATATTCTTTTCGAAGTTCAAAACAACGTGATGCTTTACGAAGCTCTCGAGGTTCTGTTTGACAGCTTCGTCTTCGTTCTCGGCAGCGTCCAAGGAGATAGGGAACTCCCAAGGTTTCAACCCGTTGAGTTTGGTATCAACAGCTTTGTCGCTAGGTGCTATCACGAGCATCGACTCGTCTGTGATTTCAGTTTTATGCGAAACCTCTTCGTAGTCTCTGACGTATCCTGCAAATATGGAGACCAGCTTTATCTGTGGAAGAATCGACTCAAGGGTGTTGGTATGACAGTCTTTGGAATTGAGGGTGAAGAGGACTTGTTCGGTGTTAGGGTTTGCACCGGAAGGATTATGTGCTTGGTGGAATGCGGTCATGTCAAATGCTTTTTTGCCATTTCTCTTCAGCAATGACTCCTTGACGGCGAAGTCACCAATGTTGTGCAAGTCTCTTTGATGGGAATTTTGAGAGGGAGGGCGGTGAACGTTTTTGGCGTCTCTTTTGTGAATCTTTTCATTCTCCAACTCTTGTTTGAAATGGTCAAGATTGGCTATGTTTTTAGCGTCTCTTTTGGCGTTCTTTTCCTTTTGCAAATCTTCTTTGAAATGGTCAAGCTTGGCTATGTTTTTAGCGTCTCTTTTGGAGTTTAATTCTTCTTTAAACTGGTCAAGCTTGGCTATGTTTTTGGCGTCTCTCTTGTAGTTCTTTTCCCTGTCCAACTCCTCCTTGAACTGGTCAAGATTTGCAACTTTCTTGGCATCTCTCTTGTAGTTCTTTTCCTTCTCCAATGCGTCTTTGAATTGGTCGAGATCAGCAACGTTCTTAGCATCCCTTGCGCTGTTATCCATGTGTTTGGCTTTGTTTTCTTTCAGCGCCACGATTCTTTCTCTGAACGCCTTCAACTCGTCCACGATATTGGAATCCCATCTGTCGTCTCTTTTCTCCCAACTTTCGTCTCTCTTCTGTTCTCCGAAGTCTTCTCTGAAATCGATTTTGTCTCTGGGTTCGTTGAAATCGGCATTTTCTCTGCGTTCATCTCTGGGCTCGTTGAAGTCCATATTTTTATCCCTGGCTTCCTTCTCGCTGTTGAGCTCGTTTCTGAGCTGTTCCAAATCAAGGATGTTCTTGGCGGCTCTTTTGTCGATGTCGCTTTCTTCGCTTGCGGATTCGTCAAAGTCTAGGTTGGCGACATTCTTCGCAGTCACCACCGAAGCCACTGCTGCTAATGAGATCAAAAGCTTCAACTTCATGTTGTGTCTGATTAGTGATCACTGGCGCAATCTTCGGTAATAAATGTTCCTGGAACGGTCGTGCCACTTGCTGCTGCGCCCTTGCAAGATGTCGCAGCGATGCGCGGCTACAACGGTATAAAGTAGAAAATAATGTCGTCCGAGCTGAGATTTTCCTGCATCGAAGCCGGGTGAAATTTATTATGAAGCAATATAGACGGGTCTTTAAAGTCTGTATAAGGAGGGAGAGGGTAGGGGAGGGAGAGAAGGGTGTTAGGGTATGGAGAGTAATCGTAAGAGGTGAGGAGGCTGTTGATTTTGCTGGTTAGTACCTTCCGAGCAGTCCCCTTTTGTCGTCGGTTTTTGTTGTTTCGGCTTTCCAAAACGAGTATTGCCGCATTGATAACGGTTATGAGACGCTCCCGGCGCGCGCTCAATTATAAATGAGGAGAACACCGATAAGTTACGGTGATTAGGTGGAAATAAGAACTTTAAATTCAGCTGAGATTGAAAACAATCCAGGCTTACAAGGTGGGCTTAAAGCTTAGATTCAGCCAGGAAGTGAGATCTTGTAATCCACAGATTAGGGAATTAAGAACTTCGGATTCAGGAATAAAGTGCTTTGTGATCCACTGATTGGTGGAATTAAGAGCTCTGTAGGGAGCTCTTATCAGATGGAAAAGAAATGTGTGAAAGTGAATATGAAGTTAATCACCCACATTAGAAGTCTAGCAATCCTGAGGTGAATTGAGAGACTGATAATCCACTGGTTAGTGAAGAAGTTCTGAGCCATAAAGGTGAATTGAGGAAATCCGGTCTCGGTGTAAGGAACCCAAACAGACTAGAACCCAAACCGACTAGGTGGGCCGGTTTGTGTCCATTAATGAAATCTGGAGCTGAATCCAAGCTAATTAGGAAAGCTCAAATGGTCCTAGCCGAAGAAGAATAGTCTGGCTTGTTAGAAAAGCTCAAATATGGCTTAGATATAACTAGCTCATCTTAAATAGTCTGATTAGCTAATCCCTAGTTGTCTGAATAGCTGATCCCTAGTTCTCTTTAGCTGATCTCTAGTTCTCTGATTAGCTGAACCCTAGTTCTCTTTAGCTGATCTCTAGTTCTCTGATTAGCTGAACCCTAGTTCCCTGATTAGCTGATCTCTAGTGTCTGATTAGATGAACTCTAATAGTCTAATTAGATGAACTCTGATATTCTGATAACTTGAACACTAATGGTCTAATTTCTATCACAATCATGGTGGTGGGAGGGAAGGGGTCACACTCAACCTATCCCTAAGCTTAAGTCTAGACAAACTGTACTTCAACCTTTCCTTTTTGTTTTTCAAGAACTTTAGTCTGGTCAATTTGGCTTCGTCCAACGGGCCCAGTTTCCGGAGCCGCGAGAACGGCAAGTCCATGCTTTCGCGCTTGCTTCCTTGAAGTCTCACTGCTTGTAAGTCGTGACGATTTTGGAGATTTACCTTCCGGCGAGAGGTTTTTTGCAACTCTTGGTCGACTTTCTCGAGCAATTTGGCGATTTGTGGCTCGATGCTTTCCTTAAAATGGACCTTGGCATTCTCAAGGTCCGATTCCGGCACCAAGCCAAACACACGGTGGGTCATGAGTACTTTTTGCACTCTGGGGATATCGTTGGTGGTCGCGTTGAGCACCTTGATGGAGTCGTCCACAAGTGCCACCGAGGCCCGGAGCGACTGCATGCAGTTCTGTAAGCTGGCCATTGCACTTTCTGTCACTTTATGTGTTCAAATGGACTGGATCTATTGATAATATTTGTAGCAATATTCTTTTTGGGGAGTACCCTTTCTCAATCTGTTCTAGACGTGTTGCTTGTTATGGGTTGTTTTACATGTTTGGCGATGTGCGAACTCCATCACGTGCGGCGCTGATCAAATGTTGTCGTGATACGCAATTACGGAGCCACCAGTGCTACAACAAACACCACCAAAGACGTCATAGATCCTCACTGTTCTGTGTTGAAATTGCCATCTGCTCCACCAGACTCACGCACCCTCTCATTTTGTCTTGGCTGCTCTTCCAATGATAGAGATCGGAAGAGACGAGCTTGTTCAGCCGTTTCCTTCGGCGCATAATAGCCGGACTCCCTCTGAGCCCTCCCGGCTTCAGGCAACAGAACCATTGGGCGAAAGTACCTTTGGGCCCAAGAGGGATTCAGAACATCAAAGCCACGCCCAAAATGGCCAAATTCTGACCACAGCGCCAGCTGGATCAGGCACAGCCGCTGCGTACGGGCGAAAAAGATCCAACTCCCAGTCACAAGTGGTGCTACAGCCCAAAACACAACCAATGGGCGCTTCGTCCACCTCCTCAGCATCTGCATCGTCGTCATTGGCACGCCAAAGGGTCAGCGAAAACCCCCGCAAGCGGGCTCAAGTACAATACTACGTGACATTGACGCCTCTCAACGATACCTTCACCAAGAAGCACCTTCCGGTGGCCACCTTTCCGGAGTCCACGAAGCTCGGAAGACCCACGGGCACCAAGCACAAGCCAGATGTCACCAACGGATACTTTGATTCCAGAGTATTGAGTCGGAACCATGCCCAAATTTTCATTGACCCCAAAAGCGGCAAATTGATGCTTCAGGACTTGGGCTCTTCCAACGGAACGTATTTGAACGATACAAGGCTTTCTAACGATCCAGTGGAGATCAAGGTCGGAGATACGGTGTGTCTCGGATTCAACGTGCAAGCTGAGTCCACCCATAAGCAAATCAGCTTGAAAATAGAAAATATCAATGTCATTGGCAACGGAGTCGCTCCAACCGATTCCGCTTCCGTCTTCAATAAGCACCAAAACTTGGACTCCTCCGAATTCAAGCACTTGAGCTTCATTGAAGATATATACACCCAAGTGATACAGAAGAAAGCTCCTGCTTCCAGCAAAAGCGCAGAAGCTTCAGACCCTGCCCAAGTGAAAGCACCCGTTTCATTTGAAAATGCCCTTTTTGGCGACATCAACCCACAATTGGAAGATAACTTATTAGGGCTTTACTCCTCAATTAATTCCGGAATCTATAATAATTCACAACTCACAAATTCCGGCACCGTGGAAAGCACCATTAATGTTTTAATAATGAATCTTACGAAAGCAAAGCAACAAAATCAATCTCTTAGCACATTGACCAACTTTTTCACCAACTATCAGAACAAGTTGAAACAACTCAACAATAAATTTCTCGACACAGAGTTCCGGAAACACTTGGCAGAAGTTCATACTGATTTGAAGAAGCAAAAGTTGTCCAACCTGAAACTCAAAGAACGGATGAAGGCTACGGAAGATCTGCACACCTCTTCAATCAGTAGATTGAACGGACGGATCAGAGCATTAGAGATGGAGAAGGAAAAATCGAAAGCTTTATTGGTGCAAATGGTGGAAAAAGAAAGGAGACGCATCGAACAAGAAGCTGCTGCTATAAAATCAGAAAAGGAGAAAGAAGAAGCAAAGGCGGACGCTCTGAAAAATCAGAAAGAAGCTATCAATAGTTCTGCCATTCCAAAGGAAATCGAAATCATACCAGATATTCCATTGACTCCAGAAGCTCCTCCTCTCTCTGCATCTACCTCCTTAAACTCCGACAACGCTCGGCATACCGGACTTGATATATCCGCAATTGACAATAGAGTTAGTAAAACTCGCGATGAACTCAGTCCTTTGGAAACGAGTGATGTCAAAAAAGGCTTGACAACGACTCAAGATACGGTTGTTGATGTACTAGGACTATTCAGTGATCTGAATTCGGGCGGCGTGGTCAAGAGAAAATTCTTGCTTGATAATAAAGAGCTTTTGAAGGAGGTTTCGCCTCCCCCAGGCTCCAAGGGCACATCCTCATCAGTCAAAGCTGTGCCTTACTCTAACGGTGATAATCACGGATTCACACCCCCGGTTTCCGACGAAGAAGCCGCAGAATCACACTCCAACCCACAAAGTGAATTGGGATCTGAATCGCAAGCATCCTCGTCTACCTCTTCATCATCAGCACACAAGGATCAAGAGGGTAGAGAAGAATGGAACAAGAGCCGAGGCAGTGACAGTTCATTGAGCCACTTTGCAGGTCTTGACCCGGTTCAACAGACCCTCTCGGTTTCCGAGGAGTTGAACGGGGCCAAGTCTGTTGCTCTTATGGTGATGGTCTTCTTCTTGGGCTATTATATACAGAAGTTGACTTAGAGATATGAAGTCAATATAAGATAATAGTAAGGGTATTGAAATATTGATGTAGAAGACGGGAATAACTAAAGGTCAACGAATTGTTATTCGTTGAAGAAGGAAACGTCGAAAGTTTGGGAATAATTTGCTAATGATCAAAAGTGTCAAATAATGTATAATTCGCTACTGATAATAAGACTTAAATAATGTATAATTTGCTACTTATAAAAAGAGTTAAAAGTATATAAATTCGCTATAAATCACAGACAAATAAAGATATATATTATCAAGATTATTGAAGTCAACTCTGCTAACTTCCAGCTTTAGTAGTGAGTTTCATAATATTAAAAGAGAATTCTGGAGATTCAGTCTTGGTGGACTGCATGAAACGGCCCGCACTATCAGTATACTTCTCCACGGTATCACAAAATCCAACCCACTTATAGAAGAAAGCCCTCTTATAATCCTTCAGATTATCATTCAAATCCCGTCATTACTTGCAAATTCCATCATTTCAATTTATCATCAATTCTTTCCTTTATTAAATCTCATTAAATCTCACCACTTCCAATGAGTCTCCTCCGTCCTGGCTACAATTTCTTAGACCTTCTACCCGACGATGATCCAACAGTCGAACTCTTCTGTTTTGGCACTTACGCCGACTACGGCAAACAAAAGGAGTCCTTTCCGGTGGTCACGAGCTCAATTGATCTTCTTAGCAAACTCATCAAGTTGACTTTGCTCACAATCATTCAGGATAATGAGGGCCAAACCTTGTCGGTGATAAAGATAGCGGAACAGTACAATTTGGGGGCAGCCGCCGAAGAATTGGTAGAGTTGAAAGCCAAAAATCAGAAAAAACAGAACTTAACTGAAGAATCTAACAATCAAAACTTCATTGAAGCATCTAAACAAACCTCTATGATTGAAGCTCCTTTGAGTCACTTGATTGAAGAGTTGCTCATGAGCATGATAGATGAACAGAGTGTGACTGTCTATATTGACGACGAAATAGAAGCCTGGCACCTCGAACAAGCACATTCACTACGAGACGCATATGATCCTAGATTGTATAGTCTTCGTGTGTTGAAAGAGGAAGATATCGCCAGAAGGTCGGTGGAAAGAGCAGGGAACAATATTAGGAGTTGGCAACAGGAGAAATTGATTCCTACGAGTGTATCCTTACAAAAAGAACAGGGAAGTCCAAATACTCGGAAAAGGAAGATCCCTGATAATAGCCATTAATTAGAACAAAAGGAAGAGAAGTTCAAGAATTGGAAATGGAAAATTCTCAATAATAGCCATTAATAGGAAGGACTACATCTTTACTCAATAATTTGGATGAATAAGGATATGGGAATATTTCGAGAAGTCGCTGGTGCTAGAATAGAAATTACTGGAAGATAAAAGTCATATTTCAGTAATTGAAAGAACAGGGAATAGCAAATATTCGGAAAAGAATACTTAAGCAATAAGAGTAGTAGATAAAGCTTACCAAGTGAATTTCTATAAAAGAATACTCGAAATGAAGATTCAGAAAATATAAGGAGTTGATTTTATAGAGGTTGCAACAGAGAGAGCACATGAGTTCAAATTGCTGGGAAGTTTACTTCCGTTAAATGACATTTTGATCCAATTTCTTCACAAAAGCTTATGGATGATTGGTGATTGTTTTTGAAAGATGTCACTTAGACAAAATCTAGATCTAATCTTTTCTTTCGACTCATGAAAAATGGATCTTTTCACTGATAAAATTTATCAGATATTTCAAATAGAAATAAAATCCTTCGCCAATTCTGAAAACTTATAATTTTGTGGCAATTGTTGAGTCACAAGTCTTACAATGAGCAATGAAGCTTGAACCTACTTATCGCAATAATGAATTTTATGATCGAATAAATACTATATGAATGCGGTGGCTTGCAGTCAGCCAGCCTCGTGCATGGTTCTTAGCTCCAGCCTAGAATGATGTAGCCCACCATCTAAGCCTTTCAAAGGTGAAATCAAGCCTTCTGGAAGATGCTTATTCAATTTTTCAGGCCAGAAAATGATGAAAACACCAAATTTTCCATTTCCAGAAAGAATTTACACCTTCAAATCTCCAGAAAATGATTTCACCTTCTATTTCAGGCCTAGATGATTCGAACACCCTCTAGTTCAAACCCAAGGTTCCTAAGCCTTCCAGACCTTGGAAATGATGTTGACAAGACCACCTTCTCTAGTTTCAATGTCGTAGATACCGTAGCCAGCAACACCGGTGCCGAAGAGCAACAAGTAGTTGGCGTAGTTGTGGTACTTGCCGTAGGTTCTGGTTGGGATATAATCAATGATACAGGATTGGAAACCAGCGTAACAGTGGTACAACATGAGGGCGGACAAGGTGGAATCCACAATGGTGGAGGTTCCGGTGAGGAATGGAGTCAAGGTCAATGGAACCAAACCAACAGAAACGAGTCTTTCAGAGGTCCAATGTATGGAGCCCTCCATTTTGTGTGGTTTTGGTGGCACGTAAGCATCGTTGACAGTACCAATGATGTTACCAGGAGGTTGTGGGATTTGAGGAAGGCCAGGGATGGTGACGGCACGGGTAAGGGCGGGCCTCAACAAAGTCTTGCTTTGCAAACCTACACGAGTCAAGGAGAACATGGTGGTGGTTGTGTATGAAGTGAATGTAGTGATTAAGTTCGCTTTTTTTGCCCCGGATATTACTTCGGCGCGCTATGATTGGCTGGATTGCGTGGGGGAGATAGGAAAGTGGAAAGGATGGGAATGGAATGGGATTCAAGAGTAGAGCATTGGAGATGTAGGGAAAGGGATTTTAGTGGAGGATAGTGTGATTTTGGGTGATTTTTCAGCTCATTTTAGTTGTCTTTAGGGGTGTATTGATTGACCGGGAAAGGCGCGACATGCGACATCCCGGATCACTCAGAGGTATATTGCGGTGCGACATCCCGGGGCTTTGCGTGTCGTGCAAGCATAACGTATACGGACAAGTCTGATATGCTGAAAATAGGGAAGGATATATAAGGAGAAAAATGAAAGTGAATGGTCTATTTTCACTAATTCTCTTATTATGCATTTTTGGAGTTTTTCGCTAATTGCATTAATTTTGGCATTATTTGGTAAAATTTCTGCCACAACTCACTACTTCGTGAGTATTGATTCGGAATTCGATACAACACCTCTTCCAGAGGGTATATACACCTATATCACTGAAACTGAAAAGTTGAGCTCAGGATCAACTAGTATCGACTCAAATTTTGATGGTTTAAAACTCAATGACAGTTCAGATTCTCTCCTAGAAGTTAATCTGGCCTCAGCTTTGGGTGCAAAATTGCAGCCACTAGCAATGGGCACAAAGAAGGGCCAAATCATAAATCTAGCGTCCGAAGACGAGTTCAAGGATCCATCGGTCTTCGGACTCTTGGAAAACGAGAAAAATACCTTCTTTATTCGTTCTTCGAAGGCCACTATTTATTATGATCTGACAGAGGGAAACTGGTATAGCAGAAAGTTTGATAACGAAACCGAGCAGCCTACGCTCAAAAAAGCACTGGAACTCGTTCCAGTGTCTAGCTGCTTGTATGCTTCAGATTCGGCCACCGCAAGCATCGAAAAGGACTATTCAGTCAAAGTTTCTATATCTGATTCCGTGACCGGGAGTCTTGGAATAATGAACTTCACCTACTTGGCTGGGTTTGATTTTGGGGCTTCAAGCTCTTTCGAAACCCTGTCATCATTCACCTTTACCAATAGTATGGTATGTTCGGTAAATGGTGGCAGTTACGCCCAGATGTTCATCGAACCGTTTTATGTCGATGTTCCTGATTACACCAGGATCAGAGTCAAGTTTAAAAGAGCAAAAGGCTTGGTGATTTCGGGATCTAAAGAAAGAAGACCGAGATTTCATACTCTCCTTGGCATTCAACCCAACCACGTTTGCAAGTACTCCAAGGACCCAGATGACTTGAAATGCGGCGGTGTGAAGAGTAAATTTATACTCGATTTCTGAAACTTTCAGGCATATGGTTATTTTGGGAATAATATTTCATTTGAATATTTATATGCTCTCACGGTTCTCTCTGAGTATTTTTATACTCTCATTTTACTCTATTTATTAATTAATAGAATTTGATGGTTCTTTCTTTTTATAGACCTTGGTAGTTCCTTTTAATGTACAGATAATACAAACTAGATTTCCGGGAATAATTATATGAATTTGAAATTTATAGAAATTTCAGTTCTTCGTGGCTATGTACAAGATTATACGATTCTATGGGTTCAATGTCTGATTTACCCGATATGAAACCCTTATTAGATCTCATTGTTTGTTCCCCAGATTTCCTACTACTGGTCCTCCAGTAGAAATAAAAAATCACACGGACTACTTTTCATCTTACTGTTTGTCTTTCATAAGAGATTTCGCTTAACTTAAGCTTCCAACTTACTCTTCATCTTCATCCTCAAACTCTTCAATTTCAGGAATACGTGTGGGTTTGCCGTACCTTTCTGTCAACGGTTTTTCGATGATTCCTAAGGGTCCTTTGTGATACATGATTTTGCTGAACCTGGTGATGACTCCATCATACCACCCGTATTCCTCACCATCTATGACCTCTAACTCCAGCATCATTTTCTCACACCTATTCTTGGACTTATAATCTCCCAAATTATCATACATCACTTGTAAGTTGGTGAGGACATTAAACAATATCGGCGAAGCCCGTTTCGTATTGCTATGATTGAAATAAATTTCCTCGATGACTTCTTCACCCCAAGCAATCGCATTTTTCTTGTAGCCCTTTGCCCACATTATTTCACTGATGTGTGCTCTTAATTCTGAGCTGAGCATCACCAAGTTGATCTCGTCACAGTTGAATAAAGGATATTGTGTCTGTGACAAAACTCCCTCGTCCAATTTTTGTCTTAATTCGGTCACGAGCTTTAAATTCGATAAGTAGATGTTAAGTGAAGATCCGAGAAGTGCAGGGTCATTTTTACTGGATTTGGCATAGTTAGCTGCCAAGTCGTTCAAACACTCCATTAACTCATCGGTCATTCTTGAAGAGTCCTGGAGCAAGTAGTTTTTATCTAATCGGACCGCAGTATATGTGTGCATGAGCATGTCAATCGAGCGTTTTGAGTATGCAATTTTGTCATCTTTATCGGGACAAACTCTACTCAATAGTCTGCAGCATTGTGATACCCTTTCTGCATCCCCAAGTTTGTAGAATATGTCATCATCGTTGATAACCTTTTGTAACATGGAGATAGAGGTTTCAAGCTCTCCTTTGGCTAATAATGCCTTTGAGTACCGTAAGACGATATCGATATAGAAATTGGCAAAAGAGTTTGACTTTTCGTAAATCAAAACCTTGGAGTCCAACAAGGGCACGTCGTACTTATTTGGTCCATTTTCGTCGAATTCAAAATCCGCGTTCGAAGCTTTGGCCAATTCGATCAATAATCTTCTATAGTGTTTCACTGCGTACCTTGGACTCTTCAACACGTCGTCTTTGTTGATGGCCTTCACGGCGGTGACGTTATTGGAGAATCCTATTTCGAACGGAATATTTTGTCTTTCGTTAGCGTCGTTGTAGAGCATGTAGAACAGTCCGAAACACACGATAAGACCACCGATGTATGCACCAGCTAGGATATTCACCACGAATCCGTACCTTTTAAGGGCACCCATTTGGCCCGGAGAAAACGTCAACAGCCGGACTTGAGATACCGGAGATCGCGCATGTTGTGTAATGAGTCTGGAGGGACGAGCCGTCGCCGCTAGACCGCGTAGTCTTCTGGTGAACATTGGGCGGCTAAGTGAGATCGATTGGCTGCACTTTATATGATGGTCGGTAGGGGCACGCGTTTGCATCCTCCGTCATTGCGAATGAATGCTGCAAAAGAGAACTAGAAGGAGAGTGAACGGAAGGAAGAAGATTAGTGGAACTTGAAAGGGATAAAGAGTTTGAGGTATTTAGATGGTCAGGTGGAGATGTGGGATCAAGATGTGTTTCATAATTGGATGATGATTTAAGCGAAGTGGGCGTTCCTATTTCGTCAAGAGAGTTGTTCTAAGCTCATTCGACAAGGATTGGGAATCACAGCGTTAAGTTTCCTTGAACCGAGAAGAGGAAGAAGGAAAATATATTAAAAGAGATGGCCAAAGAGGTTTAAGGATCAAGGGGTCAATGGGGTAGAAGAGTGGTCAAAGTAAGGAGAGTTATGGACGGGGATGGGTCAATTTCATGGCAAATGAACAGAAAGCGAGTTGACTACGGTTGAATTTACAACTATATTATTCCCGCTTTTATAAATATCCGTCGCTATTGCTTCATCAAATGTTTTAGCCTATATTTATTCCTTCCCTTGATCCTTATCCAATTTCCCTTTTCAGCAGCACCGATTAAAAATGAGCCGCACCTCGGTTTACTTTTTTCTACAATCGATAAAGTCATTGCAGTGAGCATCGTTACCACTGAATAGCCATGCCAGTGCAGTCTGCACCCTCCTCTCCAATGAGTGTGCTATCGAACGGCGAGACAAGGGTGACGGAGGATTCCTCCAATACTTTTTTTGAGGCGAAGCCGATGCCTTTCATCCATAAGTTCATTACTAATTGGCTTATCACTGATCCGTCCTTGATCAAGAAATATAGAGATAATGACTTTGACAAATCAAAGAAGAACTATCAGGTCCAACACCATGACGATATGAAGTATATCTACCTATTTGGTGGACGATGGAGAAGTGTGAAACAGAAACCAATCAATGTGATGACGGCTGTGCTCGTGATCGCAGCAGCCGTGATCTTCTGGATATTCGAGGCTTCATGGGTCTGGCACCTGTTGAGCCCCGCCTTGGTAATCATTTTCTCATACGTTTGGCTCGTTTCGCTCCTTCTATTCATACGGTCCTCGGTATCAGATCCCGGGGTTTTGCCTCGCAATGTCCATCTTCCCGTTTCGCATAGAAATTCAAGGATTAATCACCCCCCAGACGAATACTTCAATACAATCGCCCTTCCTTACTACAAAAGTGAATATGACGGTGTATTTGTGAAGTATTGTCCAACATGTCATGTGTGGAGACCTCCTCGGACCAGTCATTGCGGTGTATGCAACTCGTGTGTATTCAACCATGACCACCACTGCATCTTTTTAAATAATTGCGTGGGATATCGCAACTACAAGTACTTCCTTTGGTTCTTGCTCACAGTCGTGATCGCAGCTGTCTTTATTGTGATCTTATCATTTATTCATTTATTCCACTACAAAATTAGCCTGAAAACGGGGATTCATTCGATGCACGAGTCATTGCAACAGAACCCAATGAGTTTATTCTTGATCATTTACGGATTGATGGGCGGTGCATACCCTTTCCTACTCTTGGGATTCCATTTATTTTTGACAGGGTGTAATATCACCACCAGAGAATACCTCAACTACGTGCATGGACAAGCTAACGGGAAAGCTACTGCCAAACACAGAAAAGACACAAGCACAGATGGTTTCATCAACGTCTTTGATTCGGGAAGCATTTTGAAAAATTTGTACATAAACTGGCTCGCCAGACCCAAAACTCCCGGCAGTGTCAAGCCAACTGCAGACTTTCATGACGGCGATATTAGATTCAAGAAAGTCTACCCGTTGGAGAGCTTTGAGGTCTGAAAGACCTTTATTTAATAGCCTATATGCGCAGGCGCATAAAGAGACATTTTCACTTTATATTAATCACGGCCTCACCCGAGTGCTTATTCCACAGAGTGTCACAATATAAATACTACAATCATTAGAGACAGTTAAGCGTAGGATAGACTAGCACCAAAGCAAAGTAGGAATTAGAGAAATTAAGCGTAAAGGGCTTATCATAAAACACGACATTTGACGACATTCGAACGACACTAAATTATCTATGTATCACAAATTGCACATCACAAGCAACACTATCACCAACTTATGAACCCCACAAACACCTCCATATGACAAACGAATCCACGGCGGACCCTCCGCCAGAACTAAGGGTGACCTACGAGTCACCCCCACGTCCCAGCTCACTATCACAACCCCCAGGACCGTTGCAATTTGAAGACTCTTTCTCTGACCGGGTTAGACTCAGAAACATACCGGCAAGAAAAGAGAAGCCCTCTCTGACCAGAGTGGCATCACGGTACCAAACAGGTACCTTCTACGGTACCAAAAGTGCTTCCGGTACCACGATTATGGGGATTTGGACGGGTACAGACAGTAAACGTATCTTCAATGTTCCCAAACGAGTATTCCAATGGATTTACTCGATTTCGTTGGTGCTTCTTATCGTCATCATGTTAGCATTCGTGGCGGTCACTCCCATCGATGTGATTGCTCAGACCACCGCCACTTCCTCCTCCGCAATCAAATTGTTCATTGTCATCATCGTATGTGTCCTGTTTTTGGTGATATCGATGATATGGTACTTTGTGCGGGTTTTCCACGTCAGAATGACCTTGAGTGAGATTCCAGTGCGGTCAGTGTATGTTCCGCTTGAGGGTGATTTGCCCAAGGATGCGGTGAAAATGATCGACGAGAATCTTCGCCGTTGCATTGCAGAGATCAAGTCACGGGCAGGCCCGTTGTACAACGAAGATGTGATTCTCAACCACCCCGGAATGGCTCCTCCAGAGTATATCCAAAGGAGGAACAGAAAAAGGTTGGAAATGAAAGCATTATTGAATAATATAGAAGAGAAAGAGCAAAAAGTCTATGGAACGTCGTTGCCTCCCAGAGCGAATTATCAGGATATAATCCGAAGCATAGGTGACAAGTTCATGCATGGAGGAGGGCTGATGGTGACAGAAGTGGATATTCCCAGTAGCTTTTCCATGAGAGAAATCATCATTTACCTTTCTCGAATTTATATGAATCCCAAAACGATGGAAAATAATGGTCCCGAATTCGTGATGCCAAATTTGAAGAGAACGATCGAATTGTACGAGAAGTTCAGGTTTGGACCCGATTTAATTGAAGAGCGGGACTTATGGGAGTTTATGGTCAATTTCGATCGTTTGGCAAGAGTTTGTCTGAGTGATTATCACGAGAGAATCACGAAAGTGCGTCCTGGAGGCCGCTCAAAGGTCAACGAAACCGAGGAAGTGGTCGAGCGCTCGATGAGAGGCGAAGAATATGTTGGTAAGGACGCAGCTGCGGATACGTATCCATACTTGTATCGCGAAGACGAAGACAGTGGCTACAACACCGATGCCGGTGATAATTATCTCGCACCCAGAGACGACTCCAGCACCTTGGAATCTGTCATTAACCACAACAAGTACAGTTCGAATAATCTCACGTTGGAATCTATTAATCACAACAAGTACAGTTCTACAAATAATCTTGCCTTGGACCACAACAAGTACAGTTCGAATAATCTCACCATGGAATCCGTTAACCACAACAAGTACGGTTCTACGAATAATCTTGGGATTGAGTCTCGCAGAGACAATGCCAGTTTCATCAGTAACGCAAGCAGAATGAGTGGGAGACTACCAATAAAAGACCGGTTGGCTTTGAACCGCGAGAATTCATCGAAGAGGCGTTCCAGACTGGGCCTTCTGTTCTTGAACTTGAAGATGGAAGGAGACAATGACTCAGTGAAAAAGAGAAATAGCGGCTACGTCACCGATAGCGATGACGACGACGACGACGATGAAGAAGACGATGACGACAACAACAATATTAATAATATCCACAACGCAGATACGGCGGAGGCCGCTGCAGAAAGAACGACGCGAAGAACCAACGTTCCGATCCTAAAGTTGGAAATTCCGAACCAGGATGCCGCTACAGAAGTGCCACATGATGAGGGCTCTGACGAAAGTGACGAGGATGTCGATATCTATGATTTCAGGTTCCGCAGCCGCAACCAGCAAGCAGGATAAGTGGCTACAAAAAGCAACGACAGAAGAGCAAAAGATTAGGTTGCATCGATTAAACGTACATTAGTGCTGTGCCTGACTATTCGGGACAGATGCGCCAGTATAGCCTACTCAATTCAATCGAACATCCGGAGCTGAGCCCCTAGATTCGCGTCAACATCTCATCGCGTGGATCGCCGGATGCAACTTTGACATGTGCCGGCATGACAAATAAACGATTCCGCGATGCCGCTTCTTTGAGTCATCCTAGAGTCAGAAGGTCTATAGGTTAATGAAGTAAACTCTAAGAAGTAACCCAGGAAGTAATTCTGAAAGAAGTAAGCTCTCCAAGAAGAACCTTTCTTAGTAAGTGAGTAACCTTTTCAGCGAGTTCTCTTGCTCTTTTTTTAGCTTTTCAAAGAGCACTTTTTAGTTTTATGTGTTTCTTTTGGCAGTTCCGTACTAGCCGCTTCCTACATGCTTGGCTTCTAGGCACAGATGCATTCTCCGGCGCCAGCTTCTGCCACGCGAGGTCGCGAGCACTGCGTTCCGACCGTTGCAATAAACACACGTCAAACGTCGATCAATTTTGACGAGGTTTGACCACGCCATCATGGACATAATAATACACAACAGTGCCGTCATCGCTGACAATGGCCAACGCGATTTTGGCAGGTCTGTTGACGTTGGGGAGCTGGGCAATTTGTTCAAACCACGAGTTGATCTCCGCAGTCGAGACGTCTGAGTTTTGTTTGAGAGAGCGCGGAACCACCCATTGAAGTTCCGGAGACGATTGATCCTCCGGAGGGAAGCCACTTAGCACCGTGAGATCGGCGAGCGCATGTTTGGTGACGGAAGCCCAGCTGTTGTAGTGGACGAGGTTGAGGTGGACCTGGTCGTCGAGGGAAGCCATGGGGAGGAGGGAAGGGAAGGAAGGGAAGAGGGGAGGAAGAGATGGGATTGTGCTGTCACGTGGCGATGGGATGGATGAAAGTCGGTTATGGTCTCTTGATGGGGTTCACGTGACTCCGTGGAGAATGTCTTGTTTGAGGAGAGTCCAGACTTCGTTGATGAGCAAGTTTCGGTCAAACTGGTACAGTGTCTCATCGTATTCAAGACGCGTGTCACGTGACCCACCCACCGGGTTTTTTTTAGTTCTCGGAAAACTCATGCCGCGTTACGCGCGCTGCAGACGCAACTGTTTCCGCCAGCGAAGGGATGTCTCACGTGTGCCTCAGGATTCTCTGGATCAACTCCACGGCACTCTGTGCTTCACCAGCCGCTGTAGATTATGCTTGGAAGGTGAATACGATTTTCCCCTTTCGCCTCGCGTATTATCACTGTTATTATCACTGTTATTATCCCAGATCTCCATTATCCGTAGTCTCAGAGGCAGCAATCCGCCTCGCCTTTTCCGTGCTCTTCCAGTTTACGATCTGGATGCCAGTTTCGCGGGGTTCGTTCGACGTCCGCAACGCCCGCCACAGGCTGCGGCCAAGCCACGGCCACGGCCATGCCGCGTGCTAGCCGAGACGGTACGAGTCGATCGGAATTACATACAGGCGGCGGCCAGCGCCTGCCAGATACAGCAAGGAGTCGCCTTGAATATGCCCTGTGGGTATCTGGCATTAGTCAGATGAAACGGGTATGGCGCTGGAGCACAGTGGGCTTCTTGAGCTTTGCGGTGAGTCTAGCTGGGTCGGCGGCGCAACATCTAAAAGCTGGGCAACGGGAGGATCCGACTTGCAGGGAACAATTCCGCGATTGGAATCGATATTCGAGACACTCTGCGAACCAGATGTTCTCTAAGATTTAAAAGTGTCGTATTCAGGCATTGCATCATCCACCTCGCGGGAAACAATTCCAGTTCCGTGACATTCTTCCCTGCGACACTGCGGTTACTCTGGCATTACAGGAGGGCAGTCTCAGTGAAAAATTGATGCTGCATGACGCGCGTCCGCTAATTTTATGGTTGTGAGTCGACGAACATTCTTCGTACATAAAAATTCTATATTGAGATAAATCTTATTCAGTGCTAGACGAGGGTTGTGGACACCCGGCGTTTGCATATTTTGTTGGATTCCTGGCGGGTTCAGTTGACACCTGCCTCTTGCGTCCCCACCCAGGCTTGGCCATCGCACGGTGCTGCTGGTGCTACTGGTGATGCTAGTGCTGCCGCGCCCGCCATCATCTCCCTCGCATGGGTCCCACCGATTGTCCTCCACGTCGCAGGCGGTAATGCCCACGGTGCTTTTACTAACGGTGCAGAGTAGTGCATAAAGATTAAGCAGGGATGCTCACTTTTGGGCGAACAAAGCATAACCGAGACTTGTTGGTGAACAGCATAATAGAGGAATAGTTCCAAGAATGCGATTAGCCTAACATACCGAATGTTAGGCTATTGAAATGATCCGCCCCATAGATCGTGCACCCAAGGGCATCTCCCCAGCATGGACACACCTGGCCCAGACCGGCCTTTGATCAAGTTTGTCTTCGCTTTCGGTGCGGAGTTCCCCACCACCGATCCTTCCCTGCGGATGTCGCAGCAAAATTCGTCTCAGTTCTCTTCCTACCCTTGACCCCTGGCACAAAACCGGCGGAGGATCGGGTTAATCGACGGAAATAATAAGAGAGAGTTAATATTTTAAAGTTACATTGTTGCATGGGTTGTGCATTACCAATTAGGTTATATTGTTACATTCCAATTCCATTTGCATTTCCATGGACCAGATCCTCTTTAAATAGCTTCGATCTGGTCTGATTTTGAAAACTACCCACTTTTCAAATTTTTCAAATTCTCCACTTTAACCGTTGTTTCCTTTTTTCAGCGTCTCACCTGATCGGAAGTTGCCTCATTTATCAGTCCACCCTGTACATATCTGCCCATAATGCAGTCACTAGCCCAAATGAGAAGTCAAACGTTCACGCCAACCGACGCTAGCTCGATTATATCGAACGGCAATGCCAGAAAGTCGTCCAGGTTGTCTAATTTTAATCCGATTGGTAGATCCAGAACCTTGCCTCGCTCCGAGGAGCCTTTTGTCCAGCCGGTGAGCTCGGCGGCGTCTACCGTTTCTACTGCTTCTCCCTCGGTGATCCCAGCGTCTCCTGCTCCTGCTCCCGAACCACTCTCCACTTATCACTCCAACTTATCTTCTTCCAGTCTTGGCTCGGGCGAAAACAACTACCAGTTAGTCAAAATGGACACCAACAACTCCATCACCTCCGACTTCTCCATACAATCGCAGTTCAAGGTCAGCCTTAAGATGACCAAAAAGGAGATCGAGCTCATCCGTTATACCTGGAACAAAATGTTGTTGGACGAACCCATCGAACAGAAACAGAATCCTTACGGCATGCCCGGTGGCTTCAACAATAGTCTCACTCCTTCCACTGCTGGCAGTAAGGAAAAAACCATGAACTATATCAACCGGACCTCGGCCTCCACCGTGGCTTCCTCGCTTTTCTGCCGTCAATTCTACTCCAATTTGCTTGCCATGGACTCGCAGTTGGAAAAATTATTTCCCTCCATTAAGCATCAGGCTGTGTCCTTTGCTGGCGTGATGTCTTTTGCGATCAGTCAATTGGAAAACTTGACTGTCTTGGACGATTACCTCATCAACTTGGGCAAGAGACACTCGCGGATCTTGGGCATTGAGCCTGCCAACTTCGAGTTGATGGGTGAAGCCTTGATCCAGACTTTCCACGAGCGTTTCGGTACCAGATTCACCCAGGAACTCGAGGTCTTGTGGATCAAACTTTACATGTACTTGGCCAACTCCTTGTTGCAGTTTGGAATTGATCCTGTCATCAGATTGAACGAGGACGATGACGAACTCTACGACACCGCTTCCATCTCCAACATGAACCAGTCGTTCTTCTGGGGAGGCAAGTCGCGTACCTACAGCGGCCTCAACAACTCGTCCGACTTCTCTTCGCTGATGTTGATGGACGATAAGAGATCTTCCATTTCTACTGCAGCCACCGGCACCACCGGCATGACAGGCGCCACCACCATCATGTCATCTGTGGCCAGCACCCACACTGCAGCCACCACGATCGACATGAAGAAGCTTCCTGCGGCACCACCGGTGGCCGCACCTGCTGGCGCGCCAGCCGCCAAGAAGGCCACCAGTATCAAGAAGAGAAAGAGAGATTGTGTAATTATGTAGAATATAGAGGGATTGATATTGATCATTACTTAGCTGATATGTAGTATTGCTTTTAACTGTAGATTATTACTTTTAAAGGTTTTGATATTCCGGAGGGTTTGATATGAAATGTAGATCACTAGACCACTTTTGGCGGGGTGCAGGGATGAGCCTGATTAGGTGCGCGATACATAGTGCATGTACCATTGGTGCATGTCGCATGAGGCTAGAAAATTAAATTGACGGCTCTCAAATGTCGCTCCAGAATACTAGGGGTTAGAGTGGTGTAATTAGGGGGATATCAAGAGTGGTAGAAAAGGAGGAAAACCAAAGGAAGAAGAAGAAGAGGAAGAAGATTTTCCTCATGAAATTTGATTTTAGGGGAATTTCAGGATATTTACAGGAGCGCCGAAGATCGACCTTATGAAATTTAAAGTTCTGGGGGAAATTATAAGAGAAGATCGCTACCTTAGAAAATTCAGAACTAGGGGAAATTTCAAGCGCAGAATGTCGCACTGTAGAAAATTAAAGAGGAATTTAAGCGGCCCTCGAGAAATCCAATGTCGCACCGTAAAAAATGACTTCAATACTGTCGCACCTAGAAAATTGACTCCACCATGTCGCACTATAAAAATAACTTCAATTAATGTCGCACTTATAAAAATAATTGCAATACTAGATTCAATGTCGCACTTTTAAAAATAACTGCAATACTAGATTCATCGCACCTCCATAATAACTTCAACGATTCAATGTCGCACACAAAAAGAACCGTAAATAAGCCCCATCGTTCAATTATTATCAAATGTCGCACTACAAAAAGAACCGTAAATGCCCCCATCGTTCAATTATTATCAAATGTCGCACTCTCCAAATCTCTACAAATGGTAAATTGTGACTGATAATATCGGTATGTGGTTATCTCCATCCTGATGAATAGGACGGCACCACCACAATCCCAATTTATTATATGCAATGCGTTTTGGTTGCTAGCAGGCTTAAACAATCACCTCTGATTGTGGTCCCCTCCAGCGGATCCAGGTCTATTGTGCGACACTAGCGAGATTTCCCTGAAACGCGTTGGCACCAAAAATTCGCTCGCTTCAACTTCCAACTTCCCGGCGTCCTTCCCAATGCGGTAATGACGCGTGGGTTCCACACGCGTCCGAGAAGCCCAGGGTTGAAACTGGTTTGGGCGCGCGGTTCGGGCGCACCGCCCGGCCATTTACCCAAACCCGCAATCTGATTGTATACCCCTGTAAACTACGAGAACCAGCCCCGGCGCGTCCCTCCTTCCAAGCGTAACCTTTCCCTTCTTTCATCTCTGCTTTCTTCCTTGACTCCACGTGACGCCTCAATCCACCGCGTCTGCTTCAACAAGCCAGTGACAAAACCACGCCTGAGTCCTCAGAACATCTTCAGCGTCATCATCTCCTTCCATCTGGTCCTCATCATCCAACCAGCAACCTAGGAATCCAACCCGCAAACCTGGGACCCACCATCAAACCAAACCATCCCCTTTTCTCCCTCTAATCCTTCCTTTTCTTACTTTCTTCCTAGCTTTCTTCCTTCCCCTTTGGTGTTGTGATGTCCAGCTACGACGACTCCCAGATGGAGGATGCCCTCTTCAACAACAAGTTCTACTCGGCGCCCACCCCCGCCAGCCATGTCAATACCTTGCGGAACTCCATCCAGTTCAAGCACTCGCCTTCGATGACCTCGATCCACGCCAAAACGGCGCCCTCCCAGGGCGAACGCACTTCGTTCATGAAGGTGTCGCCGTCAATGAAGGCGTTGGAGTCGATTCTTAACGAAAAGACGCAATCTTTGGGCGAATCCACCAAAAAGCCGTTGGCAGAATCCAACAAAAGAATAGCAGACTTCAACAGCAAATCAGCGCCGGTTGAGCAAATCACCGAGGAAGACGAGGAAGACGCCGAGCTGCTTTTCCGCCCGCCCCAAGCGCCCGTCCGCTTCCAGTCCAACAATCCGTTTTCGGAACCAGCACACAGAGACTCCACCTATTCCGTACAGTCGTTTGAGACCGCTCCATCGTATAACTCCTCCTCCGAAGCGGTGGCCGAGTACCACAGCAAGCGCTCCATCTCCACCATCGACGAAAGCATCGGCTACTCCACCAACGAAGACTCCACCCCAGCATTATCCCAAGAGGCCACTTTCCACGACTACAAGCGGGTCTCGCTCGTGGCCACGGGCAACCAGCCCAAGATCGTCGACAACGCGCCCGGATCCAGAGACGTCAGCGGCAGTTCCGTCTACACCAGCGGCAGCAGCGTCTATACTTATAACAAAGCCGGTGCCGTTGGCGGTGCCGCTCCAGCCAAAAACGACCGTATAGTCTCGGACCCCTACAGCAAAGCCGGCGATCGCACCGTGTCGGACCACGAGGATACCTTGATTGACGACAAGACCGAGACCCATCTCAACACCAGCGAGGAGACGATGAGAAACACCTCCGAAAGCGCTGGCGGCGGGGCTTATAAAAAAAGCGCCCCTTCCTCGCGGTATGGCTCCCATAGCGATTTTCCCACCACTAAGATCGCACCCCCAAGTGCACCCTCAAACGCGCACCACTACCAACATCACCATCAGGCGTCGCCCCAGCAAGAGTCGATGATTTCCGCGTCGCCAAGGGCTCCGGCCGCTCGCTACGACTCCATGCCTTCCACGCCGCCCCGGGTGCCTCGGCTCCCGGTGTCTGCGTCGTCGCCCTCGCTTTCCATGGCCTCGAACGATATGAGATATCCGCTTTCCAAGCCGGCGATCCAACAACCGCAGCTTCCCACCTCGAAACCGCGTTCCATGCTTGACGCCGGTGCAAGCACCCCAAAACAGCCCAACGCACCTTCCACGCGGTCCATGCTTGATGCCGGCGACAGAACGCCAGTGCAACAAACGCCTCCTCCAATGAAGTCCAAGTCTTCCTACTCTTTGGCAGATAATCTCAGATACAAGGAAAAACTGCAGACTCCAAATACGAGACAGAAGAGAAGCAGCACTTTGGGAGACCTTTCCCGTATGGCTCGCCAAGAAGAGATCCAGCCCGAAGCTCCCGCAGTCCCAGAAAAGAAAAAGTTCAGCTTCAAGTCCTTATTTAAATCGAAGTCCAAAAACCATTCGCTCAGCGACGATTCCAAACCCAAAAAATTGAGCTCGAAATCGTACTCTACCGGTAATTTGGCCACTTTCCGTGAAACTGATAACCTGGACGCCGCCTCCACCAATGCATTAGAAAGAAAGAAAACCAGAGACACTTTGAGCTCCAACAACGCATTAGAAAAGAAATCAAGAAATGATTCCAGCTCCAACACCGAAAAGAAGAATTCCAGCTCCATTCTTAACGTATTCAAGAAAAATAAGAGCTCGGAAAATTTACACAAGTTCAACGCCAACGGCTTCAACTCCGACGAACAAACATCGCAACACTTGGCCAGTGATATCTACAAACAACGTAAGCCAGAGCACGGCAGTCATTATAATAGCAACAAGGTTAATGTCGAAACTCTTGAAATGAAGTCTCCGGTGGCTCTTCCTTACCCTCCAACTCCAGTCCAGCCATATGAGCCCGAATTAGAGTCAAATCACCAATCTGAATCAGAAAATCCAAAATCACACCAAAATGTTGAATTGGAAAATCCAAAGTCATTCCCATCGCCTACCATTGGTAGTACTGCTAATGGTGGCTCTGTGGTGGAAATGAACAATAACGAGCTCCATTATAAAAGGTCCTTCAAATCCAATACCAATATCAATTTCATCAGAGAAGTCACCGACGACGATTATGATCCTTACGCCCATCAAAAGGACGGAGAACAATCTACCGAAGCCAGTTCAGAAAAGGACGACGATTATTACGACCAATACGACTCCAATAATCTTCTCCATAATCCACCTACAAAAATGGCCAACACAAGATACGACGAAGAAATGCTGTTGATATCAAGTCCAATTCCAAACGATCCCATCAATGTCGCTTTTGGATCACCTTTCGATGTCAGTTATGATCCTGAAAAGACTCCAAAGCTCCTCTCCACTCCTGGAGAAAGAGCCGAAACAGCAAAGCCAAATACTTTGGAGCCTCCTAAATCCTCGATCAATTTATCCAAAATCACAGATACCGACGATTCCAAAGACGATTCACTTTTGGGCGAAGCCTTATTCCCTAAATCGTTAAATCCACAAGAAGTGGAGAGTATTGTCTCTTTGGAAAGATCCAGATCAATGAAATCCATCAAGTCCATTAAGCGGAGTTCTTTTGTCAATTACACCGGAAGTGACGATAATATTATCCAGTACTCCGGTCCACCACCTTCACGGACTCCCACTATCAAATCGGGAATGACACGGTCTAACTCGATTTTGAAAAATTCGGCTTCCAGAAGAAACTTGAACGAAGAACTCTACAGTTCTATCGATGCGAATGTGAAAGCTCCAGAAACTAAATCAGAACCTAAGGTTGTTGTTACCGAGCCTGAAGTCGCTAAGAACGATACGATCGATAGAAACGTTTCTGTTGGTGACGATACGATGGAGCAATATCAAGACTTGATGGAATTCACTGATTTCATCGATATTGATAACTTGAGTTTCTCCAACTCTCCAAAAGAAAACGTTGTTCCCTCCCCAAGAATCGTTGTGGAACCACCTCAACAAGTTCTTCCAAGAATAGAAAACGAGCCTGAACTTGAATCCTACAATGTGCCTTCATTGTCACGTTCTTCGCCTTCAGAATCTCCAAAAGAACCACTGTTTGAATCCAACGCTCCTATTCCAATGCCTTTGGCAAACCCTCCGATTTCTACGAAAGACGACCCAAGAAAAACTTTGTCTCCTTCACCAGAAATTGAAAACAGAAGCAAATCTCCTTCAGTCGAAAATAAAAAGACTACTTTGTCTCCATCGCCAGAAATCGAGAACAAAAAGGGTTCAGGCAATTCTCCAGACTCACCAGAAATGGTTGATGACGATACCACTCATGAAATTAGTACTGATTTCATGAACGGCTCCAGCTTGATGGAAACCTCACCTATCTTGGAAAGTGCTTTGAGAACTCTGAACTCGCCTATGTTGAACGAAGATGGAAAGAGTCAGTTCAACAATAGACCGATCTCGATGTCTTTCAGAGGATTGAAAGGTCCTTCTTTCGGTGGGAAGATCGCTCAGCATAATATTAGAAGCAGCGATTCTCACCAGTCTTTCAACATCTCTTTTGGTGAAGACAGTGACGTCGGAGGCGGTTTTGGTACCAGTGATGATGAAGAAGGTATTGGCAGTGATCTTGCATCCGAGAGATCGTATCTTAGCAACAAGGAGAACGAGGTGGCTCGTATAGAGCCACCTAAAGTCTCTGCTAAGCCTAAAACCAAGAGTGCCTTAGGAAACGTTTCTAACAAGAACAGTTCGGTGTCTTCGTTGCCACCACCACCTCCAAAGATCGCACATCAAAGAGTGCCATCTTTCACCGATACCGCATCCACCAGCTCGAGCCCCAAGTCCTTCAGCTCCATGATCTCCAGAAAATGGAGAAGATCTCCAAACTTGGGTCCTTCGTCTCCAAACTTGGGTCCTTCATCTCCAAACACGGTGGTGGTGTCGCAAAAATCAGCAGGTGGGGTCAGATTCTCGAGCAGAATCATTCTCTATGATACTTACAATGGTGAGGAGTACGATAGACATCCGGATACTGCCACCTGTAACCAATTGACACCATTGTTGGCGCAACAGATCAAGGACGAGTTGAATACGTTTAAGAGCGAGATGGATATTCATGCGGACTCTCGCTGTTATACTCATTTCTTCTAAAAAGCGAAATTGATGAGCGAAGCGAATCAATGAGTGAATCAATAATTATGAAAGAATTGATAATTAATGATTGATGAATTCTCGTTAAAGTGACCAAATGACATCGTTATCTTATCAGGCTTACTGGAATCTTTTTCCTTAAGTCTTCCTCTGGTTGAATCAGTTCCCAGTCATGTTTCTTATATGAATCTTTCTCCAAGCCTTCTATCCAGATCCTCCTACTTCGGGGTCATCCTAGATGGTAACACATACAGGCGCTGTGCGTGGCCTATTCACTTCTATGTACAATACTTGTTGGACGGAAGTTCTTCAAGCACATCCATATATAATCCTAATACATCTTGATTAATAAGAAGCTGTAAATAAAAGATATTATAGATAAAGACTGATAGCGTGAAGACAAGAAAATTATAGTTAAAGATAAACAATGTGAAGAATTATGGAATATTTAGGATAGTGAAGGGAACTCTTCAAGAAAATCATACTTGAATAATTAGGAGTATGAAAATAGGTAAATTCGTCATTACAGCACTTCAATTTAACTGATTGAATATTCATTAATTTAATTATACATAAAGTCCCGTTCGAAGAGCTGCTCGGGTGAATCTTCTAGATGGAAGTCTCAGGCAGCTTACAGATGGAGAGTTTCTGAGGACGAGTTTAGCACTAGTTCCATATCAAGGGCCGTTTTTAAATCCTATCTTTTATCAATGGCGATACTCTTTTTCCCTCACACTCCATCTTGATTATTTCTGTTGCTGGGCGTGGGTGGCGTGGGCGCTTCTGAAGATCCGATCCAAAACCTCGTGGTCTTTGGCGTCGATTCTGGCCACTTCCTTTTCTGGGGTTTGCATCACCACAACGACGTAGTCGTTGTTTCTAAAGTCAAGACAAGTGGTGCTGGCCCAAGCAGCGCCGTCGTATTCTTGGAGGGTGATCACGGGTGGCTTGCCGTCTACGAATGGTGGGTAGTCAGACATTGGAAGTGAATGAGTGATTGCAATGAGGAACTTCTATTCGCACAGTAGGAAACTCCACTAAAATATCCATCGCACAACTAAATTCATTCCATCGCACTACACCAAAATTATAGTACCAAAAATCCATCGCACTAATTATCCAAAATTCATTCATCGCACATCCATCACCACTTCTGTCACTCAATCCTTGACATACACCCTTCAGGCTCGAACCCCACTTACCTCAAAGAGTCATACCATCTTCATATCATCCCACCGTCCCACTCATATCTCCATTAGCTCACAAATCTACGATGTCCCTCGTTCTTCCCGGCCAGTACATCATACCCGCCTACAAGCTTGTGGACTCCAAAATACACCGCTACTACCCCAAGAGAGGCGCCATTTTGTCGCAAATCGGCGACGGCAACGACCGTGTGCCCGTGATAGTGGCCACCGTGGTGGGCAAAGTCGTGATCCACGAGTTGGAACAGTCTTCAGACGTCTCTTCTTTCGTGGTGTCTGTATTGCCCAAATCCAACAGTTATCAAGCATACGAACAAGAAATCCAGCAATCCAAGGAATCCAATGCCATCAGCATCAACTTGCCCAAGGAGCACGACGTCGTCTTGGTCAAAGTCACCAAAATCAACACCAGACAAGCCTACTGTGAGATTTTGTCCGTGGAGGGTTTTGGCAATGTTCTTCAAGATTCAGGCGTAGGTGCCAACGGAGAGTTGGCACATGCCTCGGTGCCATACGGCGGCGGAGCACAAGCTTTTTCCAGCCACCAAACCGTGGCTTCCAGCCAATCTACCTTGACTTCTGCTGTTACCAATGATTTGGGTGAAAATTTCAAAGGAATCATAAGGTCACAAGATGTCAGATCCACCGATAGAGACAAGGTGAAAATCATAGAGAGCTTCAAACCGGGAGATATCGTCCGTGCGGTGATTATTTCCTTGGGTGACGGTTCCAATTACTACTTGAGTACTGCTAAAAATGACTTGGGAGTAATTTTCGCCAAGAGTGAAAATGGCAGTGGAGACTTGATGTTTCCAGTAGACTGGCAAACAATGGTGGATAGAACCAGCGGAATTGTGGAGAAGAGAAAATGTGCCAAGCCATTTACAGAGTAATCAAGAAAATACAAAATGAATAGAATTAATAATCATTTATAGAGTGAAATGATTCTAAAATTATTTATAGATGAAATAGATTCTAGAATAATTTACAGAATGAAATAGAATCAGTAATAATTCATAGATTAGATAGATCCAATAATCATTTACAGAGTGATCATATAAATCAATAAAAGTAAGAGTATATTATTCATCTGGAAAGTTCAAAAGAGTCATCTTCATTTTAGGAAAACGGTAGAATATCCATTATGTAACGTAGTGAATCGCAGCCAGTGAATTCAAATGATGAATGATCTTGATCTAAATAATGATAGAGTTGGAGTTGCTATCGGAAGATTAAAGTATAGAAGCACATTCTCCTTCATTTATCGTTATAGAACCTCAATAACAATTCATTTCAATAACGATATCAATCAAAGATATAAAAATGAAGGAAGGTGAATTTTTTTTTTGAAAGATAGCTCCAATTACACTTGCAGAAAATCTTCTAAATAAGCTTCATTTACATCTTCCTTGAAATATTAATATCTTTTTAATAAATAATTCTAATTATAATATCAATCTATTGAGTCTTATTGGATCTATTAGACAAGATAGTCAATGTATCTATTCCACAGAATGTGTTATTGAAAATATTCGACAAGATGTGTCATTGAATCTATGCGACAGGGTATGTCAACTCCTCGCCTTCACCTCTTAAGTCCACTTCGGATAATCCCACCTTGGAACCAAACTTCTCGAATCTGGCAACATAAGCTTCCTTCTTCTTTTGGAGCATTTCAAGCAATGCTGGCCAGTACTTTTCATGGTCGTACTTGAAATTGACAGCACCACCGAAGTCTTTATCCAATTGGCCCTTTGGAACATAATCAATGAAAGGAACGTCATAAATGATTTTTTCTCTGGTGAGAGGATCGATGAAGGGGTGGATCATCTTTAAAAAGGTCCATCCCACCCAAGGAATGTTGGTCAAAAGCGCCTTCCCCAATCTCTCCGGGTAATGTGTTTGTAAGATATGCAAGACTTGTCTTCCGATAGAGATTCCTGGAATTTTTCCTCCCTGGGTGCCTTCGGGACGGGGTTTGAAGTCAATCAAAAGGGCAAGCGAATCTTGGCCTGATGGCATGAAACTGATCACACTCTCCAACATGTAAACCAAGTGGTTCACTTGGTTCTGCGAAGCCTTGGTATTTTGAGCACCGGGTCTCAAGTATAAGCAGGGTCTAGCGTTGTTATCGAACCCTAAAATCAATTCTTTACCAGTAGCGTTCTCTTCGGCCACGGTTTCGTGGTTGACCTTATTATCCTTATTGAACAAGCGGCTGACCCCAAATTCTCTTCTCCACGCCAAAGTAAGAGTGATTCTGCTAATGGCTTCCTTAACGTCCCATTTGGTGGCTCTAAGGTATCTCAAAAAACATTCTCTCGTCAACCAGGCCTTTTCGTCGTCTATCAATGGCTCAAAGTTGGCCTCATCCTTTTGCTTGTGGTGTGCTTCGCTGACGGGCACTTTCAAGTCTGGCTGGGCAAAGTGCTTATAAACTTCCTCGTACTTTTGTTGTTGGGTGTTATCTAACGCCACAGGCTCTGGAACCTTACATTCAGAGCTTGGTTTCTCGAAAGGATAGAGTTCAAACTTTTCTGGCTCTCCTGAGGATGAAACCGAGGTGGCCGACGAGTTTACCTCCGAGTTGGAGCCCTTTTTGAAAAACATGGGAGGAATATGAATAAAAGCTGCAATTAAGCTGGCGGCTCCGGAAGCTAATATATCATTTTTTGGAAGTGCACCCGAGGGTCACATGCAGGAGCACGCGATGAACAACCGGAAACGAACGTAACTCCGCTAAAGGAAGATGAGGACGTGAATGCCGGAAAAAACATTGGGGGAGAGCGCAGACAATAGTGAAGAGAATCCGGCCAATCCGATCAGAGAGAGGCACTGCAGGGAATGTTAAGTCCGTGTAGATCTCTGGAGTGGCGATCGCCAAGAGGAGAGCGTGTCACGTGGACAACCGCGCTTATCGTCTTGGCACGCGAAGAATAAAAGAATCAAAAGTGGTTGCTTACGTCAGTTCTTACCAATCAATTGGCATCAGACAATAAATAGGATAAGATATAGCATATATTAATAAGAAACTTTATATAACCTTTGTGAAAATCATGGCATCATATGATATACTGATTCTTTTCATTTAAGTATCATTAATTCATTCGAAAGATAATAAGTTAATCAATTCACATAACCACTTCCGTTCAATTAACTACCCTCATGCTAGATCTTAATCTCGCTTACATAATCCCTTACCAATCACAACTCATCTAACTACACTAATTATTTCTATTGCAGCCAACTACTTCAGCAACGAACTGTGTCAACACCCGTTGATTCTTCACCAAGATCACCATGTCTACAAATCATCCTCCACAGAAGCGGTTCCTATCCCTTGTGGAGCTTGCTACGAATAAAATCATCCAGAATATCAGCAAGATCAATGATACCGGAGAGACGCCGTTCCATTTATTGGAACCCGTGCTTGAACGAATGAACTCTAAGCAACTCCGCCAGATCGAGTCTACCAGTCCACAAATCACACCAGCTTCAGATAAACTATGGTATGCGCTCATTGAGAGAGATTTCCCCAATAGACCGCTCCCTACGAAGAAGGCAATTGAATCAGATGACATGCCAAATCGATCCCTATACTACCGTTATTCTGACGATATGGAATCCTTCAGAAAAGATCTGGCCCAGAGACTTCGTAGAGTCACCGAGAAATTGAAGAAGGAGAAATCAGCCAACAAAATCGTCAAAGTCCAAGAATTACTTAAGGATCCAACAGTCAAGAGGAAAAACTGGTCAGGCGGACCAGGAGCTTTCAATCGCTACAATGCGCCCGCTATAAGAGGAAACTCGATTTTGAGCAAAGCAAGGCGAGATATGCAAAACCGGTCGATGATGTTCCCCCTGAAAATGAATCGGTTTGATCCTTATGATGCATTCAAAACACAGAGAAGTGAGACAATTAATGCCAGGAGGCCCAGGCCTACTAGAGTCACAAGCTTTAATAGCACTCGAAATGATTCAACTATCAATAGAAATGCACAAGGTATCTACCAAAATAGCCCTCGAAACGATTCGACTATCAACAGATCTGTTGAAGGAAGAGACCTTCCGATTATCAATAGAAACTCCCAAGGAATCTATCAAGCTCAACCAAATCTTCAACAACCCAATATCAACAAATCGGTACCAAAATCTCCACAAAGACCATCAGGCATGGTCAGATCAGTAGCCGGATTACGCAGTGGATCGCAAAGAATTGAAACCACCCCGAATTTCCCAGTTAGACCGACCATACAAACTTCACAGAGTGACACTGCTGTCACCAAACCTGCTTCGCCAGGTTCTCCAAGCATATCATCTTCACAGAATAACAACCCCGCTTCGCCACGCTCTCCAAGCGCTGGAAAGGCGCAAACGGGCGAAATTGTCGGCGAGAGAAAAAGGCGGCCACCACCATCAATTTTCCTCACCAATAAGCGACCCAAAACCGTTGAGAAACGCCCCAAAAAACCTTTACCACCAACTTCAGAAGAGAGACCATCCAAGATTAAAGCTATTCGTTCCTCGATTTTTAGCTAAAAAAGATACCCTGCATCATTCACCACTAAAGAGATCTGCTACGAAATGAATGTAAAAGAAACCCATACTTTTTGAATGAGAGCAAGAGCTATTTACAGAAAATAATCGGGTAGAACCACAATTTTGAGATGTGCATTCCAAAATGAATCGTTTTTTTACGTTTATTCATTTTAGAAACATCGGTTTTAATCTAGACTCCATTGATTTCAGAAAAAGTCGGTTTTCTCTTCAGATTATTTATTCCTACTGAAAAGAGGTGTCCGATAGACTTCAATCTTGAGGCTATCTCAAGAACCTCTCCTAATTTAATGACTAATGATATTATACCATGTAATTTTATAATGAGCGATGATAAATAAATTGATCCTCAAAATGATATTAAATCATCCTAAAGATGATACGAAATTTCGACACTAAAATGATGCTGAAAATCATACCGAAATTCATTCTCAAAATCATACTAAAGATATTTTACTCCCAAGTTACGCTGTTAGTGCTTTCTATTAATGACTAATGATATTACTGACGAGCTACGCTCGCCAGTCTAATGATATTATACAATGTAACTTGCCGAGCCAAGCCCAACAGTTTAGTTTCTTCTCACCTTCTTGAGCAACCTCCCGCTGGAAGTATCCACCAACTTCCTCTTTCCTTCTTCATTATCACCCACCAAATCACCACTGCTGCCTTCGACAATCGTCTGCTTATACGAACGCACTCTTAATCTTCCACTCACCAAAACTCTTTCAGGATTGAGCCCCACGCACGCCTTGGCCCTGCTATTATCCAAGCCAACGGTCTTCAATATCGTCAAGACATCGTTGGCACTTCTGGCTTGTGCTGGCAGCGTAGCACCACTGGAAACTATGATTCCTCGGGATCTGGAACTTCTGATTAATTGCAAAACGTTACTGAAAAAATTCTTTCTGATCATCTGGCCGTTTACACTTTGATCAGTTCCATAACCTGCCACCATTGCTGCATAGCAGATCTCGAATTTGATGCCCTTTTCGACCGCACTGCCCACAGTCTTGTGCTTCAAGAAGAAGGGAAGTTTGTTCGCAAAATTGAACGAAATCAAGTCGATATCAAGATTGGTGGTACACAACTGGAATGCCTTCTCGGAAGTCGGTTGTACGGCCAAAATATCGAAATGGCCCTGGAGTTTGGCTAATCCTTGACACTTGGAAGGGTCGCTCACTATCAAAGTAAGTCTGGTGTAAAGCTTCATTTTTGGAAATTTCAGTTCAAATTCTTCCCGTAAACTGTCTATTGGGATCGGATTCATCTTTTCCGGCTGGTTTATAGGAGGTTTGACGTTTTCTTGCAACTGAAAATTTATCACTATTTGTCTGTAGCCCAAAGTGTGGAGCGTCACAATGGTGTTTTTGAGCGAGGTGAGCTGGGACGGGGATGGCGGGGCCGAATAGCCGTTCCCGGGCCATGGCACGTTCAAGTCGTAGAGCATGAATGAAATTGGAGGATTTGGTGCACCTTTGGTGGAGTCCATATTTGGTTCCGTATTTGGCGATGGCTGAGATGGAGGATTCTGGCACGTGACCCTGTGCGTGACTTGGCGCTACGATCGCAGTCATGCTGCCAACACGCTTACAAAGGCGCTTACAAAGGCGCTTACAAACACTCAACTTTGCCACCGCCACAAATTATATTGACCAATTTCAAGTTTCTAGAATCGTCCAAATAGAAAAGATAAAATTTAGAGTTACAGAAAATAAACCTATAAATTCCACCACTTCCCAAGTTAGATCACACCCCATAGAAACTTATCTGGAGATACCCCATATTCCCACCTTACCAGAAACACGAACCTATAAATTGGACCACTTCCCCACTTTCTAGCATTTCATAAATCCACAGCTTCCGTCACTTCCACACCAAATCACAAGCATTCAACGATGTCCAAGGCAGAGATCAACACCACTGGTCTATTCATAGACAGCACAAAGGCCCCCAACAAAGACGACCAAGGCATAATAGATATCGGCAAAAACTGCTACAAATGTAGCCAGCTCGACTTCTTACCCTTCAAATGTGAGTTTTGCAACCATACCTTCTGCTCCAACCATAGAACTCTCGATCTGCATGAATGTCCCGGCAAAGCCAGGTTCGAGAACGGCAAAAAGACTTCGAAGCTTCATGACTCTTCTGAACCTGTCAAGTCCTTATTTCCCGATAGAGACGCCAATAAGCGTACCATAGACGAAAAGTTGGCAGCCGCCAAACCAAAACCAAGCAATATCCTCGAGACTCAATTCAGAGTCGGGGATGTGGCCAAAAACACCACCAATGCATTCAGTAAGTTCAACAAGTTTTTGAAGCTTCAAAAGTCGAAAAGCCAATCGAAAAACTTCGGCATTGGCAAATTATTCAATAATTCTAAAACTACTGGTAAACCAAGTACAACTAATAGCATCGTTGATTTGAGCTTATTGAGGAAATTGGCAAAAGGTGATGTGAAAATCGCCGTCGGAGATAGAATATACCTCTGGTGTCTTTACGTCAACCCCAAAAGCGCCGGATCAGAAACACAAGAATCGGAAGAACTCAGCAAGATCAATGTGGAAAAAGATCGCAAGCCGATCTTCATATCCAAAAACTGGCCTGCGGGTAGAGCATTGGACTCGATTGCGGACCAGCTTAATATCAGGAACTACAACAATTCAACGAACGAACTGAGTGAAAGACTTAATATTTTCAAGGTGAAGGAGGAGACTCCAACAATGGTCAAGACTAGCGACAGAAGTAACGTGGCTTTCAAGAACTGTGATACTATCTATTTGGTCAAAGGAAGCATATAACGAAAATGAAAACGGAAAGCAAAAGTAATTGGATATTTTTAAGTCTGAAACCGCCCAGGAAAACTAACCCGCAAAGTCAAAGTAACTGAAGATTCTGGAAGTTGAAATCCCCCTACAGATCCATTAATATGTTCAAGAATATAATATCTTGATACCATTGGAGGAAAGTAAATCCGTACAGATCTCATTTCCAGTGAGATTAGTACAGAAAGACGTCAAGAATCACATCGTAAAACTAGATTGTTATCACCACGCTCTGATAACTTCACTTCATTAGAGACAGTAAGCCTCATGCACAATCTATAGACTTTAGCTCTTAATATAATGGACACCCATTTTCCATCTTAGTAGATATCGGTATTGATACAATTTTATTTTTAATATATGAAAATAGATAATTCTATATCGGCAGACACTCTATCAGTAGACCATTTTATCAGTATTTTTATTTGTAGATTACATCATTGTTCATCCCTTCTAGTAGATCTCATCCGGAGCGTCCATGGCATAATCTATCCAGTTGGCCATACAGTTCTGGTCCTGTAAATGTTTCCAGCGACTGAATTCACCCGTTTTACACCCCGAAGTGTGAACTTCATTAGGACAATTCACATACGGATCGTGCATGTATCCAATATCCCGGAACCAATGAATGTCCTTTCTGTCGGCAAAGAGCGCCAAACCCATCGAATGGACTGGGGCGTCTCCCCATCTTTCGTAGTAAAACTTACCGGTAGAATCCAAGTATTTCATCCACTCACTGTAAGCTTCTCCACGGAAAAAGTTCATGTCTGCAATTTCGAAATTGGACCAGAAATGACATGTGGAGTATCCCTGGGTGGCTTTGGCCTTGTCGGGATTTTGGAGATCGTCTAGGAGCCACTGTGACGCTCCGTTTTCGTTAATATACTTATAATTGTCGCCCTCGTTCAAGAACTTCAATGTTTCTGGCCAGAGCGTCGCAACCGTCGCTTCGATATCGTATAAGTTCACCGTGAACCCGTAAACTCTCTTTTTGGCCTCCATGTACTTGAAAACGTCGTACTCGATATCGGTGTAGAATTCCACGTTGGGCTCGATTCTCCAATAATACCTGTATTTCTGGAGCTCCGGCAATTGGTAGAAGTTTCCAGAGTAAAAGCGACACATATTATGGTAGGAAAGCATCTGCGCGTACCCCACGTCCTGGTCGGCCATGATTTGCATCAATTTGTCCTGTTTTTCCACGTCCACCCAGTCTGGTCTGTCCCACAACTCCGCCGGAATCGTGACGAATTCCATGGGCGCTTGCGAGTATTTGCGCATTCTTTCTTTGAACTTTTCCGTGAACGGCTGGTCATTGATGAAGGTGTAGGGGTACCTAAACTTGGAATTGAAGCTCTTTTCGAACTTGCGGATCGTTCTGCCGATACTGACGGCCTCGGTGTTTCTGACCAACGCCACGATGGTGGCGTTGGCGTGTTGATAGGCCTCGATGTCCTGTGGTGGCGCGATAAGACTGAGATCGTAATCTTTGGGCCCGGCAATCTGTTTTGCCATCAAATCGCTGTAGGTTTTGGAATTGATTTCGAGAATCTGTTTCTTATCGCCCTGTTTGTTTTTGGGGTTGATAAACTGGAAACTGACGTTTCCAGCCCCCAAAGTGAAGCCTTCTTTGGGCCCCTTGGAGCCTCCCAAGCCGCTGGAGAACCCGCTCAAATAGGAAAAGTCCATTTTGCTGCTCAACGACAGAATGGATACCCCCTTGGAGATCTCATAGTCCATGGGGACCTTTTCAAGATAGACCAAGACACAGAGAATGATGACGACATTACATGCCGCAAGCACAAAGATGGCCTGGAGCTTTCTCCTGAAAAAAAGCATTGTGCACAGCCAATTGTGAATCTGGTGGGTCTAGACTTAGCATGTACTAGACAGCTGGTTTAAGGGTTTTGGTGGTGAGTGTTGGGGCTGAGAACACGTTCGGATGAAATCTGTGCCTCTTTGATCGCGCAGGCTCGGAGGTCCTGCAGGCGCGGTATTTTTTAGGAACCCACTAAGGAAAGGTAGATGAAGAAGGAAGAAGAAAAGGGGAAGAAGAATGGAAGAAGAATGGAAGAAGAAAAGAGGAAGAAAAGAGGAAGAAGAGGATGAATTTTAAAGGACTGTTATTTTGCAGTTTAGGTCTGGTTTGGTCATTTTTGCTGATTGCTGCTAAAGTACTTAGCAGAAGCTTCCGTTCGGGGAGCAAATACGCGCAGCAGAACACAATAGCGATCAATCGTCCCTGAAAATTAAATATCTGAAACGGCAGACATTTAGACGTCACGTGCGGCGCTATCACGCGGTCCAGTATGAAAACCAGCTGATTTAATGAGACCACTATACGCCATGTTGAACAGATTCAGAACGACGCCCTTGGGGCGCTTCTTGGGTCAAAACACTCCTCCCAGGCCCTCCAAACGTCTATTGGCCACTTTGCCGTCGAAATCCGCCACTCTCGCCAAGTTTCATTTCCCATTGGCTACGCATTCCATCCGAGATGTCACCCAGAACTTGAGCCTGTTTCTCCAGAATTCAGCCAAAGTGACGCTCAACGGCCATATCCACAAGAATCCCCGTGTGATGACCACGCGTAGCTTTGCCGAAATCAGAGACGAGAGCGGAATAACGCAAATTTTGCTCACTCCCGAAGTCACTTCTCCCGAACTTTTCACTTTGCTCAAGTCCTGTGGAGTCGAGGACTCCATCAGTGTCTCGGGCCATGTACAGGAAAAACAGGTGGGTGGTTCCAGTGTGTGGGAGCTCGTTGTGCAAGACCTACAAGTCTTGAACTCTTCCAATTTGGACGCAGCCAGATTGGACAAATTAAAGCATTCCAGTCCCCAAGACCTTCCCGGCCAGTTTCGCTACCTCCAGCTCCGTACACCAAAGTACCAGCACGCCTTGAGAACAAGAAGCAATGCCGCAATGACCACAAGAAAGGTCCTTATTGAAAATCACGGATTTGTCGAGATTGAGACTCCTCTTTTGTTCAAATCCACGCCTGAAGGTGCCCGTGAATTTTTGGTTCCAACGAGACAAAGTAACCAATTTTACGCCTTGCCGCAATCGCCTCAGCAGTACAAACAGATCCTCATGTCTTCGGGGTTCACACGGTACTTCCAGTTGGCCAAGTGTTTCAGAGATGAGGATTTGAGATCAGACAGACAGCCCGAATTTACTCAAATCGATATGGAAATGAGCTTCATCAGTGAAAGTGACCAGGTCGGTGTCGTTGTGGAAGATGTGGTTAGAAGTGTTTGGGCCGGAGAGGGGAAGAATATTTATAGATTGAACGGGGAAATGTTAGAAGAAACTCCGGAAAAAACACTGGAAACGAAAGACAGAATCAATGAAGTCTCAAACGGACTGGATAATAAGGTCAATTTCACCAAATTAAAGTATATTGATGCCCTTACCAATTTCGGCATAGATAAACCTGATTTGAGGTCCAACCTTAAGTTTCAGCCTCTTTCAGAACATTTCACCTCGTCTTTTCCCGAATTTCCAGTCATAGAAGCATGTGTGCTCAAAGGAGCCTTTGATCCTTCAGTTCTGTTTAAATTACCACACGCATTAGTGGATAAGGCCAGTTACTCCAGAAGAAAGCCAATCGTTTTGGCGATGAAAAACGAAGAATCGGCTGAAAATTGGTACAAAAAATTCGTTGAAAAAGGTGTATTGCACCCTACTGACTCTTTCAACCACGAGAATCTCAAAAAACTACTCAATTTAGCTCCTGGAGACATTCTTGCCTTTTCCACAAGATCTGAGTATCCTTACGAAAACCCCACTCCATTGGGCAGATTCAGACAACTCGCAATCGCCGAGTTCCCCAACCAATGGAACAGACCTATCGTCTCCAAAGATGGTACCATCACCACTGATTACGACCGTAATGATATCTTTGTCGGGTCCTGGGTTATAGACTTCCCGCTTTTCAACCCTATAGACACTTCCAGTTCCACTGACGACTTCCCATCCTACGAATTAAACTCATACGAGTCCACCCATCACCCATTCACCATGGCCAAGCTTGAAGACTACGAATTCCTCGCTTCAGACCCCTTGAAAGTCAGGGGAGAACACTACGACTTGGTGATCAATGGAGTCGAAGTTGGAGGAGGTTCCAGAAGAATCCACGATGCAGACTTACAACAATACATTTTCAAAGAAATCCTTCAAATCTCCAACTATGAAGCCTTGTTTGGCCATTTGTTGAAGGCCTTGAGCATGGGTTGTCCTCCCCATGCTGGTTTGGCAATTGGTTTTGATAGAATATGTGCCATGCTTATAGGAAGTAGCAGTATCAGGGATGTGATTGCATTCCCCAAGAACCAATCTGGTGTTGATGCTGTGGTGGCAAGTCCTACACAAGTGGGAAAAGAGAGACTTGGTGAGTATTTTATTAGGGTTGAGGAATGATGTATATAGATCAGTAACATGTAATTAGAAGAACAAGAAGGTTTTTGTAAGGGAGAATGAGGTAGGTAGGAAGGTCGAATGAATAGATTAAGGAACATAGAGAGTACAACATGAGATAACTTAGATATTATTGAACGTGAAAGGAGTTGACGAAATGAACTTGGTTTATATTTAAGTGGTATTGCCAATAATTCAATATTATTATTTCTTAAATATATTATTCAAAGTAAATATGAAAGTAGGATATATTTGAGTGGGTTTTAAATGAAGAAATCTTCGAAAAAACTTCATGTCCAAGAGCCAAGATGTAATTCTAAACCAAACTCACCTGTGGGTATGACCTTATTTAGAGGCAGTACAGCTTTTGTTACTATTAATTTGCCATAATGTACATAAATATCCAGCTTGGGCACCCAAGTCGGCAACCTGGCATGCCTCTATAAACATCTAACCTTCATTTTGAGATCTTCTTTGCAGATACTCTTCCTCTCGATGTCTTGTTTTGATAGATCTTCTTCCTTTAAAGATCTAACTTTAAAGATCTTCTTGTTATCTTCTCATTTCATCAACTTGAATTGACTCTTCGACTCGCTCATTGATTCGCTTCGCTCGTCAATTCGCTCATCAACTTTTATCTTCTTCTTCCTCTCATCTTCTCCTTTCTCTGGTGAGTCTCTCCCAAGTCCTGTTCCAACTTTCTCTTCAAGTAACCCTGCTCAGCACTCTGTGCTCTCTCTTCCTTCAACTTCTTTTCCTCGAGCAACTTCTCCATCTTAAGCTCAATTGGCTTCTTAGCTCTAGTCTCAGTTTCTTCATTTTCGCCGAAGAATTCCTTTTCTTGTTGTTTGACCAAAGCTTTCCAGTCGAACTTCTTACGGGTGAAAAGTTCCATCGACCAGTTCTTCCACACCAATCTACCATAGGTACTTTCCTTGACCTTGTGGGATTCCTTCAACAATTCACTGCCGATTCTGTCCTTGTACATTGGCAAGAAAACGGTGAAGGTCCAAAGTTTGTCCACAATGTGCGAGCCGTAAGAGTTACAAGCCAAGGTCACCATTTGGTTTTGGAACTGGTTGAGCAACCTCTTTCTCAAAATGAGGTTGGATTTGGCTTCTTGGCCGTCTTCTTCAAGAACAACTTCCAAGGAGTTCTCCACAACGTGACTGAACACACCGTGCAAACACATTTGGACTAATCTTTCCACTGGAAGAGCCATGAGATTTAACCACACACAGATACGGAACTTTCCATCGTATTCCATCAACTTCTCCAAGAATAAAGAACGTCTTCTTTCCTCGGCAGTGGGCCAGTCGTCTCTCTTGTTACCCAAAGTGGATCCTGTCAATTGTAAGACATTCTCCAAGAACTCGGTAGAAGTATCGTTGGCTGGGTTGCTAGGGTTATAGTTGGGTGCAAATTTCTTGAACAATTGCTCGATCAACTCGTCTCTTCTGTAATTTCCTCTGGAAATAGAACCATCGATCATTTTTTGGCCAAGATCCAAGTTTTGGTTCTCGGAAACGTTGATCAAGTTGGAAAGCTCTGGAATCACTTCATCAAGAATGTGTTCGACTTCCCTAGGCTTCAACTTGAAAACTAAGGCCTGGATAATATAGACACCGGTGGTGGATCTCTTGCACAATTTGAGCACTCTATCCTTCATATAAAGCGTATAGAGTCTTTCGATATATTGTCCTCTAACACCTTGGTTTTTGATGATAGCCTCCAAGAAATGGGAACCAACAGGTTCCGATAAGAGATGCTCGACAAAAGCACCTTCCTTATCGTTTTTAGGCTCAGAATTCTTCAAGAAGATCAAGTGCCAGATATTTCTTTCCTTATCAACGAGCCCCTCCACTTGCAAAAGCAACTGGACAACAGGCGATGCAATTTTGTCAATCGAGAGCTGTCTCATCGATCTTTCGTCTTGGCCCTGGGCGATGATCTGACAGATTTCTCTCAATTCGTCCTTGAAGGAGTTTGGAATCTGGTAGGTTTTGTTGAAATCGTCATTATCTTTGATTTCGATCATTTTTCTGGCGATCTTGGACTTCTTGGATCTCAAGGTGGAGTTGGAAATGGTGGTGGAAGGCAATTCTCTGCCGGCGATGATCAAAAGAATGATTCTGAACACATGGGAAGCATATTGATGGTTGATCATAGTCTTGAGATTGGGCTTGATTTCGTTCAACATTTTGATAAAGAGAGCCTCCATTGTGATTTGAATATCTTCGGATTCTTCCCCGTCCATTTCTTCTTCCTCGTCGTCGTCTTTTTCACCAATCAACTCTTTTTCGATCAATCTGGCAGACCGCACTAACAAGGTCTCCAAGACATGTGATGCATATTTATGGTACGACAACGAGCCAAAGTGGCCCAAAAACAGGTAGAACATGTTTTTGAGTTGTCTATCGCTGGAAAATAAAACCAATCTTTCCATCAATTTGGAGCAGATTTGGTTGGTGACCAATTTGAGTTCTTTGCCCTTGGCTTCTTCCAAAACGGATCTGATGAAGCCCTCTCTTTCTTCAGGGGTTTCGAATGCATTGATGTTGAGGGTGGATTCGGTCTGTTTGAAGTAGTCGAGTTCGTTAGAGTCGACCAAACCGAAAAATGGTGTTTTAACCTCAGACTCATTAGTCTCAGTATTGTTTGAGGATTCATTATTTAAAGAGTCTGGAACGGAGTCAAACTCAGTTTTATCCTCGTTGAAAGCATTTTCAGCATCCTCCTTGGGAGCTTTCTTTTCACGTCTTCCTCTGGATGTTTTGGCCATCTTGGTGGGTGTAGAAGTGTAGAGTTGTAGATGTTAAGTAAATTTTCCAATCACGTGGAGATGCCCAGGCATCGTGCGGCGCAATGGAACCCCACCAAAATCACCAGGTAATGATAAGAAACGAGAAAATTATAATTGATAGTGATAATTGGAGTAAAGAGAATATATCCTATAAATGACTATCGGGTCCCTTTTCTTTCTTTCTTTCGAGATTCATTGATTGTATCGTAGTATTCCATCTCTCTTCAAATATCTACGTATATTATACGGAGTCGCAGCGACTGCGAAATTACTCGCACTAAACAGAATGCTTCTGCTAAAGAAGCCCCTCTAACCAGTAAAGAAACTCAGAATTCAATGACTTCGGTTCTACTTAGCAGGAATCGGAATTTACAAATGGATTCGGAAGAATTGGAGCGGAAAGAATTGAAGCTTCAGTCACGTTAACTTACAATATGATCTTCCAAATACGGAGAATTAAACCCCATTCTTTTGTGCCTGTACCCAATAATGGGAAAGATACTTCGTATATACCTATATATAATTCTTCAAATGAAGCCAGCCTTTCTCTCCATACGCTTGCCTATTAATTTAATATGCTCTTCATATTGGGATAAAGGCGGCCTTGCCCTCCATATAACTTGAATCTTATGAATGTGCTTTTCATATTGGGATAAAGGCGGCCTTGCCCTCCAATTGGTCCATATACTTCCCCTTTCTCAAAGGATCAATTTCAATGAGTCTATTCAAAATCGCCTTGATATCATCAGTCAATAAATTCTTAGACCCATTCTGTTCTCTCTGTAATAATCCCTTGATCAAAATGATCGTCTTGAGACACCAGATATTATCAAGATTCTCTTCGCTATCGTCTTTCTCCAACTCATTAAGCTGTTCCACCTCCTGGAGCTGATTATTAAGTATATCCAAATAAGACTTTTCGTTACCCCCACTCTTCAAATCCTTCACAAAGATTTCCTCTGTCAATAGCCAGTACAAGTAGAGCCATATCGAGGTATCGTCACTGTCCATGTACATTCCGGTTTTTATCAATTCCAATTCATGCATCAAGAGTTCGTAAGGCTTCTGGAACAACGCCACCGTTTCCTTGTGTTCTTCGCCGGCATTCCCGGTCTTTAAAAGCTCAAAGAGCTTGGGAATAAGGTTACTTCGGTTGTGCCAGGCAGAAAAATTGGAGATATTCTTATTGATCTTCGCCGTGGTATACTCGAACTCCTTGAGATTTATCACCAATAATGCACTATCCTTGACTGCAGCAGGAGCTCCCGAGGCCTCGATCTTGCCTGCTTTTTCTTGTTCGATGTTGCTTACCACAAATCGACGATACTGCCAGCCGTGGAAGTTACGACTATCCAACTCGAGCAATTTCGAGACAACAGCAAATTCATACGCCCAATTGACCTTCCCAAGCTTGACCAACTCGAACAAGCACCATTTGCGGTGGTGCCAGATCCAGTAGCACTTGGGATACCTCTTCAAGAGGCCCATCAAGAGCTTCAAGTCGTCGTCCAAGAGTTGTTCGTACTGCTCGTTCTGGTTGTGGAGCAAGATCTCCCGCCTGTAGTTCCAGATGGTGTAGAATTCCGGATTCAACATCAACAATTGTGTGGTTTGGTCCAAGGCTTCGAGGCTATAGATACGGTGTTCCCTTAAGCTGAAGACACTCTCTGTTAACGCTTTGTAGTGGACGATTTTTGCTTGATCTTTGGCAAGTTTGGCCTGTTTGGCCTCCTCTGATAGGTGGACTCTTTTGACACCATGCTGGAATGTTAGTTATGATGATATAAGCCTCTCAAAGTGTTACTTACCATCTTTATCTCTGTCTCCCGTGGCGGATAATGATTTGATCCAGGGTGCGACATAATTAGCGGAGTCGTAGGCACAAACAATCAGAAGTTAACAAAAAGGGCATCAAAAGGAATCAAAAGTGGTAAAAAAGGGAAAAATAATACTCATAGAGGCAGTAGATCACATCACAATTCTTTATAGATCTGTCATATTAATTTCATACTTCAATAGATCTATCAGCTGACCTTTAACATATTTGTTAGACACTTGATTTTCTTGCAGCATTCTTCTCAGCCTCATAGATCAAAACAACTTTTTGGATCCATACCGCTCATTGAATCACTCATAATCACTCATTCACTCATTGAATTATTCATAATTACTCATTGAATAACACATAATCACTCATTGACTCATTGAAAAACTCATTGAATAGCTCATTGAATCACTCGTTAAATACTCATTCCATAACTCATTCACTCATTCATTGATTCGCTTCGCTCATCAATTCATTCGATGACAGACCCGTCCAAACTTGCCCTCAAGGGCTCCTCCAAGATCGTCACCGACTACTTCGAGTTTGCCATCAATAGCATCTTGTTCCAGAGAGGCATTTACCCCGCCGAGGACTTCCAAACAGTGAGGAAGTACGACCTCCCGCTTCTTGTCAATGTTGACGACGATGTCAAGAGCTACATCCAGAAAATCATGGAACAGATCAAAAAGTGGATCTACGGTAAGAAGATCGTCAAGTTGGTGTTGGTGATTGTCTCCAAGACCACGGTGGAAACGGTGGAACGCTGGGAGTTTAACATCAATATCAATGAAGAGCAGAAAGAGGAGCTCAAGAACGAAAAGAGTAAGGACGAGACAAAGCGCGAGATCCAAGCCATCATTCGTCAAATCACCTCGCTGGTCTCATACTTGCCTATTTTGAAAGATGATGACTACACCTTCAACGTTATGGTCTATACCGATCCGAACAATCCTGCGCAAGTGCCTCTCGAATGGTTGGACACCAATGGCGATCAGCGGATGTTGGAGGGTGACGTTGAACAAGTGAACTTTACATCTTTCAGCACAAATATTCATCAAGTGGGCACGGTTGTGAGCTACAAGGTGGATTAAAACATTAAAGATAGAAACAGAAAACGCTGCAGGATCGATATTCAAGCAATACAGCCAGACAGATTACAGCCGAACTTCATTAATAGGCTAAGGTCTAAAAAAACAAATCCACAGGGTTGACCTCATTGAAGAAAGACGATTGTTTCAAAAAGAACAAAGCTCGACATAGGAGTATATGAGTAGAGCTTTGCCACAGATACATTAGTGGCCTAGTTAAAAGCTACGAGTAAAGATTCAGCATCTTCATACAAGCCATGGTGGCCATGCATTAGTACAAAACTATTGATAGTGTACAAAATAATATACATATAAGTTCGGACTTTAGTATCGAAACCTTCCTAAAGCCTTTATTTGTGATAGCGGCTTCCCTTGTTTCCTTTCGGTCACCTTTGATTGCTTTTTACTAGTTGATGTTTTCTGCAATCCTTATAATCTGATTCACTTCTTATTGAGTGATTCCCTCGTTGATTCGCTTCTCTCATCAACTCGGCCGTTTTTCTGCTCTTTATTCAACTCCTCACTGAATCTTCTTCTCTTATTGCTCAACATGAATCTGGCAGAACCCTTGGCAGCGACAGAGTAGTCCCAAACCTTCAAGTACTCGTCTGATTCCAAAAGCGATCTCTTCAAACAGGACTTCTGGTTCATTTTGCTCAAGTCGTTGAACCTCGATTTCAACTCCATAAACTTGAAAACCTGCTCTTTTCCGGTTTCTTGGTCAATAGAAGGAATATACTCGTTCAAGATGGAGTAGTTCATTTGGTGGATGTAATAGTCCAAAATATAGATGATGGCTTCATTTACCAATTGTTCTGGACACCTGAACTGTTCGTAACAATCTATACCCTCCAAGATCTCTTCCAAATTTGGTTCTGAGGCATCTTCCACTGGAGTGAATTTCGTGGTGATTTGTGAAGGTTTGAGGTTAAGGGTAACGATAATGATGGCCAACGAGATACAATGCGATGGGATCATCAAGCACAAAGGCGTCGACATCAAGTCAAATGCAATCAACCAGCTGAACATCGAGATTTTGTAGTTTATGCCCAACTTCTTGCAAAATTGGATTGTAAGGGAGTCTATCGAGTCCAAAGTTAATGCGGTTCCATTGATGAAGTCAAACTTGATTAACTGGAGAAGTTTGAACTCGAGCGACATGATGGCCTTTCTTTGCGATTCCACCACCGTTTCGGAGCTTCTGGAGCCTCCCGAAGAGCCGGTGTTCCCCGAACCGTTATGGCCATTTGCTGTTTCATCGATATCTCTGAGCTTATTAGCTACCACTTGTATGTCCCTTAATTTCTTGATACAGTCCTCGTTTTTGGTGGCCAAAAAGAGACAGGTTATGGCTAGCACGTATGGGTCTTTCTCTAGCTTATTTTCTTCGACGCCCTCTTCTTTTTCGTCGTCTTCAAACTTGTTGAAAAGATAGAATCTTTGGTAATAGTTCATGGATGTGCTGAGAACTCTCAACGGAAACTTGAGCGCTTTCACGATTTGGAACAAAAACTGGAAGATCTGATGTTTTCTTTGCATAAAAACGAGTTTTTTGGCCTCGGATATCGTTTGTGAGTGGAGATATGATAACTCTGAGTTTGTGAAAAACGGTCTTGATATTTGCGTCACGGTGGGACGCGGTTTTCCTGATGGGGCGGAGCTCCCGTTAGGTGTAAGACCAGACTTGGAGTCCCCCGTACCAGGACCAGGAGAAACACCTGGGATATTTGGGGCTTTAACGGACATACTAGGGGTTCACACTGAGAATTCACTATAAGATGGATTTAATGAGAATGATAAAATGTTTGTCCTGCATACAATTTGGGTTCACATCGGGCTCCATGTGGTGGGGGAACCAAAGAACGAGAAATGATCAATAAATTATCATAAACTGAGTCATTTGGTAAGTTGATCATTGAGACATCATTACCGGTTGATTTTTATTATCTTATTTGACCAATTATGTATTCATTTTTTTGTTATTCTTGATTTTAAGGCTGTACTCATCATTTTTGGTTATTGTGAATTACAATGTTGACTCTCATTTCTGTCTTTTCATCCTAATTAATCAGTACTGTAGTTTGTTGAGTTCTTCCTAAATCGTATGATTTACTCATCATTTCTGGTGGTTCATCAGAATACCTCCCTAGGGTTTATTGATTGCAAACTCCACTACATTTTAAGTTTCTGATTCCTAAGTTGTATCCATCATTCATGAGTATCCCCATTTTTTGTGAATTTATTGATTCCTATTCCCATACTTTTTCTATTATGCGATAGAAGTTCCAGTTCTTTTCCTAGCTTTGCTTCACTCATTGATTCGTTTATACAGGGTTCACTCATTGATTCGCTTCGCTCATCAATGCTTGGGGTTATTGAATTACAAGATCCACATATATTATCATTATCAAATCTACGGAATTAAATCAAGTCAGAGCTTAAGCAGCACAGTCTGGCTGCAGCACAATCCATCAGATCGCTTCAGCATCCATAAATTAGTCTGGCTTCAGCATCCATCAGATTATTCTGGCTTCAACACATTTAAGCAGTGAAAGACAAGGAGAAACCCAACTTGTGGACTGGTTCAGCCAACTTGAGGGCATCGAAAGAAGCACCCAAGCCCAATCTGACACCTGGTCTCAATTCTTGGGAGTAAGCCAAAGCGGTCAAACCGGAGTCGGCGATCTTGGCCTTGACGAAAGCAGACTTGTCCAAAGCGTACTTGGTGGCGAATTCAACGTTGACGTTGGAGGACTTGACGGAGTCCCAGGTGGTCTTGGCACCGACTTCAACCAATGGGGAGACCTTGTGGAAGTAAGCAGCAGTGAAGACAGACAAGTTGGAGGAGGCGGTGGCAGCCAAAGCGTAGTTCAAGTTGGCGTAACCGACACCGACGGAGTACTTGTTGACCTTGGCGGAGGCAATGTCGTAACCCAATTCGGCACCAGCGGTGAAACCGTCTTGAGCAACAGCCAAGTCAGCGGTGGCAATTGGACCCTTCAACAAGTCGAAGAACAAACGGGCGTTGACGACGGATTGTTGGTAGAAGAAGTTCAACTTGGCGTTTCTGGCACCGTTTGGAACAACAGAGGTGTCCAATTCACCCTTCAAACCTGGGGTCAACAATTCGGACAATTCGATCTTGGTGTTCAAGGAGTTGGCGTTGTTCCAGCCTTGGGTCAAGGTCAAGCCAGTGGCCTTGTCGACGTACTTGGCATCGACGGAGGCAGCAATGGAGTTGTCCTTGGCAGTCTTACCCTTGACAGTGAAGGTAACGCCGTTTGGAGCAACAGACTTGACGTCGACGGAGGCGGTGGCCAAGTGGAAGAAGTCCTTGTTGAGCAAGTCGTTGGCGGACTTTTGGATGTCAGAGTAAGCTGGTGGAGCCATTTTTAGTTGATGTTAGTAGTTTGTTTACTGAGAGAAAGTATACAAAACAGTTGTAAAAATGGTGGGTGGTTTATATTGGGAAAATGGCGCCGCCCTCCCGTGTGCAGGACGCGGGCGCCTCCAGCTGGCGCGTCATTGGTGGAAAACGAATGGGGTCACTGGCAAACGGGGAAAAGGGGATCTTCCCATTTGCCGAATTCTTGTGATCAGAGCTGAGTGTGACTGTAGGAGTGATAAGAAAAGTGCTAGAGACTGTGGGATGGCTTTAGTGGTTCGTTAGAGTGCCTTTTGGCACCACACGTGCCGTTTAATTTCCCAGACTGTGGCGTTGGGCTCTACCCCGGTCGCAAGCGCATCACGTGGGGCATGGCAAGGCTAAAGCCAACAAGACAACGATAAATTGGTCAATTGAAGCGTTCTACGAAGCCATTGGTACTGACTGATGGCGGTACCAAATGGGGCGCGAGGCTGCCTATCTGTGGTCACAGCATTGAAATCGGGGAGGCAAGGGAGAGCTTAAATCCGGGGTCACTCGCCTGGGGGAAGGCTCTCCCCGCGATGCCTGATGGGGGCGATCTCGATCTGAATGTCGTTGGGTAGTTGCTCCACGTTGGGCGACATGTCGGGCGCGAATTTCACAAGCGAACGTTGGGTGAAATGTCGGTAAATAAAAATAATGTCGTCAATTATGTCGTTTCATAATGTCGTCCAATTATGTCGTCAATGTCGTCAAATGATGTCTCCAATTATGTCGTCGAATGATGTCTTCAAATGATGTCCTCACTGATGTCTCAATTATGTCGTATACGCTTCTAATGTCGTGAAACATTGGGGGTGCTGGGGTCGCACTATGACGTCGCATGATCGTTAGCCACTACTTTAGGATAGCGAGGCTGCCGGTTACTAACCAGCCACAAATTAGTCTGCTTATCTACCACAATTACCAGCAACATTGTTAATTCCACCTCTGTATTTCTTGCAAACACCGCCGCTTCTTCCCCTTCCTCCCTTATCTCCCGCTAGGCTCTTGCCTGCTCCAATCCCTCACCCAGACCCTGACGCCCCTCTGCGTGACGCTCACCGGCCGTTAGTCTGCTGTCAAGCTCGCATATCCTGACGTTCACCCCATTTGTCACTCCACTTTGTCAATGCCATCCTCACTGCCGGTTCCTGCTCCAAAGGAATCGTCTGAAGTCCATAGCGGTGATATCAACGGTGCTGAAGCCCAAAACACTCCGGTAGTTGCTCCTATCCCTCATAAACCCCGAAAGTCACTTCCTGCACTCAAAGTCAGGCCCGATCCTTCTCTCAAGTCCTGTTTATTCCCCTCGAATGGTCCCAGTAGACGCACTTCTGAAGATTCGATCCGAATCACCAAAGACGCCAAACTCCACCAGGAGTCTTCGCGAGCTCCTATCGAGTCTCACCCCTCCTTTTTGAAGCACAATGACGACCTCAGCCCTACCAATCACGGAACCTCCGGAGAAGATGCAAGTAAAATAGCCCAGGCTAAATCCGCACCAAATGCCAACAACATGCCTTCTTCCGATTCGAGGCGGGCGAGCCATACGGAGATCTACAAAAGCAACCATCTCCAACAGAGTAAAGAATACTTGAAAGTGGACAATTACAAAAGCAATCATTTCCAACAAAGCAAAGAATACTTGAAATTGGACAATTACAATACCTTGACCCCCATTCATCCACCCCATGGAAGCGAACCCTTGGGGCTCAACATTCCCAGCTCTTTAGAGAACCAGGATTGTGTCGAAAACCACAACCCAACCGAAAAGCTTCATCTTCTTATTGGAATCACGGGATGCATTTCGGTCCAAAAGAACGTATTTTTGATCATTGAAAAGCTTTTCGAGTTGTATACTCCGGAAAAACTTGAGATCCAGGTGGTATTGACCAGAGCAGCCGAATGGTTTCTTACAGATAAGCTCTACAAGTTCGAGAATTGGGGTGTGAAAGTGTGGTTCGGTGATGACGGCGAGGCCTATTACACTAAATGCAAGGTAGAGCTGCAAATGACGGGTGTCACCAAACCGGCCCATTACACGTACTTAGCCCCCAAGCTCCAAAGATGGGCGGATGTGTTTCTTTTGGCTCCGTTATCGGCGAATACGCTCGCCAAAATCATCAACGGACTCTCGGACAATTTACTTACCGATATTCTTCACACCTGGCCCACTCACCAGTGTCAAAAGGCTACTGGCACCAACAATGCCGACACCACAATTATAACCAATAACATCGTGGCTCCCAAGCCGATTGTGGCCGCTTTGGCGTTGACCAACTCGATGTACGCGCACCCCATCACAAAGATCCAATTGGGGCTCCTCCAAGAAATCTACCCCAACGTGTCCATTCTCAAACCGGTGGAGAAGTGCGTGGATGTAGACGGAAACATTGCGATGGGAGGAATGCGTTCATGGAGAGAAGTAGTGGACTTTGTGCTGAAAAAGCTCGGTGAACCAGAAGAAAATGAAGATGAGGAAGAGGAGGAGGAAGATGATGATGACGAGAATGACGAGGACGATAGTGCGCATAATGATGGTGATTTCACAGACTCCACCCTCCCCGAACTCTATCTCCATAACGAGCCTCAAGTTTCCACCCCAATCATAGATGTCGACAAAACTGCTGGCACGACAAGATCACGCCTGAGCACCTTGACCAGAAAGGAGTTGCAAGAGCACGAGGAGCTCGCCTCGAAAAATGCCATATTGAACATTGGGGGGAGGTAGCATTATTTATTGTTAGCGAAATGTATTATAAGAGATTAATGATTTAGATGTAATTATTCAATGGATTCAAAAATTCAAATAATCCCTTAATTGATCCTATTATGGTAAAATAATCTTATATCAATTGATACTGTTGAAATTGATTTTATCATAATTGATAGTATATAAGTATATCCTATTAGAATTGATCCTAGTAGAATTATACACGTATTTCAATTGATCCATATAATTTATGTCGTTAGCTTTATAAGGACAACTTTTCGCAACTAAAAAGAGGAGCTCTTGTCATCAGGCTGAAAATTATTGCCCCATCAAGAGCCTTATAAAATGAACAACTTTCAAAGTACCGATAAATATATGGATACATGATTTTGCCTCCTTCGCCAACCTTTTCTCAGCCTCCTCTTTTGTCTTCTTCTTTGTCTTCTCATTCTTGGGAGGACCCTGGCGAGACATAGTGCGACATCCCCACATTTCCCATTTCCCATTCCCCAAGTAACTAATTCTTTCAATTAACCTTTTCTTCACAGATCCATTCCCAATGTCGTCTCGTATCTTGTCTCACAACCCCAAGGCTTACTCCAAGCAGACCGTCTTCATTGGCGGCCTCAATGTCCACATCATGAACGCCGATGGCCTCCGAAGCCACGTTGAAAACGCCACGGGCGATATCCCAGTGGACGTTTTGTACTTTGTGCACCCCAGATTGGGCCACTACAAATATACCGAAGCCTTCGCCACTAGAATTCTTGACCATTTCTATAAGTTAGGTGGTAAACAGCTCGTTTGCGTGACTTTCGATGCCAGAAACCACGGTGAACGCACAGTGGATGCCTTCAAGAATCACGACTGGAGAGAGAATAACGATACCCACGCTCCGGATATGATTACTGTTATTGATGGAATTGTGGCCGATCTCAAGCTTTTGACCACTTCTGTGCCATTTTACCTCGATTTGGATCGTTACATCACCCGCGCTAATAAGCAACTCGGAACTGCTATCAAATACCGCCATTCTTTCAGTGGTAACTCCCTTGGAGGCCATTCGGTGATCAGATTTGCCAATGAGTACCCTGAGCTCGTCAATGTGCTCAATCCCGTGATTGGCTCGCCTGATTTGACTACTTTGTTGGTGAACAGACTCATCAGAGCTCCTTTGGATAGTGTCACCTACGATAAGAAGTTTTTCTACTACGAGTACGACGAGTTGCCATTGAACGCGGAACAAAGACTTCTCTACCCTGAACTGTTACACAGATACCTTTCTGCGCAAGACATCAACATTTATGAGAATTTCAACATGAACATCAAGTTGTTCTCTTCTCATGGTAAGGACGACAAATTGGTGCCTACGAAGTTGGCACTTCCATGGCTCGACCAATTCAAGAACACGAACGACACCACTGAGATTTTTGTTCAGGACGGCATTGGCCACGAGACTACGGAGGAGATGATCGAGAAGTTCAGTGCCTGGTTAGTCAAAAACATTGGCAATTAAAAAGAAAAAGAAGATAATAAAACGATAATAAGATTCGATTGACGAAATAACTCTTATGTGTTCGATCCAATGATTTGTAATTGATCTAGATAAGTGTATTTGTTATAGACTTGGTAGATCAATTGATTTTATTGATCCAGAGTGAATTTTTGATCTTGGCAGAAATTCCTTATGTTACCTATCACATCTAGTTAAATATACGAGAATTATGAATTCTATCACAATTAGTATATGTTCTCGAAAGTATGGAGCTCAATTAGTAATATTAGAGTTGATTTCTATCACATTTAGTGATATGATATCAGAGTTGATTTCTTCACAATTAGATCATGAGATAAGAATCATGAATTCTGTCACAATAGTTACCTCGTTCAGAATAATAAATTCTATCACTATCAGTTATATCTAGTCTCCATCACAATTACTCATATAATCTCATATCTTTTTCTATCACATTAGTAATAAAACTCAAAATCAAAGCCTATCAGTTACCTCTTTCAGATTATGATTCAGACGAGTCGCAAATTTCCCCTCCTGGATTTACACCCGCTCGCCTGGCCCCTTTTAGCTGCCCCACGTGACCGTCCCCACCATTTTTGGGCCACCATCATCACTACAGAATCCAACACCATTCAGGCTCGTTCTACGACTAGACAGTGCTGCCGGACCTCTTAATCAGCTGATCTTGTAGTCGCCCGCAAGCCCAAATCACCATTTCACATTTTTAACAAAGAAGTCATCAATTACAAAGAGATCCTCATCACAACAATTGTTTTAGGCGTCACTTATCAACATCCGCTTTTTGCGAGTACCAACGGAACAATAAATATCTTACGAGTGTAAAAGCGTGCCTATCCTATCCTGTCAAGACACACAGACTGGGAGACTCACCATTCCCATACAAATCCGTACCGATAAACCATCACGACGTTTTTGCTTCCCATTCCTTCCATTCCTTCCATTACTTCCGGATCATCATAAATTTCCATGCTTAAGACCCAAGTCAGCGCCTCGCTCCAGGCAGGGCTAACGCAACAGCTCAATCGAAGTCTCACCAATGAAGACACCTCCTCTTTCGTCAGCAGCGTCAGAAATACGGAGGGAAACGTCAATTATATCACCTTCAATCAGGACGCCTCCTGTGTAGCCATTGGCTTGAATAGCGGCTACAAGATCTTCAATTGCAGACCGCAATTCGGCAAATGTTTCCAGTTCAAAAAGGAAGAGCTGATCGGAATCGTTGAAATGCTCTACTGTACCTCTCTCATCGCCGTGGTGGCTTTGGGAGACGAACCAGGATCGTCTCCTCGTAAACTCAAACTCATCAACACAAAAAGGCTTTCGACCATCTGTGACCTTATCTTTCCTTCCACCATCCTCCAAGTGAAACTCACCAAATCCCGACTCGTGGTGTTATTGGAGGAGCAAATCTACATATACGACATCTCCACTATGAAATTATTACATACGATTGAAACATCGCCGAATTTGCACGGATTGTGCACCATTTCATCCTCAACCGATGATAGAGGCAATAGCTATTTAGCATACCCTTCACCACCGAAAACCATCACCCACGACTCGTTGTTGGTGACGGGTATAAATACCAATGGTGGATCCAACTCCGTCCAGAATAATATCCAGTCCGTGAGCAATAGTCCTAATCGTGTTGGCGATGTCATCATCTTCAATCTCACCACGCTTCAGCCCTTATCGGTGATTGAAGCTCATAAGTCTACCTTGGCAGCTATGACGCTTTCCAACGATGGTAGTTTGTTAGCCACTGCCTCTGATAAAGGTACGATTGTCAGAGTCTTTTCGGTAGAAACCGGGGTCAAATTATATCAATTCAGAAGAGGAACCTATCCTACGAAAATCTATTCACTCAGCTTCAGTTCAGATGATAAATACGTGGTTGCAACTAGTTCAAGTGAAACGGTTCACATCTTCAGATTGAGCCAAGAGGAAGCCTTGGAGAATAAGCATAAATTGAAGAAACTTAACAATAGCACTAAAAAGAAGGCAAAGCCCAATCCCGAATATGAAACAATTGCTGAGGAAGGTGAATTGTCCGCTGAACAACAGCAATCCACAAGTGCACAACACGATGATGACTTTGATGATATTCACGATGACGGCGACGATAGCGATGCTGTCAACGACGATGAAGACGCGGACGAGATGGAAGAGGATGATGCAATGATTCTGAAACAAAGAAAACTTTCACAAGGATCAACCAACTCGTTCCAGAGCGTCAATTCGGGGGTTTCAGTCATAAGCAATGAGGATGTTCCTACCAATACTCTTCCGAAAGAAAACTCGTCATTAGCATACAGGTCCGAACCTATCATTGACCAGAGTAGACTCTCTGTTGCAAGGTTGATTAGGCGATCATCACAAACATTGGGCCGGAAAGCAGCTCAAAAAATGGGTGATTTCTTACCGTCCCGGTTTTCCTCCATTTTGGAACCCACAAGACATTTTGCCTCGTTGAAGATCAATGCAATCGGCAAGGATGTCAAATCGATAGCGGTGATGAACAATGAATTGGTACAAGACTTTGTGCCACAAGCCTATCTTGCGAAAGACAAAGATGGATCTACTCCATCTACTCCTGTTAAAGACAACGTCTTTCTCAACAGAGAAGCAATTGCACTCGATTTGTTGCATATTAATGTCGTCACATCGGAAGGTTTCTTCTATACCTATGGTTTAGACCCCGAAAGAGGTGGAGACTGTATTTTGCTTAATCAGTACTCTTTATTGGATGATAGTACTTGAATATATGACCATGATAGAACCCATACTGATGTCCAATAAATGATTTTCTAGCTATAGATAGAGTACAGGAAATGATTTGAGAGTTGCTGGTGGTAACTTCACTCAATATAAAGATCTATAAAGATGAAAAGTGTAAGAAAAGTAGTTATGTATTGTTTCAAACTAGTGTTTCTCAAAAGTTCACAATTGCAAATATGACTGGTTTCGCATGATTTTTGTCAAAATTTTAAAAAATTACCCCTTCGATAAGCCAAGTTCAAAGTTGAACTCATCTCAAAAAATTCAGCATGTGCTTTGCGATATGACCTTTAAGAAAGATTGAAATTGGCACGTTCTTCTAGGCGAAATATGAATAGAGGAAGTTCAACTCGATCTATACTTACTGGAAAAACATATTAAAGATATACAATATTCACCACAGAAATGTCCTTTCCTCTTTTTTATTGCTATAGATATTAAATGAGTTCCAAAAAGATAAAGATACTTCATGATACCCAACTTTTATCAAAAACTCCACTTCAAACAGTATCTTCATATATTACGCTAAAATTCAGACTAACTTGTTATAGTAATGTGGAATTCAAAATTTTCAGAAATCCTCTTGGTGGCCAAGCTGGCTAAGGCGCGAGACTGTAATGTTAACTCAAAGTAATCTTGAGATCGGGTGTTCGACTCACCCCCAGGAGATTCTTTTTTGCACTCCGAACGTACCAAATACGCGTAAAATGAAGGTATAGTGCCAACGCCAGGTGAGAACAATCCATGAAAATCTAATCAAACCCGATCTAACCCTTTCTATTATGACAATTGTCCTAGTCTATATGTCATTTTCAACATTCGAAGGCTTCTCTAATATTATTTAGTGTGTTAGTCTCCACGTTGGATCGAATCGGTACGCGCACACCGTACTCCATACTTCCAAACATTTTGCCACTGCTTAGGAACACAACCAACAATATGTCCGACTTTAAACGTATGTACAATACCGACTATGAATTGGTAGCTCTCAGCGAATAGTTGATGCTTTGATTCGGTTCTACTTGTCAAAAATTGCTTCTTTGAACTCAATTACCGAAAAAGACACTTGGCAGCTAAAAGATGAAGCTTATTGATAAGACAGACCTTTTAAGCCCGAATACCAATTTCTCCAGAGCTGAAGTTATAAGAAACCTTTTTCGAAACCTCAAGTTCACTTTTTTTCAGTACTAACATCAGTTTCGATCAAGAATGCCGGAAAGGTGTATGAGATCGAGCTCACTTCCACATCCACAGGAGCACTTCTCAAGGAAAAGATCCAAGAATTGACCTTGATTCCTCCAGAAAGACAAAAGATTCTCATCAAAGGTGGTAAAATCAACGACACCGATGTGGTTTCTCAATTGAACTTGAACTTGGCACAACCAATCATGGTTCTTGGAACCCCAGACAAGAACTTGCCCTCCAAACCAGTTGAAAAACAAGTTTTCATTGAAGATTTGAATGCCAATCAACTCTACAAAGTCTCTGCCGAACCATCGGGTTTGGTCAATCTTGGTAACACCTGTTACTTGAACTCATCATTACAAGCATTATACAGTATCAAATTGCTTAGAGACCGTTTGAAAACCACGGATTTGGCAACTGCTGGTGGAAACCAAACCTCGATCAAGTTCAATATGGCATTGAAGGCCCTTTTCGCCCAAATGGACAAAAAGCAAGAAAGCATCAGACCACTTTTGCCATTGACTTTAATTAGACAAATCAACCCTGAATTCGCCACCACCAACCAAAACGGTCAACCACAACAACACGATGCCGAAGAAGCATACTCTGAAATGGTCAGATTGATCAATGATGGATTGAAATTCGAAGATTTCTTCAAAATCGGCTTCAAAAATGAACAAAAGTGTATCACTTTGCCTTCTGAAGAAAAAGTGATCAGTTACGATGATACTCTCAAATTGAACTGTCACATCGATATCAAGACCAACTTCTTGAGAGACGGTATTTTGAACGGTTTGAAGGAATCCTTGGAGAAGTTCAACCCTACCTTGCAACAAAATGCCGAATACCAAATCGACAAGACCATCACCAGATTACCAAGATACTTGACTGTGCACTTCCTCAGATTCTACTGGAGAAGAGATATCAACAAGAAGTCCAAGATCTTGAGAAAAGTCCTGTTCCCATTCGAGTTAGACTTGGCAGAAATGTTGGACGACTCCATAAAAGCAGACAAGGTCAAGGTGAGAGACGAAATCAGAAAGATAGAAAAGGACAATCTCGAATTGATCCGTGACTTCAAGAAGCAAAAGAAAGACACTGCTTTGACTCCATTGGAACAACAAGAGGAAGACGAATTGAAAATCGCCTCTATCAACAGCAAATTCGAAGATGAGTTGGTCAAGGTTTTACCATCAGGATACGATTTGAACACCAGCACTGAAAACCCATCTTCGGTTTACGAACTTACTGCTGTGATTACACACGCCGGAGCATCTTCAGAATCCGGTCACTACCAGGGATACGTCAAGGACGACAAGGACTTGGATGGAGACAGATGGTGGAAATTCAATGATGACAAGGTCAGCTCTGTTAATAGAGAAAAGATCGAGCAATTTGCCGGTGGAGGTGAAAGCGACAGTGCATTGATCTTGATCTACAAGGGTGTTGGCTTGTAATTGGAAGTCAAGACACGAATTGATGAGGATCTTGATAAGGGTGTACGTAGACCAATATAGAGAAGTCTTGATATGTTGTAATTAAGCAAATAATATCTTGGAAATCAAAGCCAAAATAAGCTTCTAAGACTGATATGAAAATACACAAATGCCCATAAATCTACGAGTTAGAATTCATAGAACTGAATAGACAACAGTTAATTTACGTGATACTTCGTAGATAAAATTATAGAACAATTGTTTGATCTACCCTTCATTTATCACAGGACCCTTATTTCTACCCTTCAATTTTTATAGGATACTTCTTCTTCCTTCAGTTACCACCTACAATCTCTCACATCTTTCTAGATTTTTCTGTTATAAATAAGCTATATACTCTACAACTCCCTGACCAACTTTCTGAACGATTCCACCTCGTCCCAGCAGTTCAAGGTCTTACCCTCGTTGTCCTTCAAGCACTTGATCACACCTTCTCTGGCGGACTTGATATCGTCGCTGACCTCGACCTTGGCCAACTTGATGTTCTCCTGCAAAAGCTTGGTCAATTTGGTGATGTTTTCGTTGATAGAAGGAACGTTGGCTCCATCGGTCTTGTCTTTCAACAAGGAGTCAGAGGTGGTGGTTTGGAAGTTTTTGATGGTTTCTTGTTCTAACTTGGATAATTCAGCGGCCACTCTTTCTTGGATGTATTTTTCAGTGTGTTGGGCTCTCGAGTAGTCGGACTAAAGTTAGTATTTCAATTTAAAATATGGACCAATCTGGACTCTCCAATATGGATTCTTCAATATTCATGGACTCCATTATTTATGGACAAACTTCGTAGACTCCGATCTTTATAGACTCTCCAATAATAAAGTCTTTGAGGATTAAGTCTCCAATTATTAAGTCCATTCGTTATGAATGTTGATTTTGTTCAGTTCAGTTATTCTGAGCAAGTCGTTCTCAGATTAGTACTCACCTCAGCGGAAGCCTCCAATTGGCTCAAAAACGAGGCGCTGAAGTCCACGGGCGTGGAAGGAGCGAAAACTTTGGTTTCTGGCTTGGAAGTGGCGGAACCCATCTTTAGCGTTTATGATGTTGATTGAGCAAATCTACCCTCACTAATCTGCTAGCCTGAGATTGGGTCGTGCGCGCGGGCCCGAATATGGACTATTCTTTTTTTTTACCTCCGAAAATGAACATGACTATTGGCCTCCACCTTTCCACCACCTTCAACATATAATCCGTATATTTTTTCATTAAAATGCCTCCAGTACAACAAGTCCAGTACGGCCACCAACCGTCCAACTTCGACAAATTCAAAATGGGTCTTATGATGGGTTCCACCGTCGGCGTCTGTGTGGGTGTCTTATTCGGTGGTTTCTCCATCTTGCAAAACGGTGCCGGTCCCAACGGTGTGATGAGAACCTTGGGTCAGTACATCATGGGTTCCGTGGGTACTTTTGGTTTGTTCATGTCGATTGGTTCTGTGATCAGATCGGACCCTTCTTTCCAGGCTTACCAAAGATCGATGTTGGAGTCGCAAAGAGCCACTATTAGGGCTGTTTACAGAGACAACTAGGAATGGAGAAAAGAAAATGAGGTGTTCGACATCGATGTTGTATATAGCGAATAAACTTCCAAAACTTTAAGAAACTTGAAGAATGATTGTAAAACTTGAGGTGAAGTGATATTTAAAATGCGAAAATCATACTCGAGGACATATTTTACAAAATCTAAAGTCCGTTCGATTTAATTCAATGTGATCTTAGTTGGCTATTTTAGCTGAAGAATCTACAACCTTCTAATAGTTTTTTTTTTTTAATTTGATGATAGGTTCGTTTCTTTCGTTATGTATGATCTCTAGAATGCTAAATTAACTGCCGCTCAATTTTCATCAACGTGCAATTCCTGTTCTGTTTGCTCCTCAAGGTTGAACAAATAGGTTAAACCAAATTCGGGAGTTTTATGCCTTTCCTTGTCAACCGCATGCTTTTTTAACAAGTACTTTGGCTCCAAAATCGGCTCACTGCTCAATTTGAATGTTCCCCAATGGACTCCCTTCATGAACTTAATCGATGCGTCTGCACAGATTTGTAGCGATTCTTGTGGGGAAATATGACGGGGCTTCTGGTGCCACGAAGGACAGTATTGGCCAATGGGAAGCAAACCAAGCTGAATAGGTCCATACTTTTGTCCAATCACTTTGAATAAATCTTTCAGGTAACCTGTGTCTCCGGCATGGTACAACACAGACTCTCCATTTCTTTTGATGATAAATGAACACCACAATGACTTGTTAGAGTCAAAAACATACCGTCCAGACCAGTGCATTGCGGGCACGCAAACAACCTCATACTTGTCGGGAGATGCGACCTCAAGCTCATAAGTGTCCCACCAGTTCATTTCAACCACTTTATAAATACCTTTTCTGGCCAATTTCAGTTTAAGACCCAATGGCACAATCCAAGTAGTACTGTTTCCGATCTTTTTAGCAAAATCAAGCTCCAAATGGTCCGGATGGTCGTGGGAAACGAGCACAAAGTCAAGCTTATCGTTAGTAGCGTATTTGATATCATCGTAGCTCAAAGGTGATTTGAAGAACCGTTTGGGTCCAATTGACTGGCTGATAAGATGATCACTCATGATGGGGTCTGTCAAGAAGTTTAAACCCGAAATTTGCACCAAAGAGCAAGACTGGCCCAACCAGGTGAACAAAAGTTGTTGTCTGATGGCTTTGGAACCACCGTCGACAATTCTCTTGAAGTCGCCAGACTTGGCGCATTCTTGCAAGACACGCGAATTCTCTCTCAAATAGTCCAAATCGGGCTTGAATGCTTTGAGAATGTCTTCGACCTCGTGATGTTCTTCATCTCCCGGCACTTCGCCATGTAACTCCACTTTATTAGCATAAATGCTTTCAAAAAACTCCATGAAACGCACCAAAATAAACTCAAACGCCGTCTGTGCACGATACTCTTCGAACGGGTTGATAAACATGCCTGCAACTGTAGCTGAGCGGAACTTGGTGACATCTGTTGAGGATGTTAAGTTCTTGACTTCTTCGCGTCTTTTGGTGATGATTTGTTTGGTACGGACTTGCATGTACACCTCGAACGAGGAGTACGAGAGAAGGAGCCCAAGGCCTATCTTTGCTTTTAGAGATAGCGCCAATCCCATTGATGAACGAGTTGATGAACGAGTTGATGAGGGAAGCGAATCAAAGAGTGAATCAGTATATCAATAAATTAAAGAGTAAATCAGTTGATCAATGAGTGGATCAATAAATTAATGAGCAAATCAATGAATCAATGAATGGGTTTGTGTATGCAGTATGGGTTTATCAATCAGCTCAATGTAGACTAATTGATGGAAGGTAGAATGGTTATAAGGTTTGCAGTACGAAGGATGTTGCTTATTGAATGAGAATGGTTGCGATAAAGGAAAGTGTGATTATGTAAGCAGAGGAAGACTAAGAACCGAGGGTCCTAGGGAAATAGATATTACGAATGATAGAGAGATATGACTTTATTTATGGAAATCGTTTAAAAAGGGGTTGAAAGCGTCTTTTATGTAAATAATTTACTGAGGATGAAAGCCAGTTTTTTTGAATAATTTTATTTATACATTTCTATTTATGGAAATAGTTTAGAGATATCAAGCCAGTTCTTCAAAAGGAAATAATTAAAAAAGATATCAAGCCAGTTCTTTTAGTGGAAATAATTAAAAGAGGAATATCAAGCCAGTTTATCCATCGAAGACAAAATCAGTGTTACTTTTGTAAAAACCTTAGAGGGAGATGACCAGTTCATTTGCAAAGAATTCATTTTAAAAATATTTTAAAGAGATACCAACAGTTCATTTACGAAGGGTAGCGTTTGTTCCCTTCCTCCTCTACACTCTTTATGCCATGATCATTAATTAAACTACTAGTGCTTTCTAACAACTCCCGCGGCATCGGCAATCGACAAGATGTGCTTCTTGTAGTCGTGAATATTACCGGGGAATCTCTTGACTGAACCATCTTCACTGACCCAGATCTCGTTACACACCTTATCAATAATAGTGACGTCGTGCGACACCATCAAAATACCACCCTTGAAATCGCTCAAAGCGTTGGCAAGAGCATCCAAACCTTGGGTATCCAAGTGATTGGAAGGTTCATCCAAAATAAGAATGTGTGGTTGGGCCAAACATAAGGCAGCGAAAGCAACTCTGGATTTTTGACCACCAGAAAGAAGTTCCATCTTTTGTAAACCAAGGGTACCAGTGATACCAAACGAACCCAAATGACGTCTGTACTCTTCGTCCGATTTACCTGGGAAAGTGGTGGACATCCACGACACCGCTGAGGTGGTCAAATCCATGGAGTCGACGTGATGTTGGGCGAAGTAACCGATTCTCAATCTACCGTTTCTGGTGATCAAACCGTCAATTGGTCTATACTGCTCCAAGATAAGCTTCAAGAGCGTGGTCTTACCGGTACCGTTACCACCACAGAAAGCGATTCTGGAGTCCATTTGCACGTCCATGTCCACATCACGGAGCAAGATCTTGTCTGGAGTGTAACCAAAGGTAACACCCTGTAATTGTAAGATTGGAGGACTGAGTTTTTCGACGTCGGGGAACTTGAAGGTCACCACCTTATCATCTTCAGGAGGTTCAAGAAGCGGCAATTTCTCCAACTTTTTGATTCTGGATTGTGCTTCCGAGGATTTGGCGGCGTTGTATCTGAACTTATCAATAAATTCTTGCAAATGCTTTCTGTATGCCATTTGGTTTTCGTACTCACGACGTTGGTTCTTGATTCTTTCTTCTCTGGTGGCGTAGAAAGAGTCGAAGTCCGCACCTCTGTAGTAGTCCAATCTTTCGGAGTGTTGGTGGATAATGTCAGTAGCAATATCGTTCAAGAATGCACGGTCGTGCGACACCACCAAGACGGTGGACTCGTAGGTTTGTAAGTATTTGGCCAAGTATGTGATGGAAGGAACATCCAACATATTGGATGGTTCATCTAGTAACAATAAGTCTGGTTCACAGAACAATGCTCTGGCTAACGACAATCTCATTCTCCAACCACCGGAGAAGGACTTGGTGGGCAAGTTTTGCGTTTCCTTGGTGAAACCCAAACCGAATAAAATGGCAGCAGCTTTACTTTCGGCCTTGTCGGATTCCATATCGTTCAACTTCTCGTTGACTTCCTGGAGATGGCTATCCAAATCTTCACGTTCAAGATCCAATTTCTTGACTTCACTGGAGTCTTCTTCGAATTCTGCTCTCAATTTTTCGATATCTGAAATTCTTTCGTTGATCTTCTGTTCTTCTTTAATTAAGGTCTTTCTCCACACATCTGCATCCAACACAGACTGCAAAGCGGGGGTATCGTCACCTCTGATTTCTTGTTCGACATGCAAAATGGTGATATGTTTAGGAACGTTAAGTTCTCTTCTGGATAATGCTCTCAAAAGGGTGGATTTACCAATACCGTTCTGACCCACCAAACCGTATCTTCTTCCGTACGCCAAAGTCAACGAGGCTTCGCTCAAGATTCTTTGACCTTCACCCACGTACAAGTCGAAGTTCTCAAGCTTGATGTCCTTGGACTTACCAGCACTGGAACCGAAGTCAAGAGGGTTGATTTCAAGGAAGTAGGAGTCGTAGTCTTCGGCCTTACTTTCGTTGAGCAATTTGGACGCTTCGTACTGCACGAACTTGTTGTTTCTCTTGGCCACCTTCTTGGCGATCTTACGTTCTTGTTTCTCCAACTTCTTCTTGTCCACTCTCGATTCCATCTTTCTTCCGGTGTGTTCAATATCGTTACTGGCACTCAACAAGGCCAAGGACGAATTGATGTCTCTCTTGGCGTTGTTCTGCTTCAAAACATTGATGTCCAAAAGTCTCTTGGAAGTATCACCGGTGAGTTCCAACTTGGCCATGTTCTCTTGCAATTTCTTGGTTAATGTTTCTGACAAGGAAGAGGTAAGCTTTTCAATCTTGTCCTGTTGACCACCTGCATTTATCAAGAGATCTCTGATGAACTCCATCTCTTCGGGTATATTGACTTGCTGAGCAGTGACGCTGTCTTCGGTGGAGGAAGACACATGTTGGATGTATCCCACGGTGTAATCTGCCACCACTGGATCAATGGCGGGGACCGCCTGACGGATTTGGAGCGAAATATTCGACATTATTCCTCAAAATTGAAGGGTTGGGGAATCGGCAGAATATTCAGTTTCTAGAAATCTGGAAATAGGATGCTGTAAATGTTGCAATGCCGTGAAGAAAGTTGGTTCGATCTGGTAAGTAGAATTTTCATGCGAAGGAATAGTCACGTGATCCTCGAAAATTACGTAATCGGGAAGAGGCCATGGAAAGGGTTTAAGTGAACTATGTACAAATTCAATTGGAGAACAGTTTGAGTGTTCCAGGATGCTTGTCTTCCGTGGAATCAGTTGATTGGGGATTGAGCAACTCTCTTTTTCCTACTTACAAGCTGTTTGGCTTATGTGAAGAGTGGGTCTGCAGGAAAGTTGCGAAAAAGAAGTCGCTACTATCGCATTTGTGGCCTTAAATATGGTAGCGCAGATGGTAAACAACGGTTTATACCTTCTTCTAACGAAGCTGAAGCAAGTTGATTACATCTCTCAGCCTTGGAGATAATCAAGGATTTCCCAATTTGAATTTGAAGCAAGGTTGTTACATCCTACTGCTAAAAATATAGGGAGTAAAGTTCCAGTTCATTTCGAGAAAAATGGCTACATCCTGCTTTGGAGGGTCGATTTATGCAAAGTAAAGTCAATTACATCCCTTAGCCTTTGAAAGTTACTTCTTCCATTTTAGTTTACTGCTACATCCTTTTTAAAAAAGTAAAACATATATTGATATCGAAAGCGGTGCACCGAAGAAAAAGTCAGAAAGAAAAATTAGTCCAGCTTAGTAAGTTCTGTTTTTGATCCAAGCAAAAGTGTATGGGGTGGTGGAGGAGCCAGAACCTTCATCTCTCTTGGTGATAGGTTGGAAGAACTGGTATTTAGTCCAGTGCCAGCCGGCTTCAGCATTAGCATCTCTCTTGGTAATTGGTTGAAAGAACTGGTACTTAGTCCAGTGCCATCCAGCCTCAGCATCGGCGTTGGCGTCCCTCTTAGTAATTGGTTGGAAGAACTGGTACTTGGTCCAGTGCCAGCCGGCGTCAGCGTTGGCTTCTCTCTTGGCGAATGGCTCAGCACCTTCAGCGTTAGCATCTCTCTTGGTAATTGGCTGGAAGAACTGGTACTTAGTCCAGTGCCAGCCGGCTTCAGCTTTAGCGTCCCTCTTGGTGATTGGTTGGAAGAACTGGTATTTGGTCCAGTGCCAGCCAGCATCAGCATTAGCGTCTCTCTTGGTGACAGCAGTGCTGTTCAGGAGCGAAGCCAAATCATCAGGAGTAAGACCCGATTGGTCAAGAATTTGTTCAGCGAGAGTGGTGTTGATCAACAAAATGGTCTTTTGACCGTTGATGATGGTAACAACCGGTTCTTCGTCATCACCAACTGGAGTTTGGGCCAAAACGGCTTGTTCAGGGAAGATGTAGTCCTGCTCGAGGTAGGAGTCGGTGGCCGAAGGAGCGACTTCAGAGGTGGCAGAGGCTTCCACGGGAGCGGCAGAAGTGAAAGAAGCAGCGATAGCAGTCAAAGCGACAGTAGAGAGTCTCATAGTGATTGTAGATTGGGTTTTTTACTGTTTGAAGTTGGTGTGATGATGATTTTGAATAGGACGAAATTGGGTACATTTTTATATCAAGCTCTTGAAGAAGCTCACATACTGTGGCACCTCCCCCGTGGTGCCATATAACACCACTGATGGTAATACCAGTCTTCTTGTGGGTGATTGTAAATCATTGTACCGCATCTACAGTCTCACCAATTTCCTTTCGCACCCAAATTAAGCAACTTTTGTTCGAGTTAATTATGCGCATGGCTGCGAATGTGGGATTAATGCAGTCAATTTGAGAGTTGCCAAAGCCGTTCTATTATTCAAACGGTCCCATAGATGTTTAAATTCGGTAAGTTTTTTGTTTCATCGGCCAGTTCAAATGAGAGTTGTGGCCACTCACCTTTGTTCTACAGGGTTGGTACCCCTGTCTGGTGGTAGATCAACTGTTTCAACACAGTGCAATGGTGAACCGAAAGAGGACGATGCTAACACATTATGTGGCTAATTACGTGAGGACAGTGATCATAAACCCGATCAGGAAGTATCTTAATTCTCTCGGGCCATCGTGTGTCAAATTTACGGAGATTTACTATCGAAATCGATAAAACACATGGCACTCGGTTTCTCTCGGCATATGTAGACCCTTAATAGACTATAGATGATTATCGCAATTCATCAGGGTTTCTACCGATTGTATCGATCATCCTTGAAATCACTGATTACTCAATTCCTTTGGCTCTTCGTACTGTTTAGAACAATACTTCATTCCCAATTTTATTCTTAATTCTTTATCAATTATCTTACTTCTATCACAAATCAGATTTCCGCATATCTATCGATTTCCTTCATAATTAAGTCTACGGATTTATCATTTCCCGCACTTCTTTTGGTCTACAGGTTTTCAATTATCGTACTTCATTCACATTGCTAGAAACTTACAAAGCGGCCTTGAGGGCTGGTTCCAACTTGTCAGCAGAGTGGAGAGCTTGGACATCGGTGTTACCACCAATGTGCTTACCGGCAATGAAGACGTTTGGGACGGTTCTTTGACCGGTGATTTCTTCCAAAGCGTCTTGCAAGTCAGCACCTTCTTCACCCATGGTGTCCAATTCGATGATGTAGGCGTCCTTGGTGAGGGAGTTGATGGTGTTCTTACACTTGGTACAGTGAGGACAGTAGGTCTGGAATGTTAGTAATCAGAAAAAAGTGCGGGCGAAATTTCAAGCCAACTGCGATTTTGAGGAGCGACACCAACACCACTAGCGATTGAACCTGTCGTGTGCCATTAAGCCATTGAGCAGGACAATTGAGCTGACAGCATAACTGTCAGGGTCCCCAGACACGATAAGGTGGGGAAAAGTGCTCTTTCGTAGTGTGTAGAGCGTTCTAAGTAAACGATTATCGGTGACTCTCCTTTATTCACCGATTTCTTGCAGATCTATGGGTTTGTGTGAGGACATACCTTGGAAGCGACGAAGATTGGGTGCTTAGCGATTAAGTCTTGAGCTTGCTTGATAGCTTGTTGCTTGGCCATTTTGAATATGTTAATTGAGGTGATTGAACTAGATAACTACAGCGAGATTGCAGTGCTTTTATAGTCGACGTATGCCACACGCAAATATGGATCTTTCTGCAAAAAGCAACTTTAGTAAGAGTTTGAGCTAATCCGGTTAGGAGGGGGCTTATTTTGCTGTGATTTCTCACTAAGTCTTTAGCCTTCTTTCGCAATAGGAGAAGCCACCGCACTGCCCGACTGAGTAACTAAAACCCTCAGATCTGCCAATTACGGCCCCAACGAGTGACAGATCTTCCCAGATTGACACGATGGACCTCGCTTAAGTGTAATGTCGATGCCAAGGAACGTACTGGTGACTTCTAGTAAGTTCTGCCAGTCAGCCTCGCCTAATGCTACAACTAAACGGTGGCGAGGATGTAGGGCACAGTGGCCCTCTTCTATCCGGAAAAGCGAATTACTAATCTCAAATGATCACTAATCCTCGATGTCAGTTACCAACAAATCTGGGGCATCGTGGCACGCTGTCGGCACGAAAATAACGGATTCAGGAAGAATGCGCGCATGTCAAACAAGCGCAATTCCGTCTAGGCATCGAGATCCATGAGATTCACGAGATGGAGCCGATGGAGTGAAGTTTATTGTAGTTTAGATGGTGTTGGAGAGAGGCAATGCTTATGTAATTGGATTCTATTAAAGCGGCGGAAGCAGGACGCTTACATAATATGAGTAAGTAAGAGAAGGATACGAAGTGGGCTTAATTAGTGCCGTTAAAGCGGGTCCAAATTGCTTACATATAATTCCGCCGTGCATCGAAGACAACAAAATGCTTGCATAATTCTTGGGCCGATGGGTCGGACCGACAGATCGGAGCGGAACGTTTATATGGATTGCTTCAGCCGGACCGAAATCACGGAAACATATATAGTTGAATTTCCGTCAACGGCAAAAAGGAATGGATTGAATGCTACAACTGGTGACATATTATATGGTCTAGAATTGTACGGAATACATAACTTGATTTAGAAAAGGAGCAAGGTTAATTAATTCAACAGAGCAACGTTAATTAATTCAATGGATCGAATTTAGATTGGTTCCACGGATTATTGTTGGATCGGAGTTTACGGATTAATTACGATTTTACATCAATTGTTGAGTTCTCCTTATTTTTTTATTTCTAGACACGTCTGTTTAGAGCTTGAAAGTGACAGCTTCACTACCTGGGAAGGCTTCTTGCTTGAGAAGCTCAATCTCATATCCATCAGGATCAGCGACAAAGGCAATTTCTCTGGCGTGGCCATCACTCCACTTCTTGATCCATTTGGCGCCAGAAGCGTCGACCTTGGAAATCACACTGGCAGGGTCGGCAACGGAAACACAGATGTGGCCGTAACCGGTTTTGGCACCATCTTCGGTGGTGTTACCGTTATGGTAGCCCTTGAAGCTGTTGTCGGACTCAGTGCCCCAGTTGTGGGTCAATTCCAAGATACCGGTACGAGCGCTTCTCTTAGCATCGGATTCCTCGTTCTCCACATATGCGGGGTCTTCGTCGAAGGCAAGGAAGTAAAGCGTGAATTGGGCGTTGTCGTGCTTGGAGGTCTTGATCAACTTGAAGCCCAAGACGTTCCTGTAGAAATCCAATGACTTGACTGGGTCCTTGATTCTGACCATGCTGTGGTTGAACTTGTAGGTGGCCAAGTCCGTCTTGTTTTCTTGCTTGTTGATCTTGTTCTCGATCAATTCGATCCAGTATCCATCGGGATCCAAGGCAAATGCAATGTCCTTCTGTCTGCCATCGGCCAACTTCTTTTTGAATTGCACGCCGTCCGCCAACAAGCGCTTTTCGGCTTCAGCAATGTTGTCGACAGAGACACAAATGTGGCCGAAACCACGGTGAGGCTCTTCGTTACCGTTGTTGACAGTGAAGTGGGCGTCGGACTCGGAGCCCTTCTCGTGTCTCAATTCCAAGAGACCGGACTGGGCGGCCCAATTGGCTTTGGCGTCAATGGATCCCTTGATTCCAAGGAGGTACATGGTGTCGTTTGCCACATGCAACACTTTTTGCTGGACAAAGCCGAAATGTTTCTCGTAGAAAGGCACGGAGACTTTAGGGTCCTTGACACGGAGACAGGTGTGGTTCAAAACGGAGGATGGAGCCATTGTGTAGTGACGGATTGTAGAGGAAGATGGGTTTAAATATGGCCGCAATAGCGCACGCAAATTGAGCATTGTGGAAATTGCGGCAGCAGCCTTCGGAAATATATAGACGTTTGCCAGGGCTCAAAAGGAGCAAGAGCTGTCAAAAGAGGACGAGGAAGGTAAAAGAGGCGATTAATAAGAAGTGAAATTTGAGAGAAAAAAGAAGGCAGGTGGTGGCTTAGGTTTGGACTGATTAGTATTGATAGTAGAGTTAGTAATTAGCTTGAGCCGTTAGTGCCGAAGTATGTTTGTAGAGTTGTTCTGCGCGCTGTTATATTGGATTTTGCAATAAGTAATACCCTAAGTATCTGAAGAATGGGTGCAAATATTAATGGAAGAGGAGGATACTAATTTGTCAACGGATTTACCGGTACCGTAGCAGCTCCAGGATCATTCACGGGTCCTCCATGTGCTGAGAGAGATACTTCAGTAAACTATTTGATCCTCATTTTGATACATATTTATTTCTGATCCTTCTTTTCGTATGAAAACTAATAGACAATATACCATTAATTTTAGGTAATCAGTCCATTTACACTAAATACTTTGCAGTCAGCACAATATTTCAATAATTGAACCAAATTTCACACACACGATTCGAACACTGGTAAATCACATTTTTTCGGCTCCATGTGACCGCGGTGTGGGGCCATAGTCTCGGAGCTTCCAGATCCCGAGCACCGAGGCCCATCGAACAAAAGAGTCATCGACTATAAAGCTAGAATCTCCGCTTCATTCCCAAGAGTGGATCTATCACTATCAGTTCACTTTGTGGCTCCGTTACTGGCACTACTGGCTGTTCATTTCATCCCTTTCTATAGAAGGTAGCTTCATTCGCCCACCCATCTGATCTTTTCTGAAGCGCACTCGGGCCATCTCATTTTCATCATCGTATAGGTACGACCAGATCTGGGGAAACAAATTTTGGCCTCGTCAAATCTTGTACGGATCTTCCAGTTGAAAAATCTCGGACTTCTTTGCTCGACCATCTCCATTCGGTCTTGAGATCATCCTTCCTTGCATCGTTCCTTGAGATCACTCCTTCCTTTCTGTCATTTGTCATCGAAAACTACATTTCACGAAGTTCAGATCATCATCATTTAATGTCATTCACCAAATTTGTCCGTTCCTTTTCGTCCTCCACGGCCTGGAGATCTGCCCATGCATCCAACCCCCGTAAAACACTCGTGGATATCCGCTCGCGCTACCAGCAAAACCAGCCCATCTCCATGGTCACTGCCCATGACTTCATCACCGGTAGAATGCTTGAAAAAGCCAATATCGACATCGGGCTAGTTGGTGACAGTTTGGCGATGACCACGCTTGGCTACAAAGATACCAACGAGCTTCCTTTCGAGGAGTTTCTCTACCATGTCAGATCGGTCGCCCGTGGTAACTCCACTTCGTTCTTGGTGGCCGATTTGCCCTTTGGCACTTTTGAAAAGCTGATCGAACAAGCCGTAGATACTTGCGTGCGTTTGGTCAAAGAAGGAGGCGTCCAGGCAATCAAAGTCGAAGGCGGAAACCCCGAAATTCTCCCCACCATCAAAAAGTTGATCAGTATCGGTATTCCAATCATGGGCCATGTTGGATTGACTCCACAAAGACACAACTCCTTGGGCGGATTCCGTCTTCAAGGTAACAACTTGGAGAACGCAACCCAAATCTACCGCGAAGTGCTTGCCTTGCAAGAAGCAGGAGTTTTTTCATTGGTGATGGAATGTATTCCTAACCGTTTGGCCGAATTTATCACCAACAAGATCCATATTCCAACCATAGGTATTGGTGCCGGACCCGGAGTTTCTGGCCAAGTGTTGGTTATTGCCGATATGTTAGGAATGTGCGATCCAGATGATTCACACACTGCTAAGTTTGTCAAAAGCTACGATGGTTTCTTCAAAAGAGGCGTCGAGGGTTTGAAGACTTATAGGAACGATTTGGATGAAAAAGTGTTTCCTACCGAGGACCACGGCTACAAAATCAAAAGGGGAATCATGGACGAAATGAGAAAACTCGATTAATGATATTGAATGAATTGAAATCGAATAAATTGAAATCGAATTAATTGAAATCATGAAATCGAAATATTGAAATCGAATGAAAATAAAATCGAATGGAATAAAAATCAAATAAATTGAAATCGAAAAGACTTGAGAAATCATGAAATTCGAAGTCTCGAACTCGAATTTCATTAAACCAAATTCTCACCGGTTACCCAAAAATATTTATGATCGATCCACGGATCCGGACCTTATAGACAAAAATGATACTCTTAATAAGCCAAAATAATACGACCAATATAATCCCGTCTTATATGCCAAAATAATAGGACCCAATTAGATCCCGTTACTCTATAGGCTAAAATACTACGAATTTACATAATTATTTATTATATTTTCATATACCATACAATATCGATTTATCCTTCACTAGTTCAGTAGTTATCTTTGATGAACTAGTACAAACTTCAGTAGTTATCTCTGATGAAGTAGTACAAACTTCAGTAACCAGAGCCGTTGAATTTATTGGTCTCCTTCCTTTTATTTTATGGTTTGGTAGTCTTCTCCTTTCTTCATTCCTTAGGATGGTTTGTTACCCGTCACTTCCCGCACTCTGACTTCCGCACTTATTCTCTATCATAATGCGACTCATCTTCAGATCACTACCACTTCAAACCCCGTCAAAATGACAGTTTCCGTCACCCGCAACAAAGACAGCAGAATACTAAGAGTCTTCGTCGTCAGACACGGCCAAACCGCCCATAACGTGCAAAAAATCCTTCAGGGCCACAAAGATATCGATCTCAACGACCACGGGGCCTCCCAAGCGGTCGCGGTAGGAAAGGTGTTTGCCAGTATTCCCCTCGACGATATCGTGTCTTCGGATCTTGTCAGATGCAAAAACACCGTCCTGGAGATTGCCAAGTACCATCCTGAAGTCGAGGTGTCCTATACATACAATTTTAGAGAGAGAAATATGGGACCCGTGGAGGGAATGTACTTGAAAGATGCTTACGAGAAGTACGGTGACGAATATAGGAACTTGGGCGAAGGACCAAAGGTATTCAGAGACAGAGTCGAGACCGAGTGGGCCAACGTGATCAAAAAGAACGGCGAGAGTGCCAATATCGTGGTGTGCACCCATGGAGGTGTCATCAGTATGTGGGCGAACTACTTGTACAAAGAGAAGGGGTACAAATCGATGGTCGATGAGGAAGCGCTCAAGTTTCCATTCAATACGTCTGTGACTGTTATTGATATCGATAAGACCACGGGCGATGGAGTTATTCAAGATTTCGGCAATACGGAACACTTGGGGGGCCATTTCGAAGTCAAGGACCAGGGTCTCAGATAATATTATAGATATAGATAAGATAGATAAATAGAATATGCGAAATAGAGTCAATAGTAAATGTGAAAAAAATTGGTTTTAGTATAGGTTTGGGCGATTAGTTAATTAAGAGTATATGGACGTGACTTGTTAATTTGAATAGGTTTAGTCAAAAATTATGGTTCGCTTTAGTCTTTCTATCTCTTAGTACTGTTCTCTGATCACATATGTCATAATTACTAATTTCTTACGTAATCGCAATATGACAGATGAATCAGTTTGCTGCACTTTCATCATCTATACAATGTTCAGAGTCGCCTTAAGAGCCCCAATAAGAACTTTAGGTTCGCCGTTGAGACAGCCACACCTCTCCTTCCCTTTACGGTCTTTCTCAGACGCTTCGTACCTCGGCGATGCCCTTTCCACAGATGGTAGCATCGAAACCGTCCAATTGGCATACGACAAACATGCCGCCAGCTCGGAATCTGGAGCGCAAAAGTCGCCCCTTGTCATTCTCCACGGTCTCTTCGGGTCCAAGTCAAATTCCAGAACCGTGGCCAAAGAATTAGCCTCAAAACTCGATAGAGATGTCTACTGTCTAGACTTACGGAATTTTGGTGGATCTCCACATAACAAAAGACTCGACTATCCTGCTTTGTCTGCCGATGTCGAGAGGTTCATAACCGACTCGGAATTTGCCCAGAAGCCAATCTTGATCGGACACTCGATGGGTGCCAAAACCATCATGGCTTTAGCATTACGTCAGCCAGATTTGCCAAAGATGATCATCTCGGTTGACAATGCACCAGTTGATTTGAGCGGAAAGGTGGGCTCGAATTCCGGTTTCAGCAAGTATGTCAACCAATTGAGGTTATCGCTCGAAAAATACAAATACACCAATATCAAAGATGTGGATGCTCAATTGGCCAAAGTTGAAAAATCCTTGCCAGTGAGACAATTCTTATTGACCAACCTCAACAGAAACAAGAAGGACGAGCCTGTCACTTCAAAAATCCCATTGGATATCGTTGGCGAAGCGATTGTTAAGGGAAAGATTGCCAGCTGGCCATACGATTCCAATATCAGCAGATGGTCTAAAGGCCCAGCCCTCTTCATCAGAGGTACAGAATCCAATTATGTACCAGATGAAATTATTCCAGAAATTGGCAGATACTTTCCTGAGTTTGAGATCAGAGACATCAAGAGTGGCCACTGGGTGATCAGTGAAAAGCCAAAGGAGTTTATGGAAACGGTGGTGGACTTTATAGAGAGAAAAGAGGATGAGGAATGAATTGATGAGCGAAGCGAGTCAATTAGAGAATTAATAGAACGAATTGATTGAGTTGATGAGCAAAGTGGAGTAACCAGAGAACCAATAGACGAATTGATGTATAAATAAGTATTACATTTATTATGGGTAATATCCCTATCTTTTTATTTAAAAGGCAATATCATTTCGCATTCTATTTATCAACCCTAGAATTCATATAATGTAAATATCAGAACATTTATTATAAGATTTTACACCGGAATTTTCACTAGAATCTTCATAATAGAATTTATAGTAGGTCTTCATATTAGAATTAATGAATTATATTAGAATTATGTAAACGTTCATCAGAATTTTATCTGATTCGCTTGTCTAGACACTAACTCCCGTCTCGCTCCTATTAATAACTGCCGAGCTACGCTCGCCAGTTTACAAATCAGAGACCTTAACTTTACCCTCACCCACGTAGTCACCATAGATATCAAATCTTCTCTGGTAGTGCACGGGAATTCCCTCTCTGGTCTTTGGCAACAAGTCCTTGTCCAACTCCGCATATAAGATTTCTTCGCCTTCGCCGGCTTCGGCGATGATATTACCCATTGGATCGGCGACCAAAGAGTGGCCGTAGGCTTGGTAGCCGCCACCCTCGACGTCTCTGGCTGGACTGCACAACACGGTGAACATTTCGTTGTCCACGGCTCTGGATCTCGCCAAAAGGTGCCAGTGCAAAGGTCCAGTTGTGGTGTTGAAAGCACCAGGATAGAACATGGCGAAGGAGTTGTGAGGGCTTCTGGCGGCGATGGAGGCCAATTCTGGGAATCTGATATCGTAGCAGATTCCCAAGCCAACATTACCGAACTCGCCCAATTTGAACACAGTAGCCTTGTCACCACCGCTCAAAGTTACCAGCTCCTTGAAGGTGATGCCATTGGGGATATCGATGTCGAAAAGATGTGCTTTGCGGTGCTTGGCGATGATTTCACCCTCTGGAGAGAAGGTCAACGAGGTGTTGAAGATCTTGTTGTCAAGAGCGGGGTCCAATTCTGGGATCGATCCTCCCACAATAAAAATGTTGTGCTTGCGAGCCAAGGCTGCCAAAGCAGCAGTAGTTTCTCCCTGTGGGATGAGTTCGGCGTAGTTGCGGAACTGGTCGACGGCGTAAGGCGAATTGAAGCATTCAGGCAACATTACCAAGTCTAATTTGGACTTAGCGCCGGAAACGGCATCATCAATATACTTGGTGACCTTGGCGATGTTGGCAGCCTTATCGGCGCCTGCCTTAAGTTGGATAAGTGCCACTTTCAAGCTTTTGGCCAAAGGGCATTTTAAGACTGGAGAACTCATGATGTGGATGATTGGATAATTGACCTCTAAAACAAGAATGTAATACGTTGAAAGCCCCCGATCTTAGCCGCTTAAGTAGTGTCAAGTTGGTGAGTCGTGCGCACGGAAGTTGAAGTGTGGAGATTCACTGTGGAAGCCATGCGACCCGCCAAGCTCCGGAATAGGCAATTCATTCCGAAAGATGGAGTGCGCTATAAGGAAGGTGGAAAATCAACATAACTCCTAAAATGTACTGAAAGGGATTAGGAGACTGGTATATATTTTCGAAAGTACCTCGTTATGATGAAAAGCTGGTAGTTTTTAGTGGAAATATAATGAAGAATGTTTATATTTGAAATGGTTTTTGTGAAGAACGTCAAGAATTATCAAGACCATTGGAAATAATTCAATCTATGAGTGAAAATTCCATGACTAGCAATCTGATTTAAGAATTCTTTTAATTCTATCCATAAATGTAATATCTTGTTCACTAAGTATGACTAACAACAAATCTTTGAGTTATCTTGGACTCTTTGCCATGACCGAATATCTATTTTTGAAATTCTTCTCAGTCAATTAGATTAGACTTTTTTACATTATTTTCTAATATCGTACTGAAGCTTTTAGCCACATTCGCCATTATTGTTACTTTCATTCTAGAGTTTTACCCTTTTAATATCATTATTACTATCAATCTAAAGCTTTATTATAAAATTATATTTATTAGTATTTAAATTTAGGAATTATTGAATTATAGGCACATCCTGGATGGCATTAAATAAGGGCAAAATTAATCAAGCTTCAACTTCCTTGCCAGCTTCATCGGTTTCAGGTTGCTTCTTTGGTTGGTTGGCACGTTGAACAATCACGAAGACGATGGACAAGATGATACCAGCACCTGCCAAACCCATACCAAGGTAGTTAGCGTTTCTGTAACCCTTGACGGTAGTCTCCAAGGATGGTTTCATGTGTCTGGTGGTGTAGACTTCAACGGCACCAGCCAAACCAATACCAACGGAAATGGAGTAGTTGACGACGGTGGAGACCAAAGAACCAGCAATACCTTGTCTGTGCTTAGGGAAAGCTTGCATCAAAATGATACAGGCGGATGGGAAAGAAGTATCCATACCCAATGGAGCAATGATGAAGGAAACGAACTTCTGAGACCAGAAGATTTGACCGACTGGTCTGGTGGCCATCAAGGTTTCACCAATGAAGAAGGCGAACATGGAAACAACCATGACGAAGGAGACTGGGATCTTTTGGAGCAAAATGGCGGTAGTGATGGCAGCAATGAAACCCATAGGAATACAGGTGATGGCTTGAGTGGTGGCAATAAGTGGAGTGTTGTTGTCAACGTCGAAAGCCCATCTGAAAAGGTAGTAGACCCAGATACCGAAACAAGCCCATCCACAGGCAATACAACCGAGGACGAAACCGGTTTCACCCTTCAAGACATCAGATGGAACCAATGGGTCTTCGACCTTTCTTTCAATGTAGAAGAAGGCAGCCAAGAAAACGAAACCAACGATGAAGAGAGCGTAGACGTAAGGAGTGTTCCATCCGACAGCTGGACCTTGGTTAAGAGCGAAGTTAATGAGAACCATACCAGAGACACCGGTGATGGAACCGTACCAGTCGAACTTACCACCGGTCTTACGACCAATGTTCTTTGGAATGACGAAGAAGGCCAAGACAGCAGCGGCAGTGCAGCACATACCAGCGAACCAGAAGACCCAAGGCCACCAGACCTTTTGGGCAAAGGCGTCGGAGAACAAAGAACCGATGACCATACCACCTGGGGCAACGGCACCGAAAAGAGACATCAAGATGAGCTTCTTTGGCGAGTCTGGGTAGTAGGAGGCGATAAGGGCTTGAGTGTTTGGCATCATGATGGCTGGACCGATACCTTGGATACCTCTCATGACTTGGAAAAGGGTGCTTCCAGAAGCAAAGGCAGAGAAACCACAGACCAAAGACATGACGGCGAACCAGGCGTAACCGACCAAGTACATGAACTTGTAACCGTACATGTCACCGAGACGACCGGAAATCAAAATGAAGGTACCGACGGTCAAGGAGTAGGCGGCGGTAAACCAGGCGATTTGTCCTGGTTCACCTTCAACACCGAAGGTTCTGCCGATGTAGTCACCGGTGGTGATGGTTTGACCAAGAGCGGCTTGTAAGATGACCATAGACAAACACATGAGCATGATGAAGACGACTTCACGAGGCTTGGAGATCTTGTCGTGAGGAGGGTCAGAGAAGTCATGAGGAGGTTGTGGTTCGTCCTGGGTGAGCTCGTCAGAGGAGACAGCACCGTCTTGGTTCTTGATGGATTCGGAAACCGCCAAGGCTTCCTTTTCTTGCAATGGATCCATGGTGGCTGATGAATTCAGGATTGGCTTGATAGAAGGGTCGATTGAATTCAGGCGTGGGATTGAAGAGTCCAGTTTAGGCTCGATGGAATCTTCAACTTGTTCTGAAGAGAATATTTCTGTCATGACATGAACGGCAACGGCTGGATACTTATAGTCTTCTTGACAGGTCTAGTGATGCTGGCGGCTGATGCCGTAACACGCCGCTTCCCTGATGATCTCTGGGGCCATGTGCAGTCCATTTCGCGATTGACGTTCTCAGGCACACCGTTTATTCAAGCACTTACTGCATTGGGCCTTTTTTCTGAGGCTGCAAAAATTCACGGTGACTCACGGTGAATCACCGTGCATATAATTCACCTTTCATCACCGTTCGCCGGCCATTTGTTAGTGGATTCTGTGGTTTTGCGCCAACAAAGTGTCAAAGTCAGATGAAACTGGCGGGGGAAGGGCTACTAGTACACTTACGAGCATCTAGAACCCATTTACGGTCTCTCAGAAGCAAACTGGTAGTATCAGTCCAGATAGCTCGTCTTCAGTGCGCTCAGCGCTCAGGGTTCTGAGTGTGACTCTCCGAGAGTCACCAGACCCGTCATAAGAAACAGCTACAGATCAACAATTGTACCTGTTCAATTCACGGCTGAAAGTGCCAATCTTTACGACATAACCATCAGCGATTTACGGTCTGCATGCAGGCCGACCAATCCAGTGCTGCCTTGTCAATGTGCTTACCAACTCTCTGAATTCCGCGCTACCAGAACTCAGGTACCTCGCTATTGTTGTGCAAAGCCGGGCGCGACTTTTGCTTATAAACTCTGGGATTTGCATCCAAGATTTGCATCGGTGTTAGTATGCTGATCACCGTGACATCATGACTCGGTCAGCGATGGGTCACTTGGTCGGGGTTCAACGTGTTATCAGCAACTACATGTGAAACTGGAACAATCGAGGCGTCGTTACAGCTTGAGAAGATCCTGATTATCAATAAAGAGGAGATCTTATTCAAAGTCTGGTTACGTTGCTCTGACTAGTGTCGCTTACATTTAGAAAGATCCTGATTAATGTCGATTACGTGGAGAAAATTCACTAACTAAGGTCTAAATCCGGAATAAGAAAGACTGGGATGAATCGTTGATTCCGCCTAAAAAAATCTCTGATTCATCGCCGCTTTGTGTAAAAATAGATCTCTTCTTAATGTCCGATTCGTGTAAGAGAAGCTCATTGCTTACTGGCGCGTAAAGAGTCTGAATCTGTTTGGAAAAAACTTTCCGCACGTCTAATTCCGTTTTGAGAAAGGTCCCCGAAGAATGTCTGATTACGTAAAGAGAAGGCCTCTGATAAATCTGACTCCGCGTGAATCTCTGAATAATCTTGGGAAAAAAGTCTGAGGAAGTATAAAAAAATGTATAATGTCTGATTAAAGTATTTGTTGTATGAAAATGTCGGACTAAGAAAAGTTATTTGTCGGACGAAACAAGCCATTTGTTGATAAAAAGTGATTTTTTGTATGAGAATGTCGGATGAAACAGGCCATTTGTTGATAAAAGCGATTTGTTGTATGAAAATGTCGGATGAAACAAGATATTTGTTGATTAAAAGCGATTTGTTTTATGAAAATGTCCGATTAAAGCTATTTGTTGTTTAAAAGCTATTTCTAATGTCCGATTGGCTATTCCTTTAGCTAGTTGCTAGATTTAGTAGACTTGGTGGGTCCAAACTTGGTAGTCTCCTTCAACCATTTCAAATGGGGAATGAAAATGTCGGCACAACGCCTGGTGTTCAATTCGTCGTCTTTGCGCACGCTTTGTAAGTATTTGAACATGTACTCCGACTTCAACGCGCCAGAGCCATCGATCGCCTGGCCCGCCGCATCATAATAGTTCGGACACAACGCCTGTGTAAAAATCTGCATGACACGAAGATCAAAATCGTAACCAACGTTTGAATAGATCGAATCGTACATCCGGATATGGTTACCGGATTTCTCATAGATGAGCTCGTGGTTGCCCACCAACCAGTTGGGGTAATACTTCGGGTATGACAAGTGCATGAAGATTAGATCAATCTCGTCCTTGTCCTCTCTACCCAACATTTCTTCTGGGTTTCTAGACTGGTCAGGATCATAGTGACCCAAAGCCTTGGAGGTGAAACTCTTGTCGGTCTCCTTGAAGTAGCCGACCCATTTGAATTGTTTCAATGTTTGGAACCATTTTTCGTTTAACGCGTGTGCTGCTGCGATAAAAGTTTCTTTGTCTCCTTCACCGGCGGATCCTTGCGTGAATAATGGGTAGTAATAGTCAGGACCGAAAACATTATAGTACAAACACAAGAGCAACGTTTTCAAATGCGAGGTTTTGTTGATCATAAGCATACCGGTCTCTGACGAAGGGTCGGGCAAAGTGCCTTCGAAAGTATGGTACCAAGCCTGTTTGTAGTTGAAATCGTTGAGCGGTCTGGGTTCCGCGGAACCGGCCTTTTCAGCCTGCTTATAATCATATGTATTGTAGCTGATCTTTTTTTCTGAAACTGGGATTCCCGCAATATCGTAATATTTGGGGTTTGTGGTTCTGGCCCAATTGTCGGGCCAAATCACCAAATGATTTTCTGTGTACGACTTAGAATCAAACAAGTAATCGATATCGGTGGTGGGGAAGTTATCAGAATCGATGTATAAGACGTTTTCGAACTTGGAGGTCAAAATGGCAAGCATCTTGTATTGGTAACCTCCAATCTTGAACCGGTCGTGCAACTCCTTGGCAAAGCGGCCGTCGAACAAGTTACATCTGGTGTTCAAGGTGGGCAACAACTTTTCACAGAAGTCAGCTTCATACTCTTCTTCGGTGGCAATGAACAACTCGATGGGAAGCTTGGATCCATTCTGTCTCATTTGCTTGATCACCAAGTACGACAACCAACTATACTCACCACCTCCAATCATCACATATCCCGAGGATCCCTGGTAGGTGCTCCATTCCGGGTCTGACTTCAAAACGTTACCGAAGGTGCTGACACCGTAATTTTCAATGAGCTTGTTCATGTGTTCATCGACATATCTGGTATGGGAGTCCTTGAGCTCGTTGTAAAGGGTATCACTGATATCCAAACGGGTTTCCAAGTATTCTTTGTTGAACAAGAAGCTGTCATCGTTCGAAGAGAGTTCCTTGGCCTGGCCACTCTCCTTGTTGATGTACTTCCCCTTAATCGATGGTGATTTCATCGCATATGCTTCCATGCCGTTGAAAAACACGGTATAGTCCCGAATGGTCTTGATAATGCTCAGATCAGGTGCTCCGGGCTTCAGCGTCTTTGAGCCATAATTGGAATTCAGATTGGCTGGATTTTGCACTGGCACTTTATCCAGTGGGTTATTCAAAGGATCAGAGATACGGCCATTGTATTCGCCGAGATCGACAGCTCTTTCGGCATTATAGGAGGAGAAAAGAAAGTGGATGGCGACGAGGCACACGACACCGCCAACGAGGAACTTGAACTTGTCCCTTCTAATCAAGCGGACCAAACTCATTAGTGTGTTGAAGACGAAGATCGGTGTGTCAATTTTATTGACGCGATCGCGTTGATCTTTGGCGCGGAGGGGCACGTGACAAGGATCTGCTAAAATGATGGGTGCAAATAACTAAAAATAGGCGAGCGAAAAGCTCCGGGGCGTAGCTTCGGAGCGTGAGTTTCTTTGGTAAGTGTCAGTGAAAAGACAAAGGTTTTAAAATCCATACTGCAATAGTAAAAATGAGAAAATCAGGATATTTCACTGAAGTGACGGAGCTCACTTTAATGGGCAATTTGGAATCAGCACGATAACCCGCATTTTGCTGATAAACCGCACAAAATCAGACCATTAACCCGCACTTTGATCAGACTGCAACCTGCACTTACTAACCAATGCAATCAATCTAATGAATCAGGTAATCACCAAATCCATATCCTTATTCACCTCCTCCCCTTACATTGTCCACTCCTCCGTTATTTACATAATCCCACAATTATTACATAATCACCCTCCACCCAATTCCCACATTGCTCCCCGTTTCTTTTCCGCCGTTGCTCTGGGTCGCGCAAGGCCAATAAATATTTAGTGAGTCGCATCGACTCTCACTAATTCTGATTTCGGCAGCCATGAAACTCAACCATTTAACCTCGAGAATGGTGCACACTACGAAGTTATGGGAGGTCCCAAAGCTGCTAGGTTTCACCGAGAAACTCACTCCTGACTTCCGCATCGCTTCCAAAGACGTCGCCATCAAAAACGAGGGTGATATCATCCACAAGCCTCGCGTTCTCGTCAAAGGCCATTTTTCCTGGACTGTGCCTGAGCCAAGGAAAGAGTATCGATACTTGACTTCAAATGACAACGCCTTGAACGACTTGGGTTTGGATCCAGCACAGGTGGCCGATCCAAAGTACCAGGAAATCGTCAGCGGCCAGGTCTACGAGAAGCCCGACTTCCAGGATCAAGGGTTCCCTTTCCCGTACTCTCAGGCTTACGCAGGGTGGCAATTTGGCCAATTTGCCGGACAATTGGGTGACGGAAGAGTGGTCAATCTCTTCGAACTCGCCAAAGACGGCAAGGGGGGCAAAAGAGCACCAGCGTTGCAAAATAGGGACTTGTACGAGCTCCAATTGAAGGGTTCGGGCATGACGCCGTTCTCCAGATTCGCGGACGGAAAAGCGGTGTTGAGATCGTCCATCAGAGAATACATCATATCAGAGCACTTGAACGCCATTGGCATTCCCACCACCCGTGCATTGTCCTTGACCTACCTTCCCCAGACCTACGCTCAAAGATACAAGGCCGAAAAGTGTGCTATTGTGTCCAGATTCGCTGAACTGTGGATCAGATTTGGCTCTTTCGATTTGCACAGATGGAGAGGCGATAGAGAGGGGGTCAGACAGTTGCTGGATTACGTGATAGATGAACTTTTTACTATCAATGGCAAACAATTCCAACATTGGGAAGAAATCCTGCAAAAGAAAAACTTCTTTGAAGAAAAATCCAGTCTTGGTGAACTCTCAAAGTACGATAAGTTCTACTACGAAACTATCGTTAGAAACGCAACCACAACCGCAATCTGGCAATGTTATGGCTTCTTGAATGGTGTTTTGAACACTGATAATACTTCGATATTGGGGCTTTCGATGGATTTCGGGCCCTTCTCGATCATGGACAAATACGATCCAAACTATACGCCTAATTCTGAAGATCACGAACAACGTTACGGCTATAGAAACACCCCAACATCGATCTGGTGGAACTTGACCAGACTTGGAGAGGATTTGGCGGAATTAATTGGAGGAAGCCGTTTGCTCGACGACAAAGACTTTATAGAAGGAAATTTCAAAGAAGAGTGGGAAGAAGAAGTCGTTACTAGGGCTACAAAGGTGATTGAAGTTGGTGGAGAGATTTACAAGTACACATTCACCAAGAAATACGTAGAAACGTTTTTCTCGAGATTGGGTCTTTCCCATAAGCTCATTGATGAAAGTGATCCAGATAAGGCAAACAACGATTTGATTGTTCCAATGCTTGATATGCTTCATAAAGTTCAATGCGACTTTAACAAGTTCTTCTTGACATTGCAAGAAGCACAACTTCAGGACGAAACCCGTTTCAACCCTACAGACATTGCGGAAATGATCTTGTACCCAAGTAATCATGGAGAAGATACTTCGTCTCAATTCGATAGGAAAGAATTAGTTGATGAAATAACTGGCTGGTTAAAGATTTACAAAAAGTATTTGAAAGAATCGGCAAAGGCAGAACCTGGCCATTCTAGAGAGAAAAGCAGATCATACAACCCACTCTTCTTGCCCAGGAACTGGATTCTTGATCAAGTGATTGAACATACGGAAGAATCTGAGGCTCAAGATTTGAGCTACTTGAAGAAACTTGAGAAAATGAGTTCAAACCCATTCGATAGGAGTAAGTGGGGTAGTGATCTCAAGGAGTTGGAGGATAAATGGATCCTTCAGGGTGACATTGGAACCGAATATTCCATGTTACAGTGTAGTTGTTCGAGCTGATACTTGTAAGATAGTGGTGAAAATAGTCAACTTAAAATAGTGATAACGAGTATAGAAGTATTATATTAAAGGAGATAGGAAAACGTTAAACGGACTCCATGAACGCCTTCAATTAAACAATGTAAATTTAGAAAAATGACTATTGTTCCTTGAGATTCAATTAGCCGGCTTATTTATTTTTCATTTCCGGAGATTTACCCCAATTTTCTACAATTTTACTTCAATTTCAATTTTCAAATCATATATTCACTAAATCATAACTCGTTCATGTTCTGAAAGCACCCTTGGCATCGTTGTAACCCTTGTGGAAAGCTTCCTTGGCCTTTTCTTGGACTTGTGGATCCAACTTGGAGATTCTGGAGTCCAAGTCGTGGTTGCCGGTGGAGAATCCGCTAGCACCACTACCGTGACTAGTACCAGCACCAGATGAGGTGGTGTAGTTGCTGTCGGTGTTGAGGTGGCCGTGGTTAGCGGAGTGGCCGTGGCCGGTCGAGGAGGTGTCCTTGTTGTGGTGACCGTGGTGGCTGGAGGAGTGGGTGTGGTCGTTCGAGCTGATACCGGTAGTACCAGTGGTACCAGAACCGTAAGTTTGGTTACCGGTGGTAGAAGAACCGTAACTTTGGTTACCAGTGGTACCAGTAGTACCAGTGGTAGAAGAACCGTAGTTTTGGTTGTGGCCAGTAGAGCCGTGGTTGCCAGAGCTAGCGTAAGCGGCACCAGCGGCACCAGCGGCACCAGCACCTAAGGCAGCTTCCTTACCGTGGCCGGAGTGAGAGTTGTAAGAGTCCTTACCGGAGCTGTAGGCATCCTTACCAGTACCGTAAGCATCCTTACCAGAGGAGCCGTAGGAGTCAGTACCAGTAGTACCGTGGGAAGACTTGCCGTAGGCGTCAGTACCGGTGTGACCAGTGTGGGCACCAGTGTGGGTACCAGTGTGGGTACCAGTGGTACCGTGGGAGGACTTACCGTAGGAGTCGGTACCGGTGTGGGCACCAGTAGTACCGTAAGAGTCCTTACCGCTGTGGGCACCAGTGGAACCGTAAGAGTCAGTACCAGTGGAACCATAAGCGTTGGTACCGGTGTGGGCACCAGTAGAACCGTAAGAGTCCTTACCGGTAGTACCATAGGAGTCCTTACCGGTAGTACCATAGGAGTCAGTACCAGTGGAAGCACCGTAAGAGTCCTTACCAGTGCCGTAGCTAGAGTCCTTGGCGTAGGAGTCTCCGTGCTTGGAGCCAGCTCCAGCAGTACCAGCGGCACCAGCGGCACCAGCAGTACCAGCAGTACCAGCAGCAGCGGTTTCCTTACCGTGGGAACCTCCACCGTATCTGGTACCAATACCTTGGTCACCACCACTCAAGTTGTCACGGCCAACGTAGTGACCACCCTTCTTGTCCAAGCCGTCAGCTTGCTTGATGGCTTCTTCCTTGGTGATCTTACCGTCCTTGTATTGTTGTTGGAGTTCCTTGGAAAGACCGTCCTTACCACCGAGAGCCTTACCGGCCTTTTGGTCGTATTCGTTGAAGCTGTCGGACTTGCCGCCTAATTTGCTTTGAATCTTGTCAGTTAATCCCATGTTGTAATTGATAATTTGATAGTGTTGATGAAAAACTCAATTGAGGTACGGCAAGGCTTCTTATATATTGCCGAGTTAGCAATCTTCAACGCCACATTTCCCCGATGAACGGACCACTGAAACACCACCACAACCACTTGCTTCCTACAGCGGTTCTAGGTTTCTTGCTGCATAAAACAAAGATGCTAAAAAAGGTGAAACCAGGCAAAATTTCTTGCCCAAAAAGTTAAGAACATTGGCAGAAAAGGTGAGTTGGGCTATCACAGATAAGATGTTCGATAGCAATTGAGTTTCGGAAATAGCTACTAATGCCTATAGATCTACTGGTATTAGATCAATTGATCTGTTTTTGATCAACATCTGTTGGCACAGTTGGGCTGAGGTCTCGACCCCGCCATAGAATTGTTGCTCTTGCTATGGAATTGTCGTGTGTGGCTGCAAAAAGGGCTCACTGAAATATGCATTCAAAGGGACTGGAAAATAGGCGCGCTTACGTCATACTACCTGACGCGTAGAAGCTTCGGTCAGGCACAGTTGGCTAAAATCTACGTTGCGGCCACACTCCAATATCCGTAACGTCATTCCACGTTCCTTTGGTGTTGTGGAAGTCACCCGGCGAAGTTTCGTCATTCCACGTCCTTTTTGTCTCTATGTCAATTCGAAGTCACCCGGCCAAGTTTCGCAACGTGTTTAATTGCTGACGTAAGAACAACTACGTGCCTGTCAGGCGTATTTGCACAGCCAAACCTTGTTCGATTGTTTTTCGAAGCCTTTCGAAGCTCTTCGAAGGCGTAGCTCGTTTCTCGAGCTCTGGTCACCAGCAACCTAGATTTAGACTTATCTCGACTTGAAAACTGAAGAGGCTGAAGGTTGAGTACTGAAGCTAGATGTGCAAAATTAAGAATGGAAAACTAAGTTAGCTACAGCCTATGATTTCGAGGTATACGGACGGAAGGAACTTTCGAGAGAATTGGTTCAAGAGAGCTGGTAGTTTGAGAATTGGATCAAATTATAGGTTGATTGTGAATTAATTTATTATGCTGTATTAGTAGATATGTCATAAAGACTTCATAAATAGTTGTCGTCTATAGCAAAGCTTCAATTCTCAAATGGTTACTGGAACCTTGATATGCATGAACTTGTTATTGCTCAAGAGAATTTTGATTCTAATTTGGTACCACCGTCCCAAATAGCATGATTGAAATTTGGGCACCAAGCAGAATTCGTCGTAAGCTTTCGCCAGTTTGTTTTTGCTCTCTGCATCTTTGGCAACCATACTGGTCAAATCCAAACTCAAGTTGAGTTTAAGATGGAAACTTCTTCCATCCTCACTTGCTTTCCATTGTGAAATAGAGGGTTGGTCCTGTCCATACGTGTTGGGCTCTCGACTTTCTATAAGTGTATCTTTTACGATTAAATTAAGTGATTTTTCATGAATGTGCGCGAGAGAACCCAAATCTTTGACCAATTGTGCCTCGAGTTTGAAATTTGTAGGGCCCAATTCCTGGAATATACGAGTAAGCTCGTTCAATTGTTTCTTCATTGGAAGAACCAAGTTGTTTGTGAACGAGTCTCCATCGAAAAAGGTGTTATTTTCAGCCATTTTGTTGTAGATTAGCTCATGGCTGAACTCAATGGGAATTGCATATTTGTCTGATCTTATCGTGGTGACAACGAATTCTGTTGTGATTTCTTTGATGCTAATTGGTACCTTGCCTGTAGACTCTGCTCCGTCAGGAAGGGCGAAAGAGATATCCAAAGGAATCTTAACTTTCCATGTTTTTGCGGCCAGCGCAGTGACAGGTCCATCTCTAAATTTGATTGGAGGTATGTAGTCGAGAACATATCTCTTGCGAGGAGTCGTTACTTCGACCGATCCAACTGCCTTTTGACCTCCGGTCAATTTCTTCTTCGTTAAATGAGAGGCCACGCGAATTAGGTCTGCCTTCTTCGATTTGTGATTCTCCGCAAGAGTATCAATTCTGCGAACATAAGCTTGTTTCATCTTTGCAAACTCCAATTCCTTCTTGGTGATTTCTTGAGAGAGCTCAAGGGCCGAACAGCTATCGTTCTTTTGCATAAAACTTATGAGCTTATGCCCCATTTCGATTTTCTCTTTGACTCTATTGAACAAATTATCTTGAAGAAGTTTACATTCCAAGTCTTTCGCATGTGAGAAACACTTACTTTGCTGCAAAATTCTGATCTCGGCAAAGTCTTCTTTAAGAATCATATACTCGTCTCCCTTGGAGTTGATCAAGACTTGATCATTGGGGGGAAATGTGCCAGGCTTGACGTTATATTTGGATTTCCTTCCCACGAATCTTACGGTGACACCATAGCTGACGGCCGATCCTAGCATCGAGAAGTCTTTCACGCTGGGCTTGCTTAATGGATCTTTGATGAGCGAAGTGGTACCTAATGTTGGAGGCATTTCCACGTGTGTCAGCAAATTGTGTTCGTTGCATTCGGAGTCCAATAGATTTTTGGGAATCTTGAATGTGAAAAATCGCTTGTACACTATGTTGGGGTAGATGAGTTTTTCGTTTCCAAAATGACAACAGGTGTTATCCAATGGATCTAAACGATCTTCATATTCGAAATCTCCGTCAGCCACTAGTCTGTTGATATTAGCCTCGTTCCAGGAAGCACTGAAATCGAACATCTCCAAGAATTTGTGCAAGAAAACCGGGGTTTTATCCGTTGCATTCTTCATGTTTCTAACGGTGAATTTGCCTTCAAAGATCAAATAGAGCATTTCGAAGGGGATGGCTTGCTGGCTAGTGTTTTCAATTAAGATGTATCCGTTGATATAGTCTCCATCTTTATACTCGAACAACAGCGGATCGATAGGGGTCGGTTTCTCGCCCTTCTTACAGATTTCCTCGGTGAAGCAAGTGGTGAACTTGATTGCATTGGAGATCTCGTTATCGGTGTTGGTCAAGTTCTTAAGTCTGTGGGCATTATCAAGAATGGTTTCTTGCCAAGAGTTGGTGGTCTCATCGGCAATAATAAACTCGCCTTGGTTTGCTCTAGCCTGTAATGGATCATGGGTATACTCGCCTCCCATCGAGGTTACTGGCGTTGCCGTTTGAGTTGGCTCTGGTCCATTGGACGAGACCATCGACGCTGGCGCCGAACTCTCATAAGTTGGCGGAAGCTCGGTCTGGTCCAGATCGGGCACGTTCAAGCTGCGTTGGATCGAGGCTGTATACATGTGATATGAAGGTAGAATGCTCCAGACGGGATCGGCCCTGGTTTTACCATCTTTGGGAATCTCTCTGTCCAGATCGCCGAATAAGCCAGCGCTTACACTTGAGCTTTCTAGTCTCAAGTCATCAGCAGCGGTAGCGGTTACACTTGGGGATTCTTCTCGTCTGAAGTCATCTTGCATTGTTGTCTTGACCTTACTCATCCGCTAGAATAAGAGCACTCGTAGTATTGATCTTATCCCTTTTGCTCGAAAGAGAATTGACAATACTTATACTTGTTCAATGACTCAACGCATTAATAATCAGGTAGACTCCTACTCGTACGCCTAGAAATACGAAGCTCTGATCTTATCGGAAACAGCCGCGCAAGTCTTAGTGACGAAAGCAGTAAGACTGCCGCGCAATGCTAGGTGCGTAGATTTTCGTGGGGAAAAAGGCGTTAGAGACTGCCAATCCTGGTGCTAAGATTCCAAGACAACGGCGATTAGAGAGGATGGTGTTGGTGCTTCCTCTCTATCGCTTGGCGAGGTTGAACCCCTTGGTTTACTGGACTTTCGGATTTCCTCATCCGCCGTAGTCTTTGCGGGGTTGTATGGTTTGGGTAAGTCAATTCCGCTAACAGAAGGATCGACCGGGTTCTTTACGAGGCCGCGCGCTGGCGGCAATTGGGGGGTTTTGAATGTAATCAGTGTTTCAGCCTATTGAATAGGGATCCGTGATTTCGGTCCGAGGCTTTGCGAGTTTATTTGCCGAAAAAAAACACTAAAAATTAGCTCATTTGAACAGGGTCTCTCGTGTAGCTAGTAAGAGTCACTGTGGCTGACAATTATGGTGTGCGAATTAAGGTTTATAGAGGGGAGCGCGCTCTGCAATGACTCAGATTCTGTACCGCGCTAAAGAATTGGGCTCTGATGATTGCGATTTCAATCGAAGTGTTTCACGAGTCAAACAAACTGCTGGTTTTGTGGCCGCGGCCGTTGAACCGTTGTAGATAAGTTTATCGGGCTGTTTTTCTGAGAATTTCTACGCGCTGTTGCAACTTTTGATAACGGAAATTCGTCTCGTGAGTGAAATGTATATTTCTTGGTAGTCACCAAAAGTGTTAATGGGCCAAGATGTCTTGGAAGGGAGGGAATTGTTGTCACGCTTTTGACGAGCTTGCCATGTTGATGAGATTTTGGTCACCATGGGCGATTGGAATTTTCAGGAATATTCAAGTGGATTGAATGAGCTTATTCAGTTTCTATGAGTAACATCTGCACAATGGCAAAACCCGATTGACTCGACCTGAATAACCTTTCTGATAAGACAATTGCAAAATTGCTTTGAAATGAATAGCCGCTTTCGGAAGTATTGTTCCGACCATTTACAGGGCTTGCAATCTATTGTTGATTCATAAGTATATAGATATTTATTCATATGTGCATTTCTGGCATCAATTTTCTCTATCCTCATTCCTCCTGACTGAAAGAGGAACCTTCAAATGAACATATGTATGATCGCTTAGAAGAATTTGGATTCGGATCAGATACCAGCGACCAACGAAACAAGTTTGAAAGTTGGGAACAAAGCATACTTTATCATAGAATTGTTCTTTGCATTCGTTCCTCGTGAGAGGATCTTTCAAAGAAATACTCGACAAGTCCAACTTCACATTAACTTTCTTGCTATAGCTTCTTTTCGCTTCTCCCAGCTCCCAAAGTGACAGCATTTTCTTGTCTGCCTTCGATATGTTCCCTGTTTGCGGATCTTCTAATTTCACATGTTTGATATGATAACTATGTGATTTCTCTTTCATATCGGCAAGAGTTTTGACATCTTGCATCAATTCCTTTTCAACCCTGAAATTATCCGAACCAAGTCGATTGATTAATCCAGCAAGCTGCTGTGAGTATATTTTCATCGGATGAATTATATTGCTGCTGAACGTATCATAGTCGATAAAATCCTTACTCTCAACCTTTTTGTTATAGATGAGACTATGATCAAATTCTAAAGGAATGAATTCTTTCATGGATCTAACTGTTGTGGAGACTAACTCTGCAGTAATTGACTTGATCTCTATCGGCGGTATATGCGGTCTCTCGACCGCATCAGGTAGTAGCCATTCGAAAATTAAGGGCACCTTTATCTTCCATGATCGTTTCTCTTTCTCAGTGACCTCTGAAGATCTGAATCTGGTGGGTGGAATATAGTCAACGTTGTAAGAAATATTGGGGGTGTTTACACAGAAGGTCCCTAAAGCCTTTTTGGTACCTGAAAGCTTCCTCTTGGTCAACGGTGTGATGACTCTCAAGTTAGTCTCCTCCTTACAAGATTTGATGAAACAAGCAAGCTCGTTTTGCGAAACATATGATTGCCTAATTTTCGTAAAATCATGCTGCTTTTTTATCGACTCCGTCTCAGGCTGACATAAAGGAATCTGGCTGCCGCATAAAGCTAACTGTAACGAATTCTTTCCCTCATCAATTTTCTCTTTCACTCTGTTCACTAAATTTTGATACAAAGCTTTACGCTCTGTAGATCTAGCATGAGTGAGCTTTTCGCTGTTTGCTGTGACTCTAGTATAAGCACAAGCTTCCTTGAGAATCACGTACTTATCATGTGAATCTAAAAGCTGCGTGGATGAGGCCTCGTTTTGATCTTCAAGGTACTGTGAGTTTTTTCCAACAAATCTTACGAAAACACCATAGCTGATTGCACTTCCAACTATGCTAAGATCATTGACTTTATCATCGAGTGAGAAAGATGGCTCGTGGTTTGCATCTCCCATAGTAGGTGGAAGTTCCACATGCAGCCTTGAATTATGTTCGCAAGCAGATTCCAAAAGCTTTTGCGGAATTTTGAAACTGAAGAAGCGCTTATAGATAGTTCCTGGATTCAAAGTCTTTTCTATTCCAAAGCAACTGGTGGAGTTATCAATAGGATCAATAGGATCAGAATCATCAATTGTCTCTTCGTCAGAGCTTTCTTCCATGAGTCTATTGATATGAGATTCGTGCCAAGATGCACTGATATCGAACATTTCCAAAAACTTATTAAGGACAATAGGAGCCAATTGGCGATTAATCAAACTGCGATTCGTAATTTTGCCTTCAAATGTAAGATAAAGCTTTTCAAAAGGAATTGGAACTAATCCGTTGTTCTTTATCGTGATATAGCCATTCAAGATATCGCCACCTTTGAGTTCGGTGTTCAGAATATCGATCACTTCTGGCTGCACACCTCTCTTGCAGACTTCTTTGGTGAAGTGGATATCTATTTTGACAGAATTGGACAACAAATTATTGGTATGGGTGAGGTTTTTGAGTTTGTGAATATTGTCAAGAATTGTCTGGTACTGGCAGACCGCGCTAACGCCTGTAGAGTCGGCTGTACTAATCAGGGGGACTAATTCGGAACTAATTGAACCATTTCTCAAACTCTCGTGTTCTGTAATTTGCAATTGGGCGTCAAAACACTTGAGAGAAGCGGCTTCCTTGTTGGAATTGTCGTAGGATGGCGGTTGATTGTTCTGGTCTTCGATATCCAAATGGCCATGAACGTCAGCATACATATAGTACGAGGGAAGGATACTCCAGACTGGATCCGGAAATCTATCCTTCCTCAATTCTTCCTCCATTACATGGTTAAAATCGTTGAAAGGGTGCAACGTGGCTTGGTTCTGGAACTCCATGTCTGAATCGGTGTCGCTAAAGGTTTCGTGTGTATCGGTCAGCTTGATCGGTTTGTCTAGAATAATATTTCCTCTGAAGTCTTAGGAAATAGTAAACTCTTGTGTTGTTAAATAGTTAAATTTGTTTTATTCTAGTGGCAAACAAAATTCTATTTATACGAAAGCTAACGGCTGCAAGTATGAAAATAATTTTCGTACCTCGCCGCACCTTTTCGTAGTCGCGGCTGCAGCAGCAGTTTTTTGGGGGTAGTAACGAAAAATCTCTAGCAGCTTGAGCTATGAAATTTCCCCTTTTTTGAGCTCAATTGGCATAGATAGCACCCTCAATGGTTCTTTACACTACGAGGCTGGTGATAGTGGCCATTTCCCTGATCAATTGAGTATCTAGGATTCATTTTGGCGGTGGTGGCGAAGGTGCGGCTGAACTCCTGGTCTTCCGCTTTGGTGAGGGGAAGAAAGGAATTGAGTTAGTCACAGATTACGATTACGAATCAAGTCAGAAGTTCCGTTATTACCACACTAATTGAACCGCTCCGTTAACCCCATGATGAAAATTTTTCTTTGTTTGCAATCCTAATTTACTACGCCACTGACCGAATCCTCTTGTTGTGGGTAGATTGAAGATTTTTTGCACGTTTTTGCACTTATTTTTTCTGGATTTGGGTGAACCCTGACAAATCATGGAGAAACGAGCGTGGTTTTACGGTTATGCTACTTTTCGATTCGGCTATTGGAGAAGTTTGCTTGGCCTGTTCTGTGCAGCTGCTTCTGGATTTTTTTCCGTGGCCTAGACTTGTACAAGTCGATAACTGAAGCAATTGAATCAATTGAACCGAACCAATAGACCAATTGAGCCAATTGATATTACTAGTGATGTTATCAGTATCGTTTTTAATTCTATTAGGTTGGATCGGAGATGTTGTCGTGTCTGATGCTCGTGTTTCACCTATAGGGCTAGCATGGCGAATTGTTGTATGAGTCATACTCATTTAATTAGCGTCGCGCATTAAGGGGTATTCCGCAAAGCCGACCCCAAACAATCAACTCCAGAGGGTCCAATGGCGAAAAAAGTGACCCCTATGTTGTTAGTATAAAGTTGTTACGATAAGGTCACTTGGGAATGTAATTAGCTTATTGCTGTTTTGGCTTGCTTACAATTACGATAATAAAAGATAAACCGCCTCGCTTGTCTACGTGTTTCGGAGATGACTTTAAAGCCGTAGCATCAAAGCTGGACTTATTGTAAGTGTGGACTCCATTAAAGCCGTAGCCTCAAGGCTGGACTTAACGGCTGCAACGGGTTCTCTGGGTACTTATCCAATCACTTGAGGGGAGGTGGGATACCGCGAATATCGGTAATTGTGGGTGAAAAGTGGGGGACTTTTATAGACCGTGCAGAAAAACTAGAGCGAGTTATAAGTAGAAATATCACTTGCATAGACACGGCTATGGAAATGGTCGATTAGCGACACGTTTTTTTTCATTAATCTTGGAAGAATATCATTGAGATCAAATTATATAAAGGACATTTCATCTATGGATCTCATTACTATTGAACTTATATGAAGGAGATGTTATCACGTCTTATATGGAGGACATTTATATATAGGATCTCGTTACTGTTTCGCCTTATATGGAGGACATTTATATATAGGATAAAGGACATTCATGGATCTCCGTAGATCCATTCATATTTAAGTTTGAGGCGTTCTTATATATATATCCATGTAAGCCACACTAGTCGTTTGTCATCAACCATGAGTTGTTCTACAAGCTTCCAAAATCAATTTGTCTATCTATTCTAACTTGTCTGAAAAAGTCTATCTATTATTGTCGATCTGCCCAACTTTCGAGTATTGCAGTATGGGTGTGCGTTCTATATTTTCTATCTGCCGAACTTTTTGAGCTCCCAGTATCTAAGGAAAGGGTATGCGACACCAGCAAATCCCATGCATAGCCACATGGCGATATCTCCACCACCTTCTTCGCTTCCGATGAGTCTAGCAATGGGTCCCGTCCAATAAGTTTGAGCCATACCAACAGCAGCACCAGAAGCACCACATAAGAAAGAGACGGTGGCTGCAATTCCTTGGGTAAGCTTATCATAATCGTTCCAAATGGCGAAATTATAGTTTTGCTTTCTAGGGGTATAAAGGTGGATATTTTGCGCAGGCTTAGCATCCGCAAACTCTTTGGTGTACAAGTGTGTGAAGTATGATCTGAAGATCATGTTTTCTTGGAGCAAGAGCATGAAATAGATGGAAATCCAGTATCCGACCATAGGAAGGAAATTGCCCAAAATGGTGGCAAATTTGTTCTTACCGGCAAGAGCACACACCAAGTAGACCGCCGTCAAAACCACTGCCCATAACCATCTTGGGATCTTGGCAAATCCACGGCCTGCCAATTGGACACCAAATGCAGCGGAGTAGGTGTTCAAAATGTTGTTGGAGATTAGGGAAAGGTAGATCAAACAGAGGAGAAACTTGCCTCCGGCGCCCCAGGGCTTGAAGGCTTCGTTCAACAAGCCTCCCATCCCGTATTCGGCATAGACATCGCCCCAGGGCTTGTAAGTCAAGGCAACGTTGGCGATCAAGGTACCTGCCATAGCCACGAACGTAGTGGGGAACCAGATTCCGAAGAAGGTCAACCAGAAGATGTTCATGTCGCCTGTGTTCTCGGGGAAGAGAATGTAGTAATCCGAAGCGATGGAGCCCCATGTTGAGGTGACGGAGTAGCACAACGAGAAGAATGTGAGCCAGTTACCACGAACGGTGGCCGAATCGGTGATGGAGTCTTCCCAGGTCAAGTGGTCGAATTTCTGGGAGGAAACCACGTACAACAAAAGGAAAGCGATATTCACGGGCAAAGAAAGGTACGTTTCCACTCTCAACAAGTGCTTGATCCCGAAAATGGCCACGGAAAGCGAAAGCACGGCGATGATGATGATCCCCACCGTCAACGAAACCTTGCCGTTACTCATACTGGCCAAGATCTGGCCTCCCACCACACTGTTGACCACGGACCACCCCATCACACCCACGATGCTCACCAAACACACCGCCTTGACGAACCACCATCCAAACAAAAATCTGGCGCTGACCATCTGTCTGCACCCGGATCTGGGTCCCATGGTGGCACAGTATGCAGCGATGAAGCACCCCACGGTTTCACCCACTATGCCTGCAATGAGACAGTTTCTGAGGCCTAGGCCGAACACCAAGGGTCCAAGGTAGTAGGAAGACATCGAACTTAACCCACCACAACCCGAGAGCCATAAGCCCACGACGGAAATGAACTGCTTGAGCTTGTTGGTAGACCGTTCCCATGGCTCGATTCTCTCGATGCCTCTGGTTTCCACCCCTAAGGAGTCCAACTTCTTGGAGGCCGTGGCGAGGTACTGCCAAATAGTGGGGGTGCGCTTTGCCGTGCTTGATTCAGATGATTTGGATGACAACGTCAGCACCACGTCCACCTGGCGCGTCTCGGTGTCTGCAGCGTCGGCGCCGTTCACCTGAGTTTCCTTACTTCTCATCTTGACGATAACTAAGAAGTCTGGTAGTCTAAGTCTTCACTTCGTAAATTTTTTCTGCTATGACTAAGTGATAAGACTTCGCGGGGTCCCGAATCCAGGGTTAAGCGATCGCATGCGCTAGGGCGGCCCAGAGTTGACTCCGTTGGCGTCCGCTGTCGGAGTCGAACGCGCGACAAAAGAAACGAATAACTGAGCCAGTAGGATAGTAGAAGTGGGTGAACCAGTATGTGATAAAAAGGAACTAAACCCGTAGGGAACAGTAAGAAGGGTAACTGAACGTGTAGGGAGAAAGTTGAGTGGAACGGTATAGAATAGTAAGAAGGTGGAATAGTTAGAAGGGTGAGCGGAACTGTGAATAATAGTAAGGAGGGTAACAGAAACTTTTGCAATAGTAAAAAGTAACAGAAGCTGTATCCAATAGTTTAATGGACTGGAAGGACTGGGGTGAAAACACAGAGTACTCCGTCTACTTCGTCTCCTCTTATTTTTTCTCTCCTTCTTCTCTTCTTCCCTTCTTCTTCTTCTTCTTCCTTCATTAGTCTAAATAGTTCTGGATGCGAAGTATAGTAAGCTATCTAGTTAAACTGAGTTAGAGAGCTATTAATTTTAATGAACGATATAAGAAAGAAGCTCGGTCCCGTGTTCACAAATGGCAGACCGAGCTAAGGCGGATCTTATTCCATGGAACCAGCAATATTACCATATTAGAATATTTAGCTCATCGAGAGCATCCACGGAGTTTCGAAGGCCGAATACTTAAAAACTGGGGTGATAAGGGCTCGTGATGTTGAAACCCATACTATACTTGGTAAATAGGGTAGACCACGATAATTGGACCCGAACTCTAACCCAGATTTCAAAACTTGGAGTAGATTGGGGGAGATATAAGGGCTCGTAGTACTATAACCCTTCATGCATTACTAGGGAGACCCTACCAGATAGCTCGAGAAAATCAACATGGTTTATAAAATAAAAAGGCAATAGTTTATATTATCCCAGAGGCGTTTCCTTGGGAAGAGCTACTCGGGAAGTCTGGCTATAAAATACTTTGAGGGAAGAGAAAGTACTTTGAGGGAAAGGAGAATGTAAAGAAAGATGTTGATACTGAAGAGGTGATAAGAAATATTGTAATACCAAATGAAGGGAGAATATAGATAACTGAACCCTTACTACAATACTTCGGAAGACGAGCTACGTAGACCAGGTACACGTGTAAGGGCTCGTGATAGTCTAATCTGTACTATTATTGGAGAACTGGACAGAGTGATACGAAAGTACTTGAAGAAGAGCTGAAGGTGATATGATATTAAGCAATAAAAGAAAGCTGAAGGGTGATACGAATTACGTACTCAAAAGAGCTGAAGGGTGATACGAAATAAGCAATATTCAAGACCAGCTCTAAGGATGATAAGACCCCATGGTGATGTAACGCAAACTGCAAAACTGAGACACCATCTGGGAGACCAAGTGGGTTGGGGCTCGTGATTGTAGTGTATACCCAAATTGCAGACCCTTGCGATTTTTAGGACCACTCTAAGCCACCACACAGACACCGGGACGGGACGCAAAAGCACAGAGTTAATTTTAAACTTCTGTAGAATGCATCCCCAGCTATCGCTTCGATTGAACGCACCCCCAGCTATCTGAAAGAAGCCTTTCTGTGAACGAAGTTTTCTGTGCTTTTTACGCAAGAGTTCCCCAGAGTACCCCAGAGTATTCGGAGTAGAGTCAGATCGTACTGTAATTATTATCCTCGGGCATTATTCATGCGCGTTCCTCGGCTCTGCAAGGAGCAGAACAAGGTGCAAATATTGGCGAGTTTGAGGCTACGGAATACAATTTAGAAAACTTCCCGCTTTGGTATCCTACGCTGTCATCCCCCCTTCTCCGAAGAGAACCCCGTAAGGCCTTCCACGGATCCTTGGACCACAAGAGCTGTGGTGTTCCGCCTTTTGTCAAACTATACTTATCTGCCACTTCATGCAACGCTGCACCCCATATACGAACTTTACACAATAGCATCCACCAGTTGGTTAACACATCGGGCCCGCCACCCGCCCCTGGGGGTGCTAAACCCTCGTAACCGCCACTGGTGCCTGGACCGTAGTCGCCCATGGAGCAGTTGCGGAGTTTGTGGAGTCCGAGCATATTCAGCCAACACGAGTCAATTGCAATCGAATCCAAAGGGGTCCTGATCCATGCATTTTCGGTGGCTAAGCTGTAAATATGTGCCTTTTTCAGCCCCACATGGAGAAGGTTTTCAGCAAGAAAAGAAAAACGAGCGTACCTACATGAGAACTAATCGTACCACCGAAAAGTCAGTATAAGCAAAAAATAGTGCACTGCGCCGCCAAGCGTGTATCCGATTCAATGCTCCACAATCTTGTGTGATTTTCCACTTTTTTGCAGGTTAAACTTGTAGCTTTCTAATTAGCTTATTCCTATTGTTATGAAAAGACAGACCTTATCCTACTTGCAGACACAATCTGCACTTTGCAGATTATTTTTTCTCTCCCACATCGCCCACTCAGGCTTGTTTGGCACCAAACCTGGAGTACCGCTCGGTGTTTGCAAGCCTTATTTGGCATTCTGAAGGCTGGACACGGCCACATAGCAACTAACACTAGAAACATTCCACAGCCTGTTGCACTGACGTAGCACCACCAACCTTCAGCAAACAGCTGTTGCTAGATACGATACCCCTATCTCATCCCTTCAAGCCGTGCCTACGAGGCGATACGGATGCAAGATCGCTAGCGTCAAGCACAGTCGATCTTGTTCGCTGGATCTCCCGTGGCCCGAAGAGCGATGCTCCGAGGTCTGGTTACAATTACAGTTATTCTACATTGTCCCACATCGGTTCTGCCACTGCAGGGCCGAAAAAGTCCCAATGTGGGTGTGGGTCCCGGAGGAGCCGATGAGGTGAAAAGAAGAGATGCCGAGGCAAAAAGGAAAAAGGGTCTGCTTTGGAAAGTTAGTAAAAAGTTGCAGAAAAAGCAAGCGACTCAGGAACTAATTCTTTAACTCATTTCACGAGGATCAAGTAATGTAGATAAGATAATTTGGTGTTCATCATCATCGCAGTGATCTGGCACTTACAGTAAGGTTCGACAACCAGTAATGTTTGCATGGAGAATTCTTTTGCTGGTCGCAGTTTTAAGGTTAAGTCAGCGCCGGGTAACGGCTGTAAGGTCGAAAAAGGTCTTGGAGCCAGGGCCGGGTAACCGCACGCGGTACGCCTGGGCAGATATTTTTTAGCCCCAAACAATCTGATACTTTTGCAGTTTATCTTATGCTAATTTTCAGTTATCAAATATATAAGATCACCGAAGGCCTACCTTTTCGATCCCAATTTTCATCAGCTCTTCTATCATAGCCTTCCATCTCATCCAGGCTGAACAACGTATTCCGGACGTGTGCGACTTCTTGCTTATAGAATTCTGTCGCCGCTAACCCTTCCACGTTTTCGCTATTGCCTTCACTCATATCCATAATGATTGCCACAACTGTCAATGCCTACACCCTCAGCGGGTTGAACATTTTGCAGCACGGGTGCTTGCCTGTTTTGTTCAGAATGGAACAGCTTTTAACCAGTGCTTCCACCGGACTTTTGGTGATGATCGCAATGCCGATCTTCCTAGTATTCATCTGCGATTTACTCGGCTACTTGTGGTTGCGCGCCTTCAAGCTGGCTGCGTACCTGGCCACCTACCTGGCTTGATAGCCACTATTTATTTGATGACCAAGCAGGCTTGGTCTCCTTAATGCATATTATTACTGATACCCACTTGTAATGCTAAAGCTACTGAGAATCCCCTGTAATTGCCATTGCCATAAATTAATTTCCCCCTTATCAGTCCTTCTATCAATTCTTCTTAACTTCTAATCCACAGTTTATCTCATCGGAAGCCCTCTCCCTAATCTTTATCAGGCGGACACCAGTATTTTGATTTTTACAGATTAGCGTGCAAAATAACCATTTCGAAGCCTCAGCCCGATCCCGAGACCCCCAAACGTGCCCCCCAAATGTTTTGTTCATAACCTTGCTGTCTTTAACCACCATCAGCCGAGTCGTCCATGCAAGTCTCCTTGCAACGTTTATCTCACCACACTACACTTCGGACCTCCGCCCATTGAAAATTGAGCGCATTCGCGTTTGATACTGGCAGATAACCATCTCGCACTTGATGCTGGTTGTGAAACTGTAAAAGAAAAGACACTTTTTCGCACTTGATGCCGTGAGAATGCAAAAAAGTTTATCATATCGCATTGATCCTGGTTAAAATGTAAAAAGATAGCCCAATTCGCATTTGATCCCTATTGTAAAAGAAAAGATAGCCTGTTTCGCATTCAACCCTTGAACATTGCTCTTGACAGATCAGCTTAAAAATAGACTACTTGACATCATACCCGATCTTAGCCGTCACTCTCGTTGAGAGCAAAGGATGCGAGCAGAAAATTTAAAGAGCTTATAACAATAGTAGCCAGGCTTATTTAAAGCACTGATAAGACTCTGAAATGACAGAATTTCATGTAGAGTTGACATGATTTCAGAATATATACTTAAAGGAATTGATAAGACTGAAATAGCATTCCATTCAAAAATACGTGACATGCTTCAGAATGATCATATTCCAAAGCATTGATAAAATCCTGATATTCATTCATATTAACATAGAAATGATTCCATTTATAATCGACACGTAATATGATAAATTCCATTCAGAAGGATACGTGATGATGGAATTCATTCAAGATGGTATTTAAATGACATAATTACTTCGAGGCATTGATTCGATTCTGATAGCTCTGTTTCATCTCTTCGGTATCGAAATCAATATCGAGGTCACTGTCGCTCTCGCTGAACTCTTCATCACTAAGGACTACTTTGTTTTTACGCGATGGAGCACTTCGCTTGATCACTTCTTGTAGAGACAATCGTGGTTTGATGCCTCCTGAGTTGATGTCTCTCAGATTGACCTTCTGCTCGTAGGCCTTCAAATTTCTGGAATTGACCTGCCACTTTTCACTCCGGAGTTTCTTGTCTTGCTCCGATAAAGACAAGACCCTATCTTTTGCTTTTGAGGAGCTTAGATCGTAAAGTTCTTGGACTCTTTCTAATTGCTCTCTTTTCTTGGTCGCACTTTGCTCCTCATTTTTGTGGTGGCTCAGCGTGGGGTCAAAGCCAATTTTACTGAGCATATTATTGGAGAACCCTCTGTTTTTCAACTCCAACAATTTCTTGGGATCTTCCTTCTCGGCGTGGTCGTCTTTGATTAAGTTGAGTGTCTTGAAAGTGGTATGATTGGACAATTTAGACAATTTGTCCTCCAATGCTTTGTTCGCTTTCGCGTCCATAAGTCGCCTTCTTTTTTCCGCATTATTTTGCAACATTTTGGGGTCATGGTATTTATCTGGATTTCTGAACAACTCGCTGGCTCTCAGATAAACACGGGTATCTTCATTGTAGGACTTCTCGAACTTCATAAAGCCGTTTCCGGAGTTCCCAAGATACACCGACAGTTTGCCTCCTCTCTGGGGCGATTTCATGTGCACGCTTCCGTTGAGCTCCATTCTTTTGTTGCCGGTTTTGAATTTGAGCTCCAAGTGAAACTCACACAAATCGCCCTTTTTCGTGTTGATGACCTCTGGACACCGTTTCTCGTCCTTCTTGCTGATATAGGAGCAGGTGCCAAAGTCACGAGTGGCTCCTATTTCCAAAATGGAGTTGAGACCATGATTATCTAGCTTGAGTGTGAACCCGGACTTGGTGCTGCCCTCTCCAATCTCAAATTCGTATCGATTCACCATCGGATTCAAAATGAGAATTATGTCGCCAACTTTGAGTTTCCAGTACTGAGCAAATGCATCGTTGAAAAGCATTAATTCCACCGACCTTTGGAAGTCTCCAACCGATAATTTCATAAACTTTTTCTTATCTTTGGCGGTTTTAGGGTCTGATTTCTTGAGCACGATACCGGCAAAGCACCAATTGTCGTACATTGGCTCTTGGTAGTTGTTGCTCTTGTTGACTTTGGCAATGAGCTTATCGATCTTCAAGAACTTCATCTGCGGATCAGTCTGCTTTAAGAACGCCTGGAGTTGGGGACGGTCAACATAACGCTTGCGCAAGTGTTGGCCCGAGATTTCATCGAGCTCATCGCAATTCTTGTCGACTCTCTTCAAGTCGTCTATGCCTTCAAAGGCGAACTTCCGTTTGGAGTAGTCGATCCTTTGGTATTTCTGTGCTGTTTCTTTGTAGTTTGTTTGGTACAATTTGTTGATGAATGCTGATGCCGGCCCTACCACTTTCTTTCTGGGTTCTTCTGACCCTATGACTTTCTCTTTGAAATGCTCTGGTGCTGTGACTTTCTTTCTGGAATGCTCTTCTGGTCTTCTTGTGATGGCCTGCTTGATCGCCTCTTTGTCCTTGATCTGTTCTTTCACTTGGATAGTCTTTTTCTCGGACTTTTCATCTAATTGACGCGTCCTTATCAGTGAAGAGTCTCCAGTCTCCGAAGCTCCATTTGTCTTTCCGGAGTCCTCCAGTTTGATGCCATTTTCTCTATTCTCTTCATTCTCCTCTGTCTCATCTTTAAGTTTCCTCTTTAACTCTTTCCTCTTTTGAATCTCGTTATATTTCGTCTCGAACTCTTTCATTAAATCATTCAACTCATCACTGGACTCTTCGGTGAGAAGATCTTCCTCCACGTGATTCGTATCTCTTGGATCCTCCATCCTTAAATAATCTTTAATAATTAATCTTCAAGTATTGAACTATGGGTCTTGTCCAACTACCCTTTCTGGTCTTTTCTTTCTCTCTGGAGCTGAAAAATGGGGTAGTCGCAAAGCTGCATCACTATCGACGCGCTATATCCATGACCTGCATACAAGCCGGCTCCAATCAAAAATGAAAAGTGGCCTATATTGAATCGAATTGTGCCATTCACCCATCATTCCACGCCATCATTTCAGGTCATTCGTGTCCAACCTCTTCACAATCCGATTTCCGTGATGACAAGATCAAGAAGCAAGTCAATCATCCAGAAAATCTCCAAAGATACGCCGCAATACACCGAGAAACTCGATCTTGATCTTGGCGTCAAAGTCCCCACCAACCGTCCTCGCTCCTCCAGTTTTGATCTGTATACTCCTGTGGCCAAGCTAAATGACGAGTTTCCAATTTTCCCCTTCAGCGAGTCGGAAAAGTCGCGATTGTGGTCTGACTATCTCGATTCCTTCCACTACGACTGTCTTCTCGAACCAGACTACATAGACGACATTTACCAGCTAGAAACCGACGAATTCACCAACTTCAAGGAAGCATGCCATTACAACCAATTGCAGGTGAATCAGTATATCAATGAGACCGATGAAGTGTTGAATTTGATCGAGTCGCTCACCTTGAAGTACGACCAGATCGCCAACGAAACCATCGATTTCGATCGAGAATCCAACAAGTTACTCGAGTCCCAGAAGACATACACCGAAAAGCATCGCCAGATCGAAACCTACCTTAAGCATTTCGAAAACCTCGACTCCATCACCAGAAGCTTATCCAAGCCAGGATACCATTTAGTGAGTCAAAGACACGATTTTTTCAAAACTGAAATTTTGCAGCAGTTGGACGAATCGCTCCAGTTTTTCAAAGAGCATCCCGACTTCAGAGAGGTAGAACTGTACAATAGTCGTTTCAGACAATGTATGACCAGAGCGTTGACTTTGGTCAAGAGTTACGTGGTATCTGAAATCAAGGCTTTAACGGCCAATGTGAACAAATCATTGACTTCGCAAGGTGATTCGAATATTCCGATCGAATTGCTCATATATAACGAATTTGACAATTACTTAAAGGAAAACGGCACTCGTTTCAACGAGCTCATTGCAGAAATAACTTTGAGAATTGCCAACCATCAAGAATACCAAGGGCTTATCAGGGACGTTCTCAATGAATATTTCCAAGTCAGACTCAATTTGCTCAAAATTTACTTCTCCAAGAATACTTACCTCCAAAATCTCCTCAACACAAGCTCAACTTCAAAAGATTTAGTGCAGTCATGTCAGGATCAAATCTCTTTCTTCAAGAAAGTGATTGAAAGGGAGTACGTTTTATTCAGAGAATTTTTTGGCACCAACGAATCCGTCGAATCGGAGTTTTACGAATTTTCCAAGAACGTCTTGGACCCATTATATGATAGTTTGAGACATATCACTTTACGGGAAACTAATATTAGTTATTTATGTCAATTGACCACCTTGCTCCAAACCTACTATGAATTCGAAGAGCAAGAAGATCCAACGACTCTTCATTTTGGTGAACTTTTCAAACCAATTTTGCACGATGTTCAGTCCAGATTGATCTTCAGAATCCAAAACTACGTGGACGAAAAACTCACCAAATACGTTCCAAAACCAGAGGATTTGCATTTGGGTAAAAGAAGGTCCACCAGAGCCAGAGCATCCACAATTACAAATACTGATGGAAATGACAAGAAATCCACAGCAATTGATAATGATGGAAATGAGACAAAATCTACAACAATTACAAACGATGGCAATGACAAGATTTCTAAAGAAATTGAGGAGAAACAGCCGGTCAATCTATTGGACGTGGATTACCCTGAAAACCTCTTTCCCGAAGTTTATCTCCCATTGGGCAAGGCACTCACCTTACTCTCCAATATCTACGAACTCATCAATTCCGTTGTCTTCGACGATCTCGCCCATTACATCGTTCATGCTTGCATTATCTTACTCAAAGGAGAGTTCTACAAATTGTCTTTGGCCCATATGGGTGTGATAGACACAAAATTGCATTTCTTGAAGAATTTAATTATTCTAAAAGAGCAGATAAATAACTTCGACATCCAGTATGTGAGGACCGATTACTCGATTGATTTCACCAGTGGTATAAGTGAAGTCTGGACCATTTTGAGAAGCGGAAATTTCAGTTTCAACGAAAACGGATTGATTGAATTAGTGAAAAAATCGGTTCCAAAGATCATCAGCGATATGATGGACGCTAATTATGAAATCGAATCTGAATTGAACAATGCCGTGAACGACTTCATCAAAGAGTGCACGAACTCGATCTGCAAACCGATCCAAATCGACGATAAAAACACTTTGGTCGAAGCTTTGGAAAGAAGTGTCAAGTTTAAGGACAATTTGATCATTGAAATCCCCAATCTTCACAAGCAAATCAAAATTTTCATCCACGACGACAACATTGTCAAGTTCTTGATGGACAGTTTGTCTGAATTGATCGTGTCCACCTATGAGAACTTCTACAAGTATGTGGTTGAAAATAATGATAAATTCGATCAGGATGCCAGAGAACGTTTGGACGAGATTATGGAGGTGGAGACCGTTTTCGGCTTCATCAACGACTTGACCGTTCAGTTATATGAACAAGATCGTGAAGTTGTGTTCAATGAAAGTATTTTGGATGACTTAGATGAGCCATCTCAGGAATAATTCTAGGAAAGAATTATTGAAAAAATGAGCCTTGCCCGTGACATTCCCCTTTAATGAATTAGAACCCTCGGCCTTGTCTAACGGGACATTCTGTGGCTTAATGCATGCATTCGAATAGTAACTGTAGTGACAGAAACCTTTGTAAATCATGGGCCCTAAAAAGCCGCTTTTAATCTTGAAGATGTTTCCCAATACTTCCAGATAAAAGAGTTTCCTCTCTGGATTGCTTCCACTCCTTTTTGAACTGATTGTTTCTCCACCTTTTGGACTCAAAGGTGCTGATTTCTCTTCCTTTTTCTATCGATCTGAATTTCTCTTCCATCTGAATTGATTCTTTCTCCATCTGAATTTGCCGATTGATCCCTTGACTAATCTCTTTCTTCTTCCAAAATTGTTTCCTTAAGCGGCATCTTCTTCGAATGGATTATAAATATTCTTCGAGAGCAACTTGTTCAATTCATTCTTCACGTTCTTGACCTGGTCTTGTTTAATGAGTAGATGAGTTTCGTCCAACTCTTCCAAAACGATGCCTGGAGTCTTTGAGTCGATTTGTAGGATAAGTGCACGGATCGAGGGATCGCACTGGACAAGAACTCCTTTTGCAGCTGTCAACATATCGGTGAATCTAAGAGGATATACTGAGATTAAGTTTAGTGTAGACTTGAATCGTATGGTACTGTCTGCAGGAAGTCGACTCGCAATCTTCAGTGAGAGTGTATGCAGGAGCTTAGATCGATGCCATGTATAACACCCGGAGCCACGGGGTAGATTGATGGAAAAAGATTAAATTTCCATTGATAGCATTCATTATTTAATAGGGATGGTTTCTGTATATTATTTCCTAATTATTTCTCATATTTACCCCTTTATTTATTATTATATTCCAATGACCATTGGCCCAGTGAGCTGTTGAGTCACGTGCTAAGGTACATTCAGGTCATTTGCATTCTTATCAACACGCCATCATGGTCGCCAATGGCATGAAGGACACCGACTCCGATGAAACGCGCATAGATCCTTCGAACGGCAAGGATCCCGGCGACTCGGCCAGTGTCAATGATACCACAATCGACACGGTCGAGTCGAAAACCGCTGACGAAGACGAAAATGGCAATAAAGACGAAGATGAAGACGAAAACGAGGACGAAGAAGACGATGACGATGACGACGAGGAAGACGAAGAAGAGGACGAGCCACCAAAGCTCAAATACACAAGACTCACCCAATTACCACCCCATTTCTTCACAAAAGATCCGGTCTCTGCCAGTACCTTCCACGAGTCCTACTTCATATTTGCTACCCATTCGGGCACAATTCACATCACAACGCCCAAATTTGAACGGGTCAAGACTTTCAAGGCCCACCGGGCGCTGGTTTTATCGGTTTTCACCGACGGAACCCATTTTGCCACGGCGTCTATGGATGGAACTGTTGTTATTGGTGCCATCCGGGGAGAACAAGATATCACAGCCTACGATTTCCACCGGCCAATCCATGCAGTGGTGCTAGATCGGAACTATCTGAAAACTGGAGCCTTTATTACCGGCGGAATGGCTGGAAAAGTGACCTATTCGAGTAAAGGTGGATGGTTGGGTAAAAGAAACGATGTGACTTTGGACGAAGGCAATGGCCCTATTGTCTCCATAGGATTGGTAGACGATATCCTCTTCTGGATGAACGATAAGGGCATCACTATCAGTCAATTGAGTACCAGAAAAGTGATCAAACAGATCGAAAAGCCGAAAGATTCGCCCCGGTCCGACCTCTACTGGCCTAGAATTAATTACCCTGAGACCAATAGAATCTTGATAGCATGGGGTAACTACGTGTGGTCCTTGAAAGTGAGTATTTCCAAAGGATCTCGCGATGACGATACTGAAAAGTCGTTTTCTCTCCTTCCTTCCAGTGCTACTGTCTCCTTCAGAACCAGCAGTATCTATGCCCAGGAGACCAAGCAAGTGGAAATCGAGCATATCTATAAAGTTGACAGTTTGATCAGCGGAATAGCCAGTTTCAAGGATGACTTGTGGCTCCTATTGACCTACGAACCACCCACAATTGAGGAAAGTGAAGATGGAAACGGAAGAGGAAAGAGAACGTTCAACAATCCCGATCTCAAAATTCTCAATTCCACCAACGGAGAAGTTGAGTTCGAAGAAGAAATCGGCCTCCGTGATGTCCAAGGCTTGGGGCTCAATGACTACACTTTGGGCACTTCTCATGTGGCAGGAATGGTGCCTTCATATTATATCATCAGTGCAAAAGACGGGGTGATAGTACAAGAATCGCAGCTTGGCGACAGGTTGAAATGGTACTTGGACCACGAGAAGTTCTATGACGCCTGGAGTATCAGTACTCATTTAACTACTAGAATCAAGAGATTGGGATATGGTGTCCAACATTTGGACTCGTTGATCAAAGAGAATGAATGGACTGAAGCTTCGTCGTTCCTCAAAATATTACTTCAGTTAAACGATAGAGATTTGGCTCCAGAGCTCGATACTAAGAGCACTATCATGTCGCAAAGATCAATTGCTTCCTCCAGTGAGGAGGTGGAAAATTACGTCAGAGAAGTGGTGAAACAATGGGACGTTTGGGGCGAAATCTTTGTTAAAAGTGGCCATATTTCCGAAATTGCTGGTGTCATTCCATCTCAGGCCAAGTTCAATATTCTGAAACAACTTTACTTCCGTATCCTTGAATATTACTCAAATGATCCAGATAAGTTTGTTGAGCTTGTGGAAACCTGGGAACCTGAAGTTTATGATGTTAAACAGGTCCAGTCCTTGCTAGAACTTGAATTGGAAGAAAACAGAAATGAAAAGCTTAGGAGGTGCTTGACAAAACTATACGTTACATCTGGAGAACCTAAAAAAGCAGTGAAGCATTTGATTGCCTTGAAAGACGATCGAATTTTCCAATTTTTATCAGGACATCATATCATCGCTGACTATAAAGATGATTTGCCAGACATCGTCAAACTCAGATTCTCGAAGCAAGAGCTCGAAACATTGCCTATTGACTCACTCAGAGAAAAAGTTGACGATATTGCCGATATCTTGGTAAAGCACCAATTTGAAATCACTCCAAGAACGGTGATCAATTTATTTGGAGGTGCAAACTGTCTTGGATTCATCAACTATTTCTACATTGAAAAGTTGAATGATCCCAGCATTGAAAGTGACGAAACAATCAAACTATACAGTCAGTACAACAGAAGCAAGCTTCTCGAATATCTCACCAGAAACGAGGGCATGTATGATATCGATAAGGCCATTGCCATTTGCACCGAAAACGACTTCATTGAAGAACTTGTCTTCTTATTGGGAGGGATTGGCGAAAGCCAAAAAGCTTTGGATTTGATCATAAACCGTATGGACGACGCAGATATGGCAATTCGCTTCGCCAAGGGCAAAAATGATCACGATTTATGGAAATATTTAATTGATTATTCCATGAAAAAACCCAATTTTGTCAAGGCTTTGATTGAAAATAGTGATGAACAGTCCAATCATTTCTACGATCCGGTTCAAATCTTGCAGAAAATGGATCCGAATATCAAAGTGGCAGGTTTAACAGAGTCCATCATCAAGTTTACTCATAATAATGATTTGAATCTTTTGATAAATCAAGCAATCCTTCGTATTGTTTATAAGCAAGCCCAAGAGGTGAGTGAAAGGTATAGATCAGATTTACTCAAAGGCATGGAGATCCCGGAGTCTAAGAGTGCAGTTTATCTGACCATTTTAATTTCCAACGATGTAAAGGAGATTCCAGGAGGAAAGGTCTACACCAACCTTGAGGATAAAATACGGTTGATCAAGGAGTTCAACAAATGATTGCCCAGGAGGTAAGAGTTTATAGAATAATACATCAAAATAGCATTTACTGAGAACTTTAGAAAAGAATGATAGTAGGTTTTTAGATATTTTGTCCTGATAAAAATTCAAAGAAAAGATCGGTAAAAAATCTATAGACGGCATTCACTGTTGAGTCACATTCATTTTATTCCACTTTCATCAGCTGTAATAATCAAAATTCGTATAAAGTTGTGGTTGAGGCAGTGGGCCAAAATCTGGAACTAACTGCTTAATTTTTTGATGATTTCCTGGTAAAAAGAGTAAGTATGATTATCTAGGAGCATCATTTTCATATCAAATGGCTCTTTGGCCGAGCGGTTAAGGCGGTAGACTCAAGTTCTACTATCGTAAAGATGCACGCGTTCGAATCGCGTAGGAGTCATTATTTTTTAATTTTTTTCTTTTCAGAACTACATGGTAGTATGTAGACATTAGGAAAAAGATACTTCTATAAGCTGATTCTGTCAATCTATTGATTCGAATACGATGAAGAACTCTTAGTTTGGAAATTCTCATTTGTTTCAATTTTTGCAAAATTTTATATTTTATTCTTGATTGAGAATTCAATGTGCACAGCTTATCATAACAGTTGCGCCCATCAACATAAGAAGTATAATTTCTCCACGAGAATACCTTATTTCAATTAAGGAACAGAGTGTGTTTTGAATTCAAGGAGAAGAGCTTAATCAAAGGATGATACACATTGAGTGATTTTCACTCAATTTCCCTGGTCAATATTGCCAAAAATTGTCGCCAGCTCACGAAGTACCTAATTTACCTACAGCTCACCTTCTGCATAAACTCACGTCAATCGACATTGCTTTGCTACGGTGCAAATTCACAGGATGATTATAATACACACTCGTCTGATTCGTTCCTGAGCTTAATTCCTAAACGGTAAGCGAGGGGCGCAAACGAACCCCCTTATTATTGCAACTTCGATATATTATATTAAGCTCGAAGTCGATTTGCTTACAGTGCTCCGGATCATCCTACCCAACGAAAGCGGAGTACATGTGAAACTGCTCCCCACCTCATCTCCTGCCGTCTATTGCATGCAAAACGACTCGCGCTCGTAATCATGCATATTTTCATGTGGGGGAACAGTACCGTAAATGGCCTGGTGCTGCATGGTCTAAGCGAACCCCACGTCTCGTTCACTCCCAATTAGTCAACAACATGAGGAGAACGCACGGTCAGGTGCGCCTCTCCTTCCCTCCTATTGAGTTTGTAATGTGAGGAGAATGCATGGGCTCTCGAGAACAATACGATATTAGCTTCCCTCCGCATGTGACTGCCAGGAGGGGAACCAATTCGTTCACCTACTTAATGGAAAGAATGCGTTAGTGTACCAGCTAAGATCATTCCCACTACGGGCTTCACATGCTCTGAAGAGAACTTCTATATATCCATACCCTCCCCTCTCCTCTTGAAAACTCCTGATTCTTTCAAGTATACACACAATCATGTTTTACGTCAACGCCATTGGTGCGTTTGCTGCTTTGGCAGGTGGTATTCCAGGTTATCTCGCGGCGGAGCGGTTCCACGAACATGCCAAAGGAACCACTGATTCCGTCATACATTCAGTTTTCGGTGAACTGTCGATTTTCAGCACAAATTCAGTGATGATTGTCACCTTAATTGGCTATGCTGTGACTGCAGCAGGTGCATTCGCAGGTGGTTTGGCGGCGTACGTCGTCTACCTTTATATCGAGGAGGCATACTACTCGCGCAAATACGGCTGCAAGAGAACCCCGGTTCTTCCCGATAGTCGTTGGTGGGACTTGAATCTTATTTTACTTTTTGAACTTCTTCACCAGCAAAAAATTGGCCGTGTGATTGATTTCGTTTGTGAATATTGCTACTCCAGGATCAACGGTCGCACTTTTTCCATCCCAATTAGTTTCAAAACCGTTTTCCTCACCACTGAGCCTGACAACATTAAAGCGATTTTGGCAACCCAATTCAACGATTTTGCTTTGGGCGAGAGACACGCTCACTTCAAGCCTTTATTGGGCAATGGAATTTTTACCTTGGATGGTGAAGGCTGGAAAAATTCCAGATCTTTATTGAGACCTCAATTCTCGAGAGACCAAGTTGCTCATGTTCAAGCTTTAGAGCCACATTTACAAGTATTGTTCAGTGCCGTCAAAGAACATCGCGGAGAAACCTTCGACCTTCAAAAGCTTTTCTTCCAATTGACTGTCGATACCTCCAGTGAATTTTTGTTCGGTGAATCTGTGGACTCTTTGAAAGACGAACTTGCTGATCTTCAAGGACGTCCTCGTGCTTCAAATTCAATGGACGGTAAGAATGAGTTCCCTGAAGCTTTCAATCTCGCGCAACGTTATCTCTTCATCAGATCGTTCTGTCAATCACTTTACTTCATCATTAACGGTAAAACGTTCGCACAGTCTTGTAACAGAGTTCATAGATTTGCAAGACATTATGTGGATAAAGCCTTATCCTTGACACCTTCCGAATTGGAGGAGAGCTCAAAGAGTGGATACGTTTTCTTATATGAATTGGTGAAACAAACCAGAGACCCCAGAATCTTACAAGATCAATTACTCAATATTCTTGTGGCCGGTAGAGATACCACTGCTGGATTGATGTCGTTCATTTTCTACGAGTTGGCCAGAAACCCCGACGTGCACGAAAAATTGAAGGCTGAAGTCTATGAAGCTTTCGGCTCGGGTGAAAATGTCGATATTGAAAGCATCACTTTCGAATCACTTAAAAAGTGTGAATATCTTAAGTTCGTGATCAACGAGTGCTTGAGATTGTATCCATCAGTACCATTGAATTTCAGAATTGCAACCAAAAACACCACATTGCCCTTGGGAGGTGGCGAGGACCAAAAGTCCCCGCTCTTTGTTCGTAAGGGTGCTTGTGTTGCATATGCCGTCTATGGTACTCATAGATTAGAGGAATATTACGGCAAAGATGCTGCTGAATTCAGACCGGAGAGATGGGCCGAACTCAGGAAACTAGGCTGGGCCTACGTTCCTTTCAATGGTGGTCCAAGAATCTGTTTGGGCCAACAATTTGCATTGACCGAAGCTTCATACGTTACCGTTAGATTATTGCAAATGTTCCCTAACTTGGCGTTCAGAGGCGAAGATATTTATCCACCAAGAAAGAGTTCGCACTTGACAATGAGCTTGTTCGAAGGTACTTTGGTGGAGATGTCCTAGTTGCGATTTTTATGATATATATGTCCGAATTCAATTTATTCAGTACGATGTAAGATACGCCAAAAGTAATGAAGAGAGCAAAACAGAAATCTTTCGATTAATTTAGAGCAACACAGAGCACTCATGCTTAAGTTTATATATTTATCGAGGCGGTATTTCGCAAGAAAATATCTTTCAGTTGAGATATGCTCGAGAATAAACTTATAATCAAAACTCTAATATTCAGATGCATAAAGGAACGAAGATCGAGCATTTTTGCAATAAACATGGCTGGTTACACCAGCTAATTGTTCTGTCAAGAAATAGGGCTCTTTGGCCGAGCGGTTAAGGCGGTAGACTCAAGTTCTACTATCGTAAAGATGCACGCGTTCGAATCGCGTAGGAGTCACTATCTTTTTACATTTTTTACCACTTCCATTGGCCCTTCCATCCAAGCTGTCAATATCCGGGGATATCGCGGCTGAGCAAGATGCATCCCCCACCTGCTATAACCTTCATGTGGAATTCGTCACAGTGCTTCCACTTAGTTGATCTTGGCTGCATACTCATCGCACCTGCAAAATAATGTTGGGACTATCTTGTGAAAACAACAAGATGCTCGAAATTGCAGCTATGCAGGAAGTTGTTTTAGCCTGTGACGATGCTTGTAAATTTTAGCAATAAAATAAGGCATGACTTGACAATTTAGTACGATTAACATCTTATTGTATTATTTCGGAAACTCTCCCCTCCGCGAAAAACTCCGCGCGTTGCATGCCCTGCTGCTCCGAACGCATTTCGCGGAGCTGGAAATGGACGTCAGCCGCCAATCCTGGTGAAAATGTGGGGTGAGGAATAATTGTCATGAAGGAGTGGTCCAGCTGTAGAGAATGTAGACCAGAATTGATACTAAGACGATATCTTAGCCAAGAACTACCACCCCCCTTAATCCCCGTTTCTTTATCGCTAAAATTAACTCAAAAACAGTCGATTCTAAAATGGGGGAGACATCGCATTATGAGCCCCGCGTGATTCTCCCAGCAAGTTCAGAATCACATGCTGGCTTATTGCAGTCTATATCTAGTTGCAACCTTTTCACCATTTTCACAACCAATTCAAACATGCTTGATCTCGAAGCTTACCCAGAACTCACCAAATGGTACAGTATCCTAGCAATTGTGCTAGTAACATACGGACTTGTCGTCTTTATTCAGAAGAAATTATTTATAAGGAGACATGGATGTAAGGAACCACGCAGATTGGAAGGTGGTTTCTTGACGATTCCAATGCTTTTGAAGATTCTTAAGTTGAAGGGCGAAGGTTTGATGATGGACTTCAACCACGAACGCGCAGCCAACGAAGGCGGTCTTACCACTTTCTTCGCGCGCATTGTGGGTGTGAGACTTGTCTTGACCTCTGAGCCAGAAAACATCAAGGCCGTCTTGGCTACCCAGTTCGAAGATTTTGCCCTTGGAACCAGACATGCTCACTTCAAGCCTTTGCTTGGAGACGGTATTTTCACCTTGGATGGTGAAGGATGGAAACACTCTCGTGCGATGTTGAGACCACAGTTCGCCAGAGAACAAGTTGCGCACGTCAAGGCTTTGGAACCTCACTTGCAACTTCTCGCCAAACACGTTCGTCATTCTAAAGGCAAGGCCTTTGATCTCCAGGACTTATTCTTCAAGCTCACCGTCGATACCGCCAGTGAATTTTTGTTCGGTCAATCTGTTGGTTCTCTTCATGACCGTGCGATCACCGGTGGTGAGCCTCTTAACTACGGTACTTCTTCTAACTTTGCTGAATCTTTCAACACTGCTCAAGCCTATCTTGCTTCCAGAGCATATGTGCAACTCTTCTACTGGATGATCAACAACCAAGAGTTCCGTGACTCCTGTAAAGATGTTCACACCTTTGCTAAGTACTACGTTAACAGGGCGTTGAATTTCACCCAAGAAGAATTGGAGGAGAACTCAAAGGACGGTTACGTGTTTTTGTACGAGTTGGTTAAGCAAACCAGAGATGCCAAGATGCTTCAAGACCAATTGCTTAACATTCTTGTTGCCGGTAGGGATACTACAGCTGGTTTGTTATCCTTCATTTTCTACGAGTTGGCCAGAAACCCAGAGGTTTTGGAAAAATTGAAGACCGAAATCTACCAAACTTTCGGTTCTGGTGATGACGCTGATATTGAAGGTATTACTTTCGAGTCGCTTAAGAAGTGTGAATACCTCAAGTTTGTCATCAATGAGTGCTTGAGATTGTACCCATCTGTGCCAATGAACTTCAGAGTCGCTACCAAGGATACTACATTACCCACCGGAGGTGGTCCAGATGGACTTTCTCCAGTTTATGTTGGTAAGGGTCAAACCGTTGCTTACCAAGTCTACTCAACTCACAGACTTCAAAAATACTATGGAAAGGATGCTGACGTTTTCAGACCTGAAAGATGGTCTGAACTCAAGAAGTTGGGCTGGGCCTACGTTCCTTTCAATGGTGGTCCAAGAATTTGTTTGGGCCAACAATTTGCCTTGACCGAAGCTTCATACATCACCGTCAGACTTTTGCAAATGTTCCCTAACTTGGAATTCAGAGGTGATGACATGTACCCACCAAAGAAGATGACTCAATTGACCATGTGTCTCTTTGATGGCTTGCCTGTTGAATTGTACTGATTCTGTCGATTTGATACGGATTGCCTATTTATATAAAATTGTTTTTTTCTCTTCGATTAGATATGGTTTTTAGGATACTTTAGAATATGAATTATTTATATGTTTCAATGAGGATTTGTAATACCTCTTCAAGAGTATCGTCTTTCTCTGTGAATTACCTGTTTGATTATTTTTCATCTCTATATATGGTTTATGTCTCAACATTTATTGACTATTCTTTCTATTAGATATGTTTTTAGGATCGCTTAAAATATGAAATTTGCATTTGTGCACCGCGATAATTAGATTATCATGTCAGTTTCTTCATTGCAAAAAATTCAATGAAATCCAAGAATAGTTTCAAAAGCTACTTCGGTTCATTCAGAGTAAGATTCCCAGAAAGCAACAGTAGTGGTCTTATCGGCTTGTCGCTCAAAAGTTCGGCGTCTTTCAGATCCTGGCTAAGTAGGTTGCGAAAACCTGGAAACCCCAATTCTACTCAGCCTACAAGCACACAAGGATTGCCACAAAATTCTCAAAAGCCTATAATTGAAATCGAGCCACTTCTGCTGGAGACAACTCAGCTAATAAATGAGATTTTTGAGGGTTATCTCAGCCTAAACCCGGTTTCTGTATTCAATAACACTTGTGAGAGTCCTTCTCAGAAAAGTCAAAGAGAGATATCATCTTCAGGTAGTTTACAACTGGAAGATAGCGCAAAGGATTACATGGCCCATTTTGAATCGTTCCCAACGATCAAGCCAAAGAGATCAAACCCATTCAGCAAGATTGGTGCATGGGTGCAAAAAAATGATAGTGAGATTTTGCGACCTGTTGATTTGAATTTGGTGCCAAACTACGAGGGTTCGCTGGAATGGAAGCTGAAATGGATTGAGCGCTACGAGAACGCCACAATCAAAACCAGAAAGCCTTATTCGGAAAATGAATGAAATCGATCATACTCAAAAGTCGTCCAAGAATTTATTGGATTTAGCATTTAATCTAAAACAAAATTGATAAATATATCTCAATTTATAAAAAAAGATATTAATTAGTGAATGCATATCTTGATTAATAAATATAGATTTCTCATAGCTCTTATTATTGTTAAATATCTCTTTCAATTCTATAACATAATTAATAAATATATATCATAACTTTTGAATAGATCCCTTAGTTTGATGCGAACGGATTGAACCTGCTGAAAACTGTAGATGTGGCGGTCGATAAGAATCCGGAAGCGATGTTATTGGCTTTCCCGAATTTATCACATTTGGTAAATGCCATCGCATTGGTGATAGATAACGAGAGTGCCATCACCACCAATAACAAATATAAGAATTCGAACTTGAGCACCGCCATAATGCCCATAACTACCCATGCTGCTGGTTGAGCGTACAATAAGGCCCAAAATACCTTTGAATCTATAGGGTTGACAATTCTATCCGGGTTGCTGCTTTCGAAGACCCAAACATTCTCAAATTCACCGGATCTACCATCAATAAGGTTGGTTTCGTTCCACCATCTCAAACCGACCAAAAGTCTTCCTGAAACGTTCTTCAATGTCCAGAAATCTGCCGACACCAATAAAATTAAGACGATAAAATGGAGAACGAAACGGTTTTTGTGGACAATGAAGCCTAGGATCAAGTTTCCGAAGATGTAGATCGCAATCGGCGCTATTCTGAAGAACATATAGAAAAGAAGGGCCACAGGATGGGACGATTCCTTCAATCTTTCTGCCCATGTTTGATTCGGATTGGCCTCAGTTGTCGTCTGGGCTGCTGGAAGGGCCGGCTGTGTGGTATTAGGGTTGTTAAAAGGAGAGTCTGGCTCGACTTGGTTGACTGACTCCTCGAAGTCTGGTTCAATGGGCGTGTAACCACTCATGGCTTATTATTGGAGGTATAAAGTGTTGATGTGAGTAATGAAGTCTAGAATGACGTATTAATGTGTGATTTCTGTTATTGAAATCTCGTATGACGGCTTTGGTTGGTATTCACTTCTGGTATGACGTGTTTAGTGTGGTTTTGTATTGAAGTCTTTGGTAATGATTTGGGACTTTCTGGATCGCAATTGATCAATACACAGTTACAAAAAGTAGATAGCGTAGTAATCTGACAAGAATATGTCTTTAGTATTGCACTATGGGTTTTCAGTGGATTCTTTCGATTGATGATAACTGTCTAGTCACCTCACATTAATCAGTGGCTCCTCTTTTCGCAAAGCCCGCGCAGAATATGAAATGTCTCCCCCATGCGAAAATCAATTTTGATCAGACTACTTCTGTTCTTCAATATCAACCATGCAGCAAGGGTTCTACAGGAAGTTTATGTTGGGTATCACCCGGACCCAGTTGGAAACCGCTAAGGTACGTAATCTGGAAAAAAACGGGCCATTTAGCTCAAAAACAAGGGAGTCGTGAGGTAAAGTCATAGAATGAATGATCAAGCAATATGATATAAAAAGAGAGTCAGAATGGCAGACAGTTGTTCTCCCATGAACAGGATCAACAAAGAATGAAGAACAAGAAGAGAGGAGAGATGAGAAGACCTGTTTTGTTCCAAATCTACATCATCATCGTTTATCTATTTCATCCCATCTTTGAAATTTGTACTAACAACCAGTTTGGTTTCTACCTTTTGACCCCCATTTGTATCATGTACTACGTCGGTTTGGACACCGATAGAAAGTTCAACTTGCCAGGTTTCTGGCCAGATCCCGCTACTTTGAATCAAATCCCAAAAGAACCACACGAGATCCAAGCTGAAATCGCCAGAATCAGAAGAGCCAGATTGGAAAAAAGAAAGAGATTGGAAGAAAGAGCCAAGGAGTTGGGTATTACCGAAGATACCGAAGAAGAAACCACTGCTTAATGGGAATCCCTTAAGAGGCCCACCCAGAATAATGTCGCACTGTTTTTAGTAAAGAAAAACCACTGCCCCGGCTAATGTCGCACGGCTACTTGTATATATCATAATCATCAACTCATTAAATTAGGAATAATAAATAGTTAATTTGTCAAACAATTACAAGAATTGAATTGTACTTTGGGATCAACGAGAATATCGAAATTTCACGAACTGTTCATCTGGAATCTTCCGAGAATATCGAAACCCCATGAATTGTTCTTATCGAACCTTGTGAAAATACTGAATTCTCATGAATTGTACCGACCAACTAGTATATTATAAAGTCTCATTATCATTAAGGATCAATCTTATCTTGAATAGACCGAAGAGTCAGTCTCAAATCGTTAAGGGTGGAGGCAGAAAGTTTCAACAAGTTGAGATCGGCCAATTCTATCACTTTTGTAAGCGCATTGATCAAGTCGTAGTCTGTCACCTTTTCCTCGATTTCTCTGCTGATATCTTTAGTATTAGCCATTGGAGAACCATTGAGGGTATTTCCACTAAGAGGAATGTCTTTGATGAGATTGGCCATATTGATGGTATCTGTACTGGAATTAGATAGAGAATTAGTCAAGGCTATTGGAGGACCGTTGGACTTCAAAATCGGATACTTTTGTTGAAACTGGCTCGGATTTCTTTTATCACTTATCCACAGATCGTCCTCTTCAAGGTCATGTTTGTGGCCCAATTCTGCATCTCTCTTGTCACTTTCAGTCGGAGTGGTTTCATTCGTACCCACAAAATTGGCGTCATCTAATGTTGGCGGTGAATTGTTATCAATCAATGCCGAGTAAGCTTCATCCATTATCAATTCGTTATTGCTCTTTTCGGAAGCGATTCTGAAATTTTCAAACCACTTTCTTTGTTCCGGCCCATCTGGTTCCTCTATATGTACATGGGTTTTTGATTCACGCAGTGAGCCGTAAGTATCGGATAAACAGCTTCCAATGATTTCTTCAATTGAAGCGTAACTCAAGGTAATTTTAGCTCTTTCATTCACAAGTCCAAGAAGATCATCAATCTCCCAGGGAATAACAACGTTCAAGTATGCGATTATGGAGTTTAAAGTCTTGTATGCCATTTGTTGGTCAAAAGACCGACTTTTGTTGTAGATAGACACCAAAGAAGGGTGAAGCTGTGGCTCGGACTTCTGATTTGTATGTGCCAGCGAGTTGAGGCCATAATCTTTAATATGTGAAAAACTGAGACCATAAGCTTTAATATCAGACAAAGAATTGAGGCGGGGCCCTAACTCCAACAAATTGGTTTTCTTCCAGGAAAGAAATATGATCTGTGGAGAAAGATTTTCCCAGGCCCTTTTGACCCATTCTATGACTTTAATCAAAGAGATCTCGTAATCAGACTGAGAGAGGACTTCCATAGCTGTAGAATTCAGTTTGTCTCTCAAAAGATTAATATCAAAATCTGCCAAATTACCCTCACTTGGAAACAAATTATTATCAGATTCTTCCTTGTCACCCAGTCTAGCCGATTTTCTTCTTTGTAGGCCAATCATATCAAGATATTGTTGAATTCTGTAGAGGATTTTGAATTCGTCGACGATTCCGAAGTTCATAGGAAGATAATCGAATTTGATACCACTGTACGACGAATGATAGGGGTTTTTGTGATTGGTGTTGTTCTTCAAGAAGCACAACCTGATATTGGTGAACTTCAAATTAATGATTCTGTGAGAGGAGGAGTCATCAAGAATAATGACAATTTTTCTTTCTGGTGATACATTTGCGAGTTTATGCTCCAAAGTCAATAGATAATTCTGAAACATACTGGATGTCACCCATTTATTTGTGTTGGATTTGTACGAGACTTGATAAGTTTCGGTGATTTTATTCATAAGGGTATGTTGACTGATACTGTTCAAAGAGATATTCCTCAAAGAGATGTTTGAGCTCTGAGAAACATCAAACTTGTCATAGTTTCCCACGATAAGAGGCGTTAATTTTTCACTTCCGTCGATGTTACATCCCAACATGATTGTCAAGGAGCTGGCAGATGTCGAACTGTTCTGCTTCAAGCCCTTATCGATTGAAGAGACGTCAAAGATCTGGTCCAAGGGCAAGGAGTAAAACAACTGGAATTCATCAATGGTGAAAATATCTTGCGGAGAGTACCCGTCGTGCTCTATCAAGTGCTTGAGATACGATTTTAATTCCACCTTATCCTCCAATTTCCATACTTTGTTCAAATGATAATGACCGGGATTGTTTTCGTGGTCCTGGGCCGAACCTACTAGATTGATATTCAAACTCTTCAAAAAGTGATTGCACCATTTCTGATTGAAAATTCCATTCCCTTCCTTTTCTTTCGTTGGTAATTGGGTCCAAATAGCACTGGCAGTCAGCTGAATCACGGGGCTGGTGATGGGGATATTTTCCCAGGTGGCTTGTGTGATCCATTCTGTCAATATCTTCCGTAGTAAAGGATTGGCCTGTTTCCTTCTTCGCACGAGCTTGAATTCCGTTTCTTTCGATGCAATGAGTTCATTCTTGGAGCTCAATATTCGTGAAATCGTAGTCTGTGAAGGCGGCCTTTTGGATCCGTACTCTTTCAGAGCCCAAAGCGCCAAATCGGCCTGAGTCATTTGGGGGTTTGATTCGGCTTTCCAACATATGTCAATTTTCTGTTTGATAGTATATCCCATTTTAAAATAAGAAGAGCTCAATCAGAGGAGGATCAAATTGCTTTCTCTCTCGGTCTCAGTTCTCCTCTTCAGTTCTCCGGATTCTAGGCCTCCGTTTTAGTTCTCCTCTTTTAATCTTTGATGTTTTTCGGATCGCTGTTTTTCAATGATCTCGATCCAGAGAGAGTGGTGCAAGAACCATATGGCCACCTAAGTGAGACAGCTTTGTAGAGGTGGATATGAAGCCAGGAAAGCAGTCGATCTTCTCTTCCTTTTGGACATGAAGTGTACTGTAGGCGCTTACTGTTAATATTATGATTCGTTCACGTGATGACTCAAGAAAAAGTGCCTCGTAAGCGCATACCACAAGTGGGTGCAAATTAGCAAGGTTGTGAGACTGCGAAAATTATATTTGGAAGTCAATCAGATATAGTTGTAGCACTCATTTAAAGTACGGTTTCTAGTCCGAGTGCAGTCTCTGGTCAAAAAATTAAGCCATTTGAAACATTTTCATTTGATAGCGTCACTTGAGGCAAATTAAACTCGCTGTAATGAAGATTTGGAACAGATTGATCGCTTCTTTGCAGTACGAATAGAGTTATTAATTTTACCAGAAGAAGGTGAGTTCTTCAAGTTAAAAAATTGATCTGGAGCAGCTATATCGGACGTCTCATATGTCTAATATGATAGCGGTTTTGCTCCATTAAATTTAGCCTTCAACAAGTTTATCCTTACAAAACAACTGAGATACGTACGCAACTTTATTTAAAATGCTTAAAATAGTTTCGCTAAACTTCCAAATCGGGGCTAAATACTATACTTAAGCCTTTTTACATCATTTACGTATAATTAGATGTGCTCATTTTCAAGGAATTGCGTTCAAATCAACTTGAGCCCTTCTTTTACATTATCGAATGGGTATACTTTCTTGCTGAAAATGTACTTAGTTTCATCGCAATGTAGATCATTATGATAATATAGTCATGAATTTCATTGAAATTAAATTATGATCATATAGTCATAAGTATATAGCCACATAGTCATTGAAGTGTCGTGTCTTAACTACTTGACCTACTATTACTTCGCCCCTATTTCGCTACAGCGGCTCAAAAACAGATCGACATTCATTAGTGGACATATTTAATATTTTGTCAAGGTGGGGATTAAAAAAGGTTAGCTCGGAACATGAATTTCATCGAGTGAAATGGAAATGTGGAAGAAGTGATTCCAATAAGTGGATATCATCGAGAAATTCAAGATTGAGTGGATTTCCATTTAGTGAATTCATCGCAAAATAAAGATTAAAGTAGCGTTCTTAATTAATTTCATCGAATCATCGCGTGGTAAATTGAATTGAGTGTGAGGTGCCTCAATTAATGAGTATTGAGGAAATTAAGGTAAGCGGTGTAGACAGGATCGAAATATTCAGGCGACTCGAGGAATAAGGAGTGGAATCCACCTTCAACGGTGAATAATTCACTTTCGGTCTTTGGGTTTATCATTGAGAAAAATTTCTTCGAACCCTCGTAGTCATTGAGGTAATCAGTGGTACCATGAGCCACGAATAAGGGAACTTTATCGGTGAATTCTGCTGGTCTATTGTTTTTCAAAAGATTGGCACTTCTGGTGATGAAGTCATGCAAATACTGGATAGATCCAATCATCTTAGGAGTGGTATCTTTGATATACTTCGCCCATTTAGGATCGTGAGTGATGTATTCCACTTTGAGGCCTGTGTTCATTTTGATCTTTGGTAAGACCATACTCACATATTTGGCAGCCACTATAACCGGGGATAATGGGGCCGTTTTGCGATGTAAAGAGGTCAATGGGGCACATAACAAGATCCCTCTGATTTCATCAAGCCATTTACCTCTGATACCGTAGTCAAGTAGCAAGCCTCCACCCATTGAGTGGCCAGACAAGAACAATTTCTCTGACTTGTCTTTACGGGCATCAAGATTGACCTTGATGAAATGGGCCAAGTCATTGCGGGAGTGATGGTCATCAGAGTCACCAAGCGCTTTTCCGGGAGAAGTTTCTGGAGCACCTCTTTGACTGTAGAAAAAGACTTCGTAGCCTTCACGGGCCAATTTGTCGAAAAAGACGTTGTAAAGAGACGAACTCTCAAAGAATCCGTGAACGTAGACAATTTTGCCCTTGTATTCCACGTCCTCAGGGACCTTCCAGGTGGCAGTGACAAAATCGACACCATCAAAGTGCATTGTCTCGTAGACAGGCTTGACTTCAGCCGGGTAAGGTACTTCCACAACCATGATGAGTATAGGGGAGATTTAGGGAGTAGCTATGAAGTAGGGACTGTTATTGAACAGGTAGCTATGATGATAACTGTCACGATTGAACGTGTAATATATCAGATAGTACAGTTTTCGGAGCGCGACTCTTCCCCACAGATGCGTGCGTGAGTGGGGTTCTTATGTGCATATGACAGCTAACAGGCGACATCCTTAATAATGCCGTTGCGATTAATCGAGGTCTTAACGATAGCTTAACAATTAGTACGATATGCATTGGATATAACGGTCTTCAATCTGTGGTGATATGAGCGTTGAATTGACTCTAAGATTGTGGTTTTTGGTCCATGTACTTTCGGAACGAATGGTTTCATCTGAAGATCTACCCACATCATATTCCCGATTCGACCTGCGAAAATCACTCCATATCGCTGAATCCTGTGCACAATCTATCTTCACAGGAAGTCTTCAATCTCAGTTTACAAGCTATTGAATATTTGAAAATTAAATCCTTCGCGCTTTTGGCGAATGCATTGCCTATATGTCTGGTCCATTTATCCGCTATCTAGTTAATTCTTATACGCTTGTCATTAGTCTCATAAAATACCTCTGGGACCCTGCCAAGCTGCTTCAATACAATCCCAATGCCCACTGTCTCCAAATACTCCAAATGATTCATCTTCTTCACCAAGTCGAATCCGCTGACAATAAATGGACTGTATCCGATATTTAAGTAGTATTTCATAAATTCGTTCAATCCGTGCTGATATGCTTGTTCAATGAATTTCACCTTATAATCATTGACCACGCTGTTCAGCCGATTGCTTAGGCTTTCCACACTATGGAGAAAGACATCGCTGAAAAGGGTCTCGTCCACGCATATCTGATAGATCGATCCATAGTCGTAGTAACTAAACCGCTCTTTGTTCCCATTCATACATTTAAGCAAGGTTGTTTGATCACTCACTTGTCTGGATTTGTCAATCACCCTTAGTGCTCTTAGATATGGCTGGTAAGTCACAATGCAGAAATCGAGTTTGCAGATATATTCCAAGCTGAGCGATTCGATCGAAAGGTGAAGGTGAGATAATTTATCCTGTAAATTACTCAAAGTTTGTGCTAAAGCCTCGAATTGGCAAAAGAGACAATCGTAGGTTGGATTGATGCCCAAAGATCGGAGATTCGGCGTACACCTGGAAAACTTATCCACAAAAGTGGTAGTATCCATTTGAGAGTCATGAGGGCTGTCCGGATGGGTCAGCTCTTTCAATTGCACATTTAAACTTTGCAACATTTCACAGTTCATTGTAGTCGCCAACAACTCTGCTAGCTTGCACCCATTATTTCCGATATATCCATCCAAGCCCAAAGAGCCCAAACTGAGCTTGAGTTTCCCTTCGATAACCAGAAAGAAGGAAATCCAGCAAGGCTCAGCATTTTCTTGGCTAATGTTCATGTTATTGAGAGAATTGAGTATTCCGAGTTTATCTTCTTCCTCTTTTGTCTCGCAAAACTCCAACGTCCTCAAGTTCTCCAAGCATCCAGTGCTTCCAAGAGCTATCGCCAAATTTGAAAAGTTAGTGGCATTCAGAACAGTATTAGTATATGTGACTTTCAATTGAGTTAAATTAGGGAGATTGATCTCCACAGGTTGAATATTCTCCACGGCAATACATAAGGATTCGATTGTTTCAGGTAGATAGGCGGCCTCGAACGCAAGTTGCGGCACAATAAGTTTCTGGATATTTGTTGAGTAAAGCATTTGATAGATTGACTCCTGGTATACCAGGTAAGTGTTTCCCAAAAAGCATATTGTACGTATCAATTGAGCAGATTCTGGATTCAGCAACACTACCTGAATGAGGCGTTCAAGCTTACTGATATGTATCAACGTTCCTAGGTTCCTCGGGGCCAGCTTGGTGCATGACCTAATGTTCTGGATGCTAGTCAAGTCGTCGTGGATCACAATCTTTTGGAATAGCTCCACGGTAGCGGAAGTGTAGAGAGTCTTGCAACTCAACCGCACGCTCAATAGGTCAGCTGTCACCAAGTTTGAACATATTTGGAGTAATACTGTAGTAGGTAGATCTATCAAACGGGACAAGTGGAGATTGGTGGGGGACCAATTGGGTGTAAAATTTTCGCTCAATTCAAGATCGTATCCGTAGTCAGATATGGATTGGTTGAAAGCTGGATCTTGTTGTTGTAAAGAACTTGGTAGCTGGGTGTCTTCGAAACGGCGCATGTAATTGCTTTGATCGCAAAATTCAGGGTATATCTTCGCATTACATGTAGGTGCGTGAGATTGGTAAAAAAATACTGGGGCAAGATTGAGAGCAACAATTGTAATCATCTGACCTCAATTTAGCCACTTTTTGTAGGACAACAGGCTTGATCGAAAAGTATGTGGTGTGTTCCAATCTGAATTTCTTTTCACCATGATTCAAGTCTCCTGAATCATATTGTTGAACGCTTGACAGTAACTGGCCAATTACATTGGGATCTACAAAAAAAGGTCAAAAACATAAGAAATCTCGCTCTTTCATATCTTAGTACCATCCTTACTATATTCAGCTATCAGAATAAACAAATCTGTTTCAACTTTTGCGAGAGCTTACGATAGACTAACTTCTCGATTGGTAATTATGGAACATATCACGTCATAGCGCATTTGGCTCCTGTATAATGGCTCACCTCTGAGGTGTGACGCTAACATGGAGTGAAAATTTGGCTGAAGATGAAGAATCATCGAAACAACCGCTGGGCATCAAGATTTGCCTAAAGGATCATACCATCAACAAATATCTATAGTTGCATCCTAAAAATAACCAGGATATCTGCTAAGTTGCGCCTTTTCTATAAATAAGGCGCCCGTCCAAACCGAGGTCCTGCACACAGGCCCGGCTGAATCACGTAACCAACCAAGCGTTCAATATCACACTCACTCTCTATTGCTTGTTCAAATCCATACCGTGGAAGAATAAGCTCATATCGACGCTTGCATGGTCTGTAACCAAAAGGACCCTTTAATCTAAAAACATATACAAAACTTCATTTATCAATCACATTATGGCTCAACAAGAAGAAGCAAAGACTACTCTTCCAAAGAGTGGAGCTGATACCGAACAAGACCAAGCAAGTTCACAGCCAACGACTTCCAATGATCCGTTCCAGGGCCTTTCCTTCAAGGTTGGTGTGGCTGAAAACAAGAACAGTCGTTACAGAAATAAGATGGAGGATGTCCACACCTACATAGCCAACTTTGCCGAAAGGGTTGATTGGGGATACTTTGCCATCTTCGACGGCCATGCCGGTAAGGATACTGCCAGATGGTGTGGTAACAACATGCACACATTTTTGGAAAAGGAGATCGATTCACAAGACAATAAAAACAGGCCAGATATGACAAATCATCTCCATAATTCCTTCGTTAAAGCTGACGAGATGATAGAGAAGGAAGGAGCAGGAAACTCGGGATCCACAGCAGCAGTAGCAGTCATTTGCTGGGAAAGTGACGAGAAATTACAAGATAGAGAAGAAAGTGGAAAATCCAAGGATGGCCAATTTGATTTCGTTCCAAGCAAAAAACACAGAAGAATGCTTTATACATCCAACGTTGGTGATCTGAGAATCATCTTATGCAGAAAGGGCCAACCCTACAGATTATCCTATGACCACAAGGCGTCAGACTCCAATGAAATTAATAGAATCAAGGACAGTGGTGGTCTCATCATGAAAAATAGAGTGAATGGTGTTCTCGCAGTGACGAGATCACTCGGTGATTCTTACATGAAAGATTTGGTCATAGGAAAACCTTTCACCACCGCTACAGAAATAACAAACGAAGACGACTTCATGATTCTAGCCTGCGATGGGGTATGGGACGTGCTATCTGACCTCAAAGCTTGCCAATTTGTTGCAAGTGCTCTTGCTGCTACTAATGACCCACAAATTGCTGCAAAGAACTTATGTCAATTGGCTATGGATAATTCCACAACCGATAATGTTACAGTCATGATTGTTAAGTTTGATAAGGGGGTCTTCAATCAGGCTGAAACAATCTGAAAACTCCGCACCTATATAGCTACGAATTGACGCTTAGACACAGAATATTTTAATATAAGGTAATTTAGATTTAGCTACACCGACTATTGTAAGATCAGCTAAAAAAATAGTTTCCGAGAATATTGCAATTGTAATAAAAGCCAAATCTCTGCTACACAGAGTTGACGGTAAGAAAGATATTGGCTAGGACATCAGTCATCTTTGCTGTGCTGTTCTTCCTGTTACAATCTTCGTAGGAGACATCATACTGATTTTTGTGCTCAGAGAATTCACCGCTCATAAATCTCTTTTCCAAAAAATAAGAACAGTGAGTATTCATTTCATGAAAAATAAGAAGGCTACCAAAGACGGGTAGGGCTAAGCATATAATTGGTTTTCAAAAAAGCAAAAAGATTGCGCAAACCCGGAATCGAACCGGGGGCCCAACGAAGGCAACGTTGGATTTTACCACTAAACCATTTGCGCTTGTAAGACTCCGCGACGGGGAATTGAACCCCGGTCTACCACGCGACAAGCGGTAATTCTAGCCACTAAACTATCACGGATTTGTTACATAATCGTGCGTGTTGAAGTATCGCAAACTTTGTATTATTATTGAGTAGAATCGAATTAATATATGGGCGTTGGCCGTATTAAACAACAATTTGAAGACTGAAAGCACAAGATTTTACTTTCTCAAATTTATTTACACATTTGAAGAGCTCCGTTAGAGTTTTATATTAAAATTAAGCTATTTGGATTAGATTTTAACAAAGTTTGTATGCATTATGATAGATATCAAATTACCTGAGGATTCGGTTTGAATTGATTTGTGGTCATTTACAAGAGTGATATCTACGTTCGACTTTGATTTACTTGAAAGAGTTTTCATTGACCTAAAAATGTTCTAATGCTACTTCCGTCTTTTCGTGAACAGTCTCTTCAACCTCAACTTTTGGTCTGTACAATTTGAGAGCCAAACTACTCATCACAACACTCACTGAAGATAACGCCATTGCAGCACTAGCCCAGACAGGGCTCAATCTAAAGTTATGGTATGGGAAGATAACACCCGCGGCTATTGGGATACCAATCATATTGTACACCAAACTCCATCCAAAATTGAATTTCACTCTGTTGAACACAACCCTGGACAAATCTAGTAATGTGACCAAAGCAACCAAAGGTTGCGATTTGTTCAATAAGATGAAGTCACTCGAGGTGACTGCCAAGTCGGCACCCGAGGAAAGAGCAATACCAACATCTGCTGTTGCTAATGCAGGAGCATCGTTGATACCATCACCAACCATCGCTACCACTCCACCAGTAGTTTTTTTGATTCTTTCAACGTGTAACTGTTTTTCATCAGGTAAAACTTCACTAATTACATTTGTGATTCCGATTTCTTGTGCAATAGCTTTCGCGGTGATCTCGTTATCGCCTGTAATCATCCAGCATTCGATATTTTGGCGTTTCAAATATTCAATCACTTTGAGGGTCTCCGCTCTAACCTGATCCCGAGCAGCTAGCATCATTACCAAGTGAAACTCATCATCGCCAAATAATCTGGAGGACTGAATGGCAACTAAGATCACTGATTTACATTCGCTTTTCCACTTGGTCAAAAGCAGTTGCTCTTTTGCTGCTATGAAGACCCCGTTCTCCGCCATTAATTTTTCGTTACCCAAAATGGCCCTGGTTGGCTCATAAGTGGCCCACGGTTGGGAGCCGTTTTCATAAATAATCTCTCCTTTTAATCCTTTGCCTGGGACGGTTTGAACTGAAGGAACTTTGTTGGAAGTGAGCGTATTGGCTGCAAATTTTTCGACATGAGTTTTGACGGCTTTCGCGAGCGGATGTTTCGAGGAAACTTCCATATCTCTAGTGACTTGCAATGCGAATGACTTGATAATCTCGAAATTACCATTTTCTTTGCAGCCAAAGTAAAAGTCTGTGACTCCCACATCTCCGTTTGTGAGAGTTCCGGTCTTATCAAAACAAATAGAAGCAACTTTGGCACCATCTTGGAAGGCAGTGCCTCCGCCTCGAGCCAAAATACCATATTTTGCAGCCAAACCCGAACCAACGAATAAGGCAGTGGGAGCAGCTAAACCAATTCCACAAGGACAAGCGATAACGAATACAGCGATTGAGAATTCCATTGACCACACAGTCCAGCCACCAACCTCAATATCTAAATAATGAGAGGGTAAGGCACCCGAGAGCCCCAACAGTAACCAGATGATCCAGGTGAGAACGGCCAATGCAGTAATCACTGGGACAAAATAACTAGTCAACGTGTCAGCAGTTCTTTCGATTGGAGCTTTCCGCAACTGACCATCTCTCACCGTGTTGACGATTTGGTCAATTAATGAATCGCCATCCAAACTAATGATTTTTCCGATTATGGCTATTGATCCAACATTGACAGTACCAGAAAACACCTGGTGGCCAGGGACATGCTTCACCGGTTTAGATTCTCCGGTTAACGCAGATTCATCGAATTCTGATTCTCCGTTTATAATTACACAGTCAACAGGGGGCGACTCTCCCGGATTGATTCTCAAGTAATCTCCTGTCTCGAGTAAATCAACATTAACAATTTGATCGTTGGTGTAAGTACGATCATGATCAAGCTCAACTAATGTGGCCATGACTCCTTTGAGATTACTCAAGCCTGAAATTGCATCTGCTGTTTTGACTTTAGAAACACTTTCCAAAATTTTTCCGATCAAAAGAAAGAAAGTCAAAAACACGACAGAATCGAAATACGTGGTATCAGTGCCATGTTTGGGATTTTTAGTCTGTTTTGAGGCCAAAACCAAAAGCACAATACTGGAAATGTACGCAATGGTAGTTCCCAAACTCATCAATAAATTCATAGAACCAAATTTGAAAATCCGCTTACGGAAAGAGTTCTTGTTCAACCACAAATTCCTCAATTCTTTGAGAGCCTTTCTATGGAATATGTCAGCTGCAAAAAAATAGACTGGTGTACTCAAAAATAACAAAATCCAAGAGTTTCTGGCGACATTTCCTACCCAAATTGGCTCATCAACCCACTGCTTGAATTTGTTTGATGATGGAAGTACAGACATGGCCACCACACCAAAGATAAATGTTGGGATAGTAAAAGCTGTTGCAATAACAAGTCTTAATGTGATTTTGAGCACTTCTTGTTTGGACAACTTCCGTAAATGTTCGTCCATCGAGATTGGCTTTATTAACTCGCATTCAAAAGTGCCAGGAGAAAGAGTATCGATTTTGTATGAGCCGTCATCGGTCGAACGAATATGATTCAAATCAAACAAGAACTTTCTTATAGTTATATCATTTCCAGGAGTGTAAGTGAACTTTATAAAGGGATGGTCAAGAGTAATAGGATCACTAATGATGACGGCTTCACCATAGCTCGATAAGTAGTCGGTGATGATCTCAGGGCAATGTTCACATACCATTCCTTTCACACTAATATTGATGGTACGAGTTTTCTTTTTGCTCAGAGTATAGTTGATAGTATCTATTTTAACGACTTCAAAATCAAATCCGCAATCCTCAATTGTGTTCTGAAGCTTTTGCAATACTTCTTCTTCGTGGCCAGAATCCTCAAGTACAAATTGTCCTGATTTAGAGACAAGATTGACCCCAGATTCCAATATGAAAGGCAACTCATTGACTTGGGATTGAATGGAATTTACACAAGCTGCACAGGTCATCCCGCCAATTATTCCAATCACTTTCTTATTGATTGTGGTTTGAACAGGTAAAACCTCGAGTAATTTAGCTTCGAAGCCCATCTCCTCAATAACCTCAATGATCTTATTGGCCATTTGCTTATTCGGTATTATAACGACCGCCGTATGTTGAATCAAGTTAACTGAGCACTTTGACTCATCGGGTGTGCCAGACTTATCATGATCCATTTCCAGCAAAAATTGTATTACTCTTTCAGATATGGACAGCGAGCAAGAAGCACAGGTCATTCCCGAGATGGCAAACACAGCACGATACTCGGACTCGATTTTGTCCACTTTGGTCTCCAAAGTGCTCACATCAAAGTCACTGGAAGGATCTTCAGTCTTTTTTGCTGTGTGCTCATCATGACAAATCTTGCAGTTTTTGCGATGATTCTTGGCAGACTTGTAGTTGAAGTAGCGATTATACAATCCCCAGACATCTAGTATGCCTTCTGAGTGATCTGAATTATGGCTGTCGCTTGAGCTCAAAATTTCAGCACCATCTTGGGTGACTTCCCACAGTAAAACCTGGAAGCCTGCTTTGACAAGGTGTCCATTGAGAGATTTGATTAAGTGGCGAAGCTCTGATTCGTCCTGGTGGTTGTGGTAGAAACAATCAACATCGTTTTGGTGTATATGGAGGAGGACTTGGTTTGGGGTAAGGTTTTCAAGCTCTGCGATTGTAGGTGGTTGCTGCAACTCGATGACTGTGAAATAGCGCGAAAAGACTCTATTAATGGCGGCAGCACAGTTCTCACAATGGATGTTGGAAAGATTAAGGTGAAAGCGCTCCATTGTGGTGAGAATATATAGTCGACTCGATAGCTGTTATGAAGGACTAAATTTGCAACCAATCAGTTGGTTTTAGTGTAGAGTGTATAGAGTGTATAGAGCGATTTACTTTATCAAATGGAGGAATCATGCGCACTGTTATACTTTTGCGAGATTATCGCCTGAGACATTTGTGCGATGCGCGATGACCAAAGCTAATTAAGGTTGATGACTAGATTAACTTATATAGCTACCGCTTATGAGAATTCAACATAACTAAATACAATTGGCACAAGAAGCCCCACGGCTAATCCTGCCACCTTCTCCGTCAATGTATGGAAGAATATCGAAGTCACTAGAAACATCCAGTACCACATGACAAGTACGAAGGCAGATGCGACAGTGAGGGCCTTATAGTAGCCATTTGCGAGATCGGTGGTATTCTCACCAATAATACTTTGCAGACCGGCTGAAATTTCAATTATGGATGGAACTGACGATGGCGACGGATTCGGTGAATCTTCTGGTTCTGTACCAATTGCGACGTAAATTTGCTCATCACGCGAAGACCTGCGCTTTTTCAACATTACCATTATGAGCATTAAACTGATGGAGGAGATCAAGTAGTAGTGACCAGAAGAGTCGAACCCATCGATCCAGCGTCCTCCTGCTATTTCGCATTGATAGATGTTCTTGCCTTCTCCCTCGCAGTAACCACCAGTGGCTATATTAATTCTTTCGAAGATCAGAGGGCCAAAGAACCAGATATTAATAAGGACACATACCGCTGAATTGACCGCGTAGTGGCCGAAATGCCACATCGCCTTCTCGTAGGGTATTTTATTATTGTGCTGGTAAGTGAACAAATGGCCAAAGTATACAAGTGTGAAGATAAGGTAGCCATAGTCCTTGACGAAGACATGATTGACTGAGGCCAATAACCAGTTATGAGAGACCCAGCCTTTGTAGGTTCGAAACTGGAGATGAAGTGGAATGCATAGAACGAATGTGACGGGAAATAGAAGCACACATGCTCCCCATAGACCGAGTCTTTGGGTGATGGTTCGAAAGATGGGGTTCATATTGACTGGGGTTCATTATGTAATCATCCGAATCTTCAAGACCGCGAACAAAAATATTGTACTATCTTTGAAGAATCATAAACTGGAGTAGTGAATCATGAGAAAAGTCGATTCAAAGGGTTCATCAAAATGATCTACGAAAGTATTTGAGCCACGAAAACGGTAAGAATCATAAGCTTATCAGATTGGATAATTAAAGTGACAATAAAGTTTGGATCAAGGGAGGATGGGGCCACCATGTGCAGGACTCGTTTATTTAAGCCTGTATCGGCTTGGCGGGTTAATCTCGGAATTGAAAAAGGATCAGTAACGATCAATTGACGAGACAGTAGAGAAAAGAGTGAGTCTCTAGACAGGCAAGGAATAAAGTATTACTCAATTCGCCACCTGTACTACTGGATCATCTTTATACACGCAATTGACCTTAACTCCTCAGCTGAGCGGCTACATCATACAAGTGTTATTGCTGTTTACCCTCCAGAATCATAATTGTTTAGCCAATTTACGAGACTATTGAAAGAGCGCAGCTTCAGAAGTTGAAAAAAAGATATCAGAAGTGAGAATGTCGGATACCGAGCATTCAGAAACAAGCGCTTTTGAAGACTCTTCTTCAATGGAGTCTTCCAGGACTTCAAGAAAAAGATCATCCACCCCCGTGAATGAAACCCCAAAGAAAAAGAGGCCAACGCATAAGGGACCATTTGACTTCAAGGCATACGCTTCCGCGAACCCAGATTGGAAGGAAAATTCAGGCGTTCGTTTATATGATCACCTCCTTCAGATTCAGGCCTGTCAAGAAAGATGGAGCCCCGAGCGGAGCAAATTCGAACTTGCAGAATGGTTTGTTTTCACAATGCCCGCCGGTAGGATTGAGCAGGATCTCCGAAACTTGTTTTTGCAGCACGAAAAAACGATTGGGGAGGACGGTGCTGACAAGAATGACGTTTGGAATCAATTCCTAACTTACGCCAAACCACCGAGCACTAACTCCCAATTCTTTAACTGTAGGCAGAAAAAAGGCCAAACAGTCGAAGACTTTGTTGTGAAGTACGAGCGGCTTCGGCGCGACTCCAGAATGAGTCTGATCACGGGAGAATTCCTCGTAGATGACTTCGTTTGTAAGTTAAGAGAGGATATAGGACTTCAAGTCCAAAAAAGTATGAGTGGTTCGCAGAGAAGCGATTTCCAGTGGGTGATTAATCAAGCCTATCGACTTGAGGACTTGCTCAAGAGGCGTAAATAGAGATGAAGATATGGGAAGCAGCAAACCAACTAGAGAAAATCTCAGAAACCGTTCTTTGCAGACATAGGCCGGGACCCCATTTAACCATTAGGCCATGGACTGGCTGACTGAGTCGAAATTCAATCCAACAGATGATGTGGCCAAACGAATGACAAGTATCATGTATCTGGTGTAAGAAAGTTTGCCGAAATTCAGGTTCGTCGGGAGACGAGCCTAATCTCATCGAAATTAAACATTGGAGCTTGAGCACTTCGGCGGGATACGCATATAATTTGGAATACAGGGAGAGATACAGCAAATTTTGGACAGGTTGTCGTTGCTCCCTTCTATGGTGTCAAGAAAACAAAAGACAGCGCTTTTGAACTTGCATCACCATTCATACTGAATTCAAATCGGGTATTCAACGTGTTGAATTTCGCTTCTACACTGGCGTCGAAAAATTACTTTCCTACGCTCGTCAGTCACTAAGTAAGGCTAAGGTAGTCTTGAGAGTTAGTCTCTTGACTTGTGTGTAGTATGACATTTATCAAACCTCACCATCAGCGCTGCCAGATCATAATAGTGTACGACATTACTTAACGACATTACTAGCGTTTCCATTAGCTACAGCCTCAGCCTGAGAGTAAGACATACTTCAATCTTCTATGTATAGAAGTCTAGATTTTATCCTGCAGGCAAACTTCTAGACGATTCAAATTTTGCAACATTTGAGAAACTATGTGCAAGAGTCGTGGCGCGATCATGTATATCAGCTTAACCTTGAGGGGCGTGAGCGGGCAACTCCTCAAACCCGAAAAATATAAATAGCGTCGAAATGACGAGACATAACTCGTCAATTGAGAGGAAACCCGAGAGAAGAGTTATAATCTAGGCAACGAAGCAATACGACATTACCTTTTTATATTCGTACACGTTATTCTAACCGTCTCCATTAGCGACTGCCAGACATTAGCCCCACACGGACTTACATAGTACTCTGGAAAAGCGACAAGACTGTTACACTTGCGCAACTTCAAATTGCGATTTGTGTGGAGTAGCAAAAAGCTATCAAAAGTGAGAATGTCGGAAACCAAGCATTCAGGAAGAAGTGCGTATGAAGACTCGTCTTCAAGCTCGTCTTCCGCGACATCTATTAGCAGATCCTCCATCTCCGTGAAGGAAAAACGAAAGAAGAAGACGCCAACTTATAAAGGTCCCTTCGACTTTAAGAGTAAGGCGTACGTGGATCTGTATTGGGATGAAGATGGAGATATTCGCTTATGGGACCACCTCAAACGAATCCAGACCGGACAAGAGAGATATTGCCCGGAGCGGAGCAAATTTGAACTTGCAGAATGGGTAGTTTTTACAATGCCAATCAGTAATATTCAAATTGACCTCCAAGATATGTTTTCGGAGCACGAAGAAACTTTTGGGGAGGTAGGCGGTGGCAAGAACGATATTTGGAATCAATTTCTACAATACGCGCAATCGCCTGACACTACCGAAGAGTTCATCCATCTCAAACAGAAAAGTGGCCAAAGTGTCCACGACTTTTATAAGGAGTTCAGGCGACTTCGGCGCGGCTCCAGAGTGAGTCAATTTAGAGGAGAAGACCTCACAGTTGACTTTATCGGTAAATTAAGAGGCGATCTCCAAAAAGATTTGGGGTCGCAATCGTTTACTGATTACTACTCGATGCTAAATCGCGCCTTCCATCTTGGCCGGTTAATCGACAAGCCTTCGGTCGAGCGGAAGAAAAGGGAAGCTCAAGAACCCGCCGACGCCGATGACAGTGCCAAGAAGTTGAAGCCGATCCCTGCGACTGAAAAAAGAAAGTGCTTTCACTGTCGTGAGAAGGGCCACTTAAAGATTGACTGTTGGAAGTTGGAAAAACTAGAGGCAGAAAAGATAACGTCTCCAGAGGATGGATTGAACGACCCTTTGGTGCCTACAAAGGAAAGGAATACCCTGCTACTTAATACATTACTCAAATCTATACGGGAACCCCAAGGACTGATCCCAGGTACGCCGTTTGAAGTCGGAAAAGAAACTTTTGAAGCGTTGCTTGCCTCAGGTGCCACACATAATTACGTAAGGGAATCTATTGCTTATAAGTGGAAAGCGAGTGTCAAGGCAGAAATTGTGGAAAGCGTAAAAAAAATTGATTACCACCTGGTGGATGTAAAGCTTAGCACCCAGGAAATCACGATTCCGTGGAACGACGAACACCTTGTATTTCTGATCGTACCGGACGATGCACTATACATGGATCTTTTTTTGGGAGTTGGGTTCGTCACCCGATACTCGAACTTCGTCGATTGGGAGAATAGGACATTACGACTTCCGCAGCCAACGGCCAAAGACGACTTAGGCGGAAAAGAGGCTCCACTCGAAGAAGAAGAAACAAGTGAGCTGATTACAATGCTTGAAGCCAAGTCTTTCAAAAAGGATTTCGAACAAAAGTTCTATGTGGACATTGGCTGGGACCCCAAAGTCCCATTAGGCATTGGGCTGTTGCTCGAGGTAGATGACACAGTAGAAGATATTGCCAAACAATGGGCGATTCTCATACGTCTGGTTAAACAAAGGATTGCCAAAACCCATGGCCTGCTGAAGAAGATTGCCCACTAGAGTCACGACAGGAGTCGCTAAACTAAGCCCTGTAGATCAGGCTTAGCTTGAGAGAGAAGAGTCAGTCTTTAGAGAATTATGAATACGACCTTTACCCAAAACCCCATAAGCGAGGAGCATAGGTATGCATGACATATACTTTAATTCGCCATCAGTGTAACGAAATCATATTCGTATATGACATAGTCGCCTTTTCCATTAGCTACAGCTCCAGCAGTGTGAATTGGAACCCTTTGAAAAAAGCCGTGCAGAACTGTTACAGTTAGGTGAAGCCTTAGGGAACTGTCACCCACTAGGGAAAGTCGTGTAGGATCCCGACAAGATTTATTGGTTTTGAGTACTGTATAAAAGATAAAAATAAGGGTTTAAGGAAGCTAAACCCTGGAAAATCAAAGTATTGTAGAATGTGTTAATCCTGCATCTATCCAACTAGACGTATCCAAAGTCAAACAAATGGAGGGTTGGCCGAGTGGTCTAAGGCGGCAGACTTAAGATCTGCTGGACGTTGTCCGCGCGAGTTCGAACCTCGCATCCTTCATTATTTTTTATTAGTTACCAACGAATCACGTGATATTAACGTTTTAATCTTGAAAATCGCACGTGACATACCATAATCACTTATTGCTGTACCAAATCACTTCATTATCAGCATCTATTCTAAGATCCCAAAGACCAATCCCATCAACTATGCTACAGTCAATACGGAGATTAACGCTTTCAAGTGCTCCCAAGACCAGAAACGCGGTTAGATCGTTATCTTCCACAAGCTTGGCATTACGTCCAAGCAATGCTGCAAAAAATCATGAAGGCGTTAGTTCGAACCCACCACTTGCATTCCCTTGTTTGGACAAGGTAGAACAGAAAAACGAAGCACTTTCACAATCATGTTACAATGCCAACATTAGCTCGCTTGAGGGAGGCCCTGAGCCTTCGTATTCGATGGTGATGACTGGTTTCAAAGTATTCAAATCTAACAAACCGATCTTCCTTGATTTTGGAGGATACTTACCAGAGTACGAGATCGCATATGAAACATGGGGGAAGCTCAATGAAGAGAAATCGAATTTAATCCTTATCCATACCGGACTTTCAGCCTCTTCACACGCAAAATCACAGCCTGAAAACACCAGAAGTGGCTGGTGGGAAGAGTTTATTGGCCCGGGAAAGTATATCGACACAGATAAGTACTTTGTGGTATGTACCAATGTTCTTGGCGGCTGTTATGGCTCAACAGGCCCTTCTTCTAAGGACCCCGCCAATAATGACTACTACGGTACCAGATTCCCCATTTTGTCAGTTAATGATATGGTGAGAGCACAAAGAGAATTTATCAGAGGAGAGTTTGGAGTTGAAAAACTTCACGCTTCGGTAGGTGCTTCAATGGGAGGAATGCAATCTTTGGCATATGCTTGGGAATTTCCAGACGAAGTTGGCAAAATTGTTTCCATCAGTGGATGCGCAAGATCGCATCCATACTCAATTGCATTAAGACACACTCAGAGACAAGTTCTCATGAGCGATGCAAATTGGAATAGAGGTTTCTACTACGAGAAAGTTCCACCACACGTGGGGATGAAATTGGCTCGTGAAATTGCCACTGTCACATATAGATCTGGCCCTGAATGGGAGTATCGGTTCGGTAGGAACAGAGCCGACGAGCTGAAGCCTCCTGCTTTGTGTCCTGATTTCTTGGTGGAAACTTACTTGGATCATGCTGGTGAAAAGTTCTGTCTTGAATACGACGCTAACTCGTTCTTATACATTCTGAAAGCAATGGATCTATTCGATTTAAGACTCAGCAATTTTGAGAAATCCAAATCAAATAGAAAATTGGCTGAAGACAAATATAATGGCAAGGTAACTGAAAGCGAAGATTCATCTATACCTGATGAACCTTACCAAGAACAAGCTCGGTCGGCCACAGTGACCCCAGAGGAATCATATCAAGATTTACGTCTAGGCATGGAAAGACTTGCAAATAAGGACGTCTTGGTCGTTGGGGTTGAATCGGATATTTTGTTCCCAGTGTGGCAACAACGTGAAATCGCCACTGTATTAAATGAAGCCAAACAAAAAGTGGGAGGCAAGGGGAAGGTTGAATATTTTGAATTAGGCAATGATATCAGTAATTATGGACATGATACTTTCTTGTTGAGTTTGGATGACATTGGTGGACCTGTGAAAGCATTCTTGGGTTAATTCATTCTAAATCCAAGAGTGAATCAATCAAACAAAGAAAGATTAAAGTTAAAGAAGAAGAAGGAAGAACGTTCTACTGGGTCCGATCTACAAATAGCAATCCCAAATATTGAAAATTAGGGCAAAAATAGTGACGATTAATGCATTTATGATGAAATTGTGTAGAATATCAGGTCATTGATCAATTTGGTGTCCTCAGAGATGGTGGTAAAGAAAAACTTCTTTATAAGATCAGCAGCCATAAACTGTATTTGCTTCGACATATTAAAGCCTTGACTTACTGCTAGCTTCGTCAAACGAACATTCCTCTATTCTAGCTTCGCAATTGTAATCCTTATATTCCTATTTTGCTAGCTTCGCTGTTACCTCAAACAAGCACACCTCTGTTCTTATCGAGCTCGTAGCCCAACTTTCTGCTAATCTCATAGATTCCATCTCTTATTCTTCCCACAACCACCTTGGCCAAACCATTGGTCTTCTTTTTACTAGCATTGCTGCTTTCCACATGGTGAGGCAACATCTGATCGTTAGCACTTAAACTGACGAATAATGCAAATGGCACAAACCACACACACAAACCAAAGAACGAGCAAACTTCAACGAAAGTCGGAATCTTTGGAGGTTTATATCCAGGCTGTAATCTTTGCTCCAAAGGAGGGATGTAAGGGTTGTGGAAATGGTTGAACCACAAGAAGTGGTTAGCAATTACCAACACACACGAAGCAAGGAAAACTGGAGAACTGAGCTGGACATAAGGAAATTTGTTCAAGTTCTGAAGATAAACCCAATAGGAGAATATGGAAAAGGCTGTAAGGAAGAAGGGAAATTTATCAAAGAGCCATAACAAGATGAACGCCGAGATCAGCGCGTATATGAGACGAGACAAGAATCTCTTGGTTGGCTCTGAATGTTCTTCCACCAATTCAGATATGTAGTATAAGCCGGAGGCAATCGATAGTATGAGGAAGACGAACCCCACTACTATTCCGAGGTACGAAAGCAATTGAAGAAACATGGATGGTGGTGAACAATTGGTGGAGACTCGCCGCGAAAATGATCTAGATACCACGTCGTGTGAGATCAGATCTGGGGGTAGGTGTCCTGTACGTAAGCCTATAACTACACTGTGTAACTGTATCACCTATAGCTGTATCTAGGACACTATACAACACTGTATGACTATACCACTGTAAGTTTGTACCACATTATGACTGTGAGTTATAGCTTGTAATGTAATTTTAGACTCAACACTTTATCTAATAGAAAAATTCAGTTATTCCACAGTCTATACAGCACCTTTGATAAGTTCAGTCTAAGCTGTCTATACTTTCTTTACTGTTTCTACTGCTTGATGCGATAATTTATGTATGATACTGTATCTAATAGATTAATGTAGTAATTTACGTAATACCAGGATGAAGATGAAATAACTTCAACCATAGATTATATGAAATAGAAAGATTGAAGATGAGAAAACTTCAATCATGGATGAAATAGTAATATTCACTTTTAATTAGATTGGATGAAACTGTATGAATTAAAAGAATTAAAACCTCATTCATGGATAAATAGTGACGATTAATCATAGATATCAATAGGTGGGATTCTATCAGTATTATAAAACCAGTTTCCACCCTCCAACTCTCTCAGCAACCAATCCACAGGGAACATCACCAAATGTCCCTGGATTTCATTCAAGATCCGCTCAGCAGAATCTCTCTCGAAAATTCTCTCACCAGACCGGAGTCTTCTACGGCTAAGGAAACTTCTCTTTGGACGTGGCTTGGATGGCGCTTTGGAAGGACTAGCACTGAAACCATTTTCAAGTCTTGGCTTAGCCAGCGATCCATTCTCCGGACTTTTTTGTCCTTCTGGATGACTATTCAAAGTCTGATCGTTTTCACCATCAAACTCCTCGTCTTTGTTCTCTTCTTCTTCTTCTTCTTCAATGAAATCTCCGTTAAAGTCTTCTTCGTCGCTTTCTTGAGGATCTTCTTGTGGAGAAGCGACGTTAGCTTTTCCGGCCTTTTTACTCAGTTGACGCCTGAATCTTCTTTTAGCTTGCTGAACTGGTTCAACTGCGCCCCTAGAAGGTGGAGCGTGTCCTAATAAACCCACGTCTTGATCAAACTTATTCATATGGATCGTGGCAAGACTGTTTCTCTTGGTTCTTGCGACTGCGTATTCTTCCTCCTCTTCGGTTTCCGAATCTTCAGACATACTATTTCTTGCCTTTTGTTTTGTCCGGTCTCTAGCTTCTTGCTGTTGGGAAAGGAAAAAGGCTCTTTGCAATTTCGAGTAATGCTTATAATCCTTCCAAGAGAGAGCATAATCATCCGGTTGAGTATGAAAGATAAGTCTAAAGATCTCGGTATTTCTGCGAGCATGTTCATACCAAAGATCCTCATAAAATTCATAATGCAATGGGTCCTCAAATTCATATGGATCGACGTACTTACTGAAATGTACGTCTCCTTTAGGATTGATACTTTGAAGGATTTCTCTTGTTCCTTGTTCATCAAGAGAAACAATAGGAATATGCTCATTATGCGAATCGGAACTTTCAGGCTTCTTGTCTTTTTCAGAAATTGAGCCTTCAACTTCATCGATTTCTAAACCAGCGGGAACATCAGACTCACCAACAGGTACAGAAACTCTTTCTGGTTCTGGTGTGCCATTGCGAGTAGGGCTGCTGCGTGGTGGCTTGAGTGTAGGCTCCATTCCGGCATCCACTCTGCGCTTTGATTCGTGTGTCTCATCATCCTTTTCCTTAGCAGCGATACGCTGCAAGTAAGAGATCTTCTTCAATAAAGCCCATCTTTCCTTATTGCGTTCATTGATTAAAACTTCAGACTCTTCATCGACTTCCTCTATAATATCAAAGTCATCTGCTTCCAAAAACTCGCGCACATTATCGATATCAGGTAAGAACGCGGTATTTGGATTCTCCTTCATGGCTTGCTTGGCAAGATCCTTTAAGAATTTGCTAGCATTGAGTCTAGCTCTTTTTGCTAACTTACTCTTGTATTTATCGAGACCATCACCAAGGACATCCTTTTTATGCTTATCGGAATGCTGCACTCTCGTATCGTAGGAATGTTTCTTTTTATCTCTAATACCAACGTTGGCCTCATGAGGTCCAGTTCTATTGTTGAAAGAGAGCGGTAATGGCAAAGGTTTAGGAATTTTCTTTTCATCCGATTTGGTTTCTTCGTCAAGTTCCATGTGTTTAGCAGCTGTATCTAAGTTTTGCGAGCTTTGGAAGTTCTTCCATCTGAAGGTACCTTCTTTTTCGCCCAAAATGTCTCTCGATGCAATTTCTACCATTGCGGACATAATTGCATGTTCACGAATGTTGAACTTATTCGTCACTGCTTTCATTCCTTCTGCTGATTTGGCAATATTTTCAAACCTCTTGAATCTTCTTTCAACGATGTCCAACATATCAACATTTACCCCAAGATGTTCTCTCATCAATCTCATTCTGAGAGTATGAGCAAATTTAGCAGCCATATAAGGTTCTCCGTCCATCGTAGTACTGATCATTGATTGGTCTCTAACAACAGCGGCCATTTCAGAATCTCTAACACCTCTCATTGATCTCTCATTGATATTTGCACTACCGATGAGAGCAATTCTATCATCAACAATCATAGTCTTAGCATGAATATACAACTGTTCGGTGACCAAAGTTCTGTCAGGTCCAATTCTACCCCATTTTCTCAATGAGAAGAATTGAATATAGTCATCAGGCTCAATACCGTACTTTCTCAATTTTGCATAAATTGAAGTTGCTCCTCTAGAAATCGACATGTACTGACATTGCATGATAACTCTGACGGACGATCCATCTGGCTCGTCGACTTGTGACTCGAAACCTGGCATCAATGGAATCACAATGATAGCTCGCCAGTTGGTACCCTCGTTATAAGCTCTAATGATTCTATCCACCAACGCATCTCCAATTCTATTTTTGATTTCATTACCATCAATGAAACAAGACGTCACAAAGAATTGATTCTCGATATAGACAAAATGCTCTGAGGTCTCAATCAACTTCAAGTAAGCATTTTGAATACTTTGTTCATGTTCCTTGAGTCCCAAAGACCAACTACCAGAAGATCTAAGCAATTGAACCTCACAAGTACCATCTAGTCCCATTTCTTTGACCTCTTCATCGGTCAAATCCGATGGTGGAGTGAGTAATGGGGTGAATCTACTTGGTCTTTTCTGTCTGAGCAAATAGTTCCATCTTTGGACAAAATGTCTCGCCAAATCTCTAGCAGCTTTTCCAGAAGTTACCATGTGAACATCATGCCAAGGCATTCTTGGAACGGTATTTCTATCATACATCGACTCATAAGGCTTGTCCAACCCAAAGAAATCTTTGACACGAGGATTGGAGTAGTCTTTACCCGGGAAAACTTGGAATTTGATGTAATCTTCTGGACTTACTCTTTCTTCTGGACCTAGAGAGTCAAAGTTGACCTGAGAATCATCCGTCAAAACATGATCGGGAGTATCAAATCTACCGTAACACAAATCAATACCTCCGATGAAAGCGACAGTATGATCAATTATACACAACTTCTCGTGATGTGCCCAGAAATAGGTATTTTGAAGTAATTGATTAGGTGATCTGATAACGTGGATGTTTTCCTCATCTAACGATAAAATCGAATGTTTAGTGTAAAGTGAGTCAGTTGCCACTGTGGTTCCAACATTACGGTACACAATAACGTAAATCTTCACACCTTGTTGGGCTTTTCTTTGAAGAATTCTATCAATTCTCCATTGTTGGTTACCATTGGCTGGTCTTCTCAAGTACAACTCCGGAGAAAGCCACCAATCATGAATGAAAATGACATCCTTAGCCATTTCCATTGCTGATGAAACAGCCCAGAAATAGTCTCTACCATCAACAAACCATTGAGCGAAACAATTGTTTCTCACTGGCGAAAAAGAGCCAAATCTATTCACATTGGAATGAACGGTTTGATTTCTCATTTCTTGCAAAGATTTGATCCATAATCTTTGCTCTTTGGCTGACTTTGGAACAATGCTTATTTTTCTTTCTGTGTTTTCAAGCGTGATTTTCAAGTGTTGGAAAACATTTTTATGTGATTCTATTCCCAAGGAGTCTTCTCCGAGTTTCATCTGGATGAGAGAAGAGTCGTCATAGTCTGATTCCTCATCCTCTTTATTTTGATCTGTATCTCCCTTGTATGAGATCTTGAAGTTTGGCGTCACCAAAAAGACATCCAAAGGTAAAGTGGAATTGATATCTGACACGTACATAATGTAAGAGTTCCGGATCAATAACCATTTTTCGGAACGTCTATCAATCATTCCTTTCAAATCGTTGGCCTTGAAGTGACCAACTCTCCAACCTTGAGATTTCGCAGTTCCTCCCAAATGAACCACACCTTGCTTTCCAATAAAACCAGTTTCGTAGCTCAATAAAGAGGAGATCGGGGATATTTCAAAAAATTGAAATAATTTGTTTGATTGAGCTCTTAAAGCAACAAGTGCAATCAAATCGTTCAAGTATTTGGAAACTTCTTTGATGTATTCTTGATTTTTGGCAATTCTGGCTTTGACTAGCTCAGGTGATTGATCTTCGCTACTAACCGAATTTATGCTGCTCAATTGTGATCTCAAATTAGCCAAATGCTCCCGAAGAGTGTGATTAGATACCACCGACGATCGATCATCGTTTGCGTCTTCGCAATCATAAGTTTTGGATGCGAGCTTCAGTTTCGAGCGACTATTAGATCCATCTGCATTTCTCAAAGGAGGAATTGGATATTTGGGAAGCTCTGTTTTGATACTTCTGACTTCATTTCTCCATTTATCGAATTTAAAACGTGAATGCAAGTATAACAAGTCTTTAGCGGTTTTTTCCACAGACCATTTAAGACGTTGAGGCCCCACACCATATTCTAAGTCAATTCTAAACCTTCTAATTTTTGTTCCGATATGAGGGGATGTATCGGTGATTTTGAATCCTAGCAAAGTTGAAAGAAGTGGAGCACGACCAATTCCTCTCTCGTCTTGCATTAAACATGATGCAAGTAGACCGATAGCATCAGCACTCACTGCTAATCTTCCGACCAATGCTTGTGCCCTTTTTGCGGTAGCCACATCCTCTTCATCAGCGCTGAAATCGAGAGCACTGACCGATTTCCTGCTCTGTCTATCCTTTTTCCTATTTCTGAATGCCCTGAGTCTTTTCATTAAGTTTTGTTGCTTATTACTATCATCAGTAATCACTCCAAGTTTCGCTGTAGTTGGACTGTTAGCTTCTTGTGCCCGGCGTGAAAACGGGAAGAAGGACCGGCCATTATTTTCCTGGCCCTCGTCTTCAAGTGCATCCTCGAATTCTTGGTTTTGTGAGCTTGGAGTAGCAGGTGCTTGCACTGCACTGTCATTGGGAGTTATTGGAGATGAAGCTTCATCTTCAGGACCGGCATAGATGTTGGGTTCCTCCCTTGCCGAGTATGTAAGACTATCAATTTCTTCCTCTTCTTCATTGTCATATCTTTGCTCTTGGGTATCGGTAAACTGATTGAAAAAGGTCCAAGGGTTACTAATGACTTTTGGAGATTCATTTTGCAAGTGTGATGGTTCTTTTTTAGAGCTTTTAGGCTTGCGCATATCTGAAAGAGCCGAATCTTGACTGATGGTTTTATGGATTTTTGAAGCATCTTCCTCCTCACGCAACGGTTTACCGGATGATGAATCCACGCTTGGTTGAGCATTCCCGGTCTCTTCAGGCTCTTCGGCTTCTGCAGCCCCGAAAACTGAAGGAATATAGGGAGAGATCGTGTTCTTGATCGTATCAATGTAACCAGCATCTTCTTTCGTGGAACTGACGGCAGCTTCTCCATTGGCCTTCTTTGTACCGTTTAATTCATCGGCTTCCTGTTTATGACCCTCAATATTGCCATTGGTGGTACCTTCCGGTGAATTAAGCTTGGCTTCGTTTGCTTCGCTTGCCGACTCGGTGCTGTTCGGCACGTTCTTCGGCATTTTTGGATGGAGTGCTTTCAACGTTTCGATCTCCTGGAGAAGTTCAAAGGGTTCTGACCTTCGTCTGTTGTGGAGATTGTAAATTGAAGTTGACACCTGATGGGTTAACTCTTTGGTGAGCCGCTGCGGTCTGCCTGATATTTGCTATTTGGTAATTTACTCTGTTTATGGGTGAGGCGCAGTGTATGCAGTCCATACTCCGAAACGCGAAGCGTGTGGGCCCTATAGTGATGGAAGCGATAAGCTGAGGATTACGTAAACAACTAGGATGGAGGCTCAGACTTAAGTGGAAGCCGAACATAATAAAACTGCGCCTTCAAGTTAGCCATAGTTCATTCAAATATATCGTAGTGAGAGGTTTTTGATCCGAAGTAGCATTTAAATACCGAATTCCCAGATGCATTTCTAAATTTGTTCTGTTCACGAGATTTTTATAAAATTTCCCCAAAATTATGATTTTATTATGAGACTACCAGAAAAGTCTGACGAAACACGTTTTGAATCAATTGATATTTCTCTTTGGATTATTTGATCTTACCCCTTTTTTTTTGTTGAAGATCGCCAGCGTGATATTCGAAATTGTCAACAAGCACATCATTTAAAACGTCCAGAACTGACAAGATCGTCCAAATAAATCTTAGACAGTATAATCTCCTGATAAGATATGCATATGATAACTTGCTGAGAGTATACTCTTCTTCGAGCTTGATAAGTTCAAAATTAAAGTATCTTTTTCTATTTTCTCTTAGTATTGCAGTATGGGTTTTTTCAAAAAATATATGGACGAGTCCGGAGTCGAACCGGAGACCTTTCGCATGCTAAGCGAACGCGCTACCAACTACGCCACACGCCCTTTGATATTGATCTAAAACCGCGTCCTTTTCTCAGACTGCAAAATACTAACTGCTCAAGTTAGATTATGAGTGATGAGTATTATGCAAGCTTCACCGCTGAGAATATTTGCGCGAATTAAGAATCTCGGAAATAGCACTAGCCGGATATAGTAACGAAGCATTACTACATACTGTAATCAATCCGTGTGATATCTTCTCGTAAAACAGAAAATAAGTCAATAGAAGACTGTTTGATCCAAGTCGGTCTGATAAATATCCGAGATGGGAGAAGTTAACTGATGATAAAAGCCTGTGAGAATTATCTGATTGTAATTAAATAAGCCGTAATACTCAACATTCATCAATGACTTTCGTGAAATAAGAACAGAAACATACGTAGGTACGTGCAACGTGCCATACACTGCATAAAGTTATTAATGTCATCCCCCAGTGGCAGTATTGGTGGGGTCAGGAAGAATGATAGGGGGTGGTAGAAGCTCCAAATTAAATCGCTTTTTACCCCTCATACCGAAATAAGTTCACCTGCTCGCGTCTAGGACTCGAAAGATTACTAATAGAAGAGGGTTGTGATCGATCAGTATTCAATTGATCTTGATCTGGTGCCGTTTTTGAGCACACAAGAGTATATAGATGGAGAGTCGGTTGTGGTTACTGGTGCTGCCCATAGGAGATACTCTCGAGAGCTTGAACTCTCAGAAAAACTCTTAAAAGAAACTTCGATTACATCAGCCGTATAATACTTCGCAAAGCTGTGCTGAATAATGCCTCGAAAGACATTGACGCGTAAAAATGTGGGGTATAATGGTCACGTGACTATAATACTGCTGTCACCTATTTTTCACAGCGGGTCATCGACCAGAAGGTGCTCCCCACTGTATATGATGGCGCCAATAAGGCACAGCTCGGAATCGATACATAACCCTAAAAACATTTTTCATCTATGGTTTTAAAAAGAGGATTTCAGGAGTCCATAGGATCAATTGAAGTTTTACCGCATCATTGCAATCTATCCACAACTTCCAACAGAAACTGGATACAGACATCATTCCACCCGAGAAAAACAATCAAAAAAAAGAACGCCAAATACTTATATCCAATAAATGAGTCATTAAAACTATCAGAAGCTTCAAGGAGTCTTATTGGACGACTAAGTCTGGAGTATGTGGAGTCTGCGACGCTAACATCACACGAGCAGAAGCTGGTCTTTGAGCCTATAGATGTGGTGATGACTGAAGAAGGTAGCACTTATACATGGAGCACGACTGGTTCGCAATTTTCGGAATTAAGAGATTATACCTTTTTAGTATTCTTAGGGCCAGAGAGTAAGGAACACATTAATCGCATAAGGTCGATTTTTTCTCAATTTTCTTGTGGAACATTGGTGTTTGTCACAGCTAATTTCAACGATCTGGCCGTAAACAATAACGACTTACCATTAGTTGTAACAAATGATGAAGAGTGCCGTCAATTGAGTGCAGAATTGAAAGTGTTGGATCCGTTAGGAGGTGGATCATATCCTTTGGGCCATGTCGTCATATTTGACAATCGTATCAACCTTCGATATAAAATTCCACTTATGACAATTCAGCAAACAAGTAATAATCGGAGAGCTGGTACAAAAAGCTTTTGGTTAGAAGGTGGAACAACACATACCAAATTTGGTCTTCATATCGATCAATTGTATGGGTTCCTTGACGATTTCAAAATATCTCTTTTCGAAACGAATGAAATATAAAACAAATTTTTACTGTTGAGGGAGGCAGTCTCCAAACCATCAGTACTCGACTTATTGCAAGTCTACCATTTCTGGACATTAATACTTGGAAGCTTGAATGAATGCAAAAAGATACAATCAACACACGTAAATCTTCAACGTAAAAAAGACGTAGCATCTCCAAACAACTTCATACTCAAAATAATAGTATAATATACGAAGCACTAAAATTCACTAAAAGAAACCTAAACATGACCTTTAAAGATCCTTCCCTATTCTTATTAAGCAGTCTTGATAAAGCAGCAAAAGCAGTCAAGGTATTAAACAAAGGAAACAATTTATGAAACTAGTATGGCCGAAAATTCAAAAAATAGCAAAACACCAACTAGAAGTAGAAGTAAATGATAGCGCATTCACCTTATCTCTACTAAGCATGAACTTGATAGAAGCAGCATTCGAAAAACATCACGAATTATTAGTACCTAATACAGACAAATAAGATTTCATAAAAGATGCTACTTGCGGAGGGAGAGTGATTGCTGAAATTGCTACATACAACGAACTAATACATATGCCGACCTTTTATCCTCATATCCAAGCACTAAGCGCTTGCTAGATCACCCCTTCGGTGACACAATAAAAGTAAAACATGTACACATATTATATAGCCACTTATGTATTTCAAATTGAAATAATAAAAATTTACAGCTTATTATTCATTTTAATTAATTTATTATAACTGTATTCATATATCATAAAATTGGCGAATATCACCCTTTTCATAAGTATATACAGAAACGTTTAAGTAATCCTCAAGATTATCAACAATAAAACTGTAATCGTAGTTCATCAATTTATTTTTAATTTTTATAATATCGTTTTCGATGAAGACATACTTGTTATGACAAAATTCATCATTTTTGATAATTATATCATCATACATTTTCTTTTCATGGTCAATGAATTTGAATTTAGGGTTAAATATTTCGTTCACAGAAGGGGCTTGCGAATTTAATAGGTATATCAATAATACTCTTATTGTAAAATGGCAGAGTTGATTTTATCACATGCAGTACCTCTGGGGTATTATCAATATCAAAAGGTCGAAAGCCCGCACGCGTCCCCGAATTTTTTATTGCCTCCCTCATGCGCGCAGAACCTTTTTTTTGACTTCTCTTGCATCGTTTATGCATGCAGGACCATCCTCCCAGCTTCCCACGGCCGTCTCTCCAGTTTGAATTTGCAACGTCCATTTTACTGGCCCTCCAGCGTGGCTGCCTGCCCGCACGAGCCCTAACAAAAGTAAACTTACCCGCACATCACGCTGCGCCCAGCGCGCCCGTATACACTCCGCCACAACAAACTCCAGCAATGCATTCCTTCCCTTCTCCTTCCCTCTTCCTTCTCTCTCCCCCTCTCTCCCCCTCCGTCGTCCCCCTTGCCCCTCCCCTTCTCTCTCGCGTTCTTTGCACCCCCATACCTCTCCCCTCCTTTTTACCATTTCTCCCACTTTCTGTAAATATTCTCCATTTTTAACTCTACCACCCACTCCAACCCCATTTTCAAATTTTTGGTCTCCTCCAAATCCTCTCCTTTTCTCCTCTAACCCTCTCTCGTAGTCACCGTAGACAGTAGCACGTAGCTCGTAGCCTGTAGACACCCCAACCCTCCCCGAAGGCCAAATCCAGAACCCTAAAATTAAAAAGCGCCCCCCGCGTTTCCATATATCTCACTCAAATTCCATATATTTCGGTTGCGGCCATATCTAGCAGAAAGCACCGTTTCCCGTCCGATCAACTGTAGTTAAGCTGCTAAGAGCGAGACCGAGTAGTGTAGTGGGAGACCATACGCGAAACTCTCGTGCTGCAATCTTTTTTTTTTGCAGCCGCGAACTCATTTTTACTAAGTCTCACACATATATCTGATATTCTTTACATTATGGAATCAACTACACTTGTTTTTGAAACTTGAAGTCTTGTCTT